>JARGXW010000107.1:0-313364 GCA_029204085.1 Mycena sp. CBHHK59/15 | reverse complement strand
TTGGGAGGAAGTCTATATGTGGTACAGGCTCGAACAGTGTAGGGTAGTCATTACGAATTTTTTCACCCTTCTTGGTAAGTTCTACGCAGTGAGCCAAGGTTTCGACTCGTTCTCGTACCGCAGCGATAACATCGAAGGGTTTCACAATTTCGAAGCCTCCTTCAGCCTCTAAACGCTCACGTCGCACGGCACAGACAGCTTTGAGTTCACGCGCCATCTCAATATGGTCGCGCTTAGTCCGCTTACGCTTCTCAATAGGGTGTTCCCGTCGAGGCGGCGTGGGTTTGGGGGCAACAGGATTCAGGAGGTCGTAGTTAGTTTTCTTATCCACAACTGTTCGTGCACTATGATCAATCACTATATTATTGCGTGCAAGCCATGGTATGCCCAAGATTATATCACAACACAAGTCTCGCGCTATCAGCGCGCGTACAGAAGAAGAGGACCATGATTGGTCTCGAGATGTGAGGGGAATTTTAACGTATTCATATAGGTATGCAGTTGGCAAATCGATAGCTAAGGAGAAGGGTTCTGGTTTCAAGAGTTTGAAGCGACGGAGTTGTAACTTATCGACGTAGTCCTCGTTTATCAAAACTAGATGGGCGCCGTTATCAATCAGCGGGTAATCATCAACGGTAGATTGGACATCGGCCCTTCTATCAGGCAGTCCCAATAGAAGTGGCCGTGCGCGGGATCACTTACTTCGTCCTGTACATCATCGTCCGAGCTGTCGTTCTCTTCGTCGATGCCATGCATGACGACAGCGACGGCCTTGGATTTACCCTTCTTCGCCGCGTCGACGTCCGCCTGGGTAAGGGTGGCGTAGGTCGCAGCTTTGGGATAATCGTTAGGGCACGTCTTGGATTGATGTCCGACGAAGAATTTCCGGCACTTGTTGCATCCATCGTTTTCTTTCAGGAGGTTACGCTCGTTCTCGGTCAGGGAGGGCAGAAGCTAGAGGAGGATGCGGAAGAGGAAGTAGGAGCGGAGGAGTTCGTAACGTTTCCTTTGCGGGAGTTGTCAAAAGGTTTCTTCGTCACGCGCTCGTTATCGGCTTCGGTGTTAGCCTTGCGCTTCGCGGCTTTGTCAGACGCCGAAGCTGCGGTCGCGAGCATCCGGGCGATCTTAGCATCGTCGTAAACGCGCTCCAGGTCAATGACGGTGACGGCGCGGATCCACTCGTCGTATTGGTCGTCTGGGATCTTAGCGGCGGGAGCGGCGGAGACACGGTGGTGCAAGTCCTCGAGCATCCCGGCCTCCAACGTGTGGCGCAAGCGCTTGTCGTCGATCTGGAGAGCGGAAGCGGTGGCAGCAGCGGAGTCGTCTTGGAGTAGAGCGGCAAGGGAGTTTACGTGGGTGGACCATTCGTCGAACGTCTGGTGTTCGGACATGCGGCTCGAGAGTACCTCCTTTCGGGTCTTCTCAACCCAATCGACGGGGAGGAACTTGGTTTTGAACTCGGTCATGAAGTCGTTCAGGGATAAGGCCGTGAGACGCGTGTGAGCCGCCGTAGGACGCAGCCAGTTCTTCACCTTGGGCTCCTCAAAGCAGCCGACAAGGATGCCGACACGCTTCTCCTCCGCGGTGTCTTTGAGTAGGAAGTAGTTGCGCGCGGCGCTGACGAACTCCGAGCACGCGAGGGCGGTGATGTTGCCCGGCCCGAAGATGGGGAGTTTTCCGGGGACGGTGGTAACGGTGGCGTCTTTGGGAGCGGACATTATGGCGACAGGTACAGGAGAAGGTGGGGATGGGGAAGGAAATTCGAAGGACGAGTCACTGGAGGAGACAGACGATGGTGGAGACGGCGTTAAGGTCGAGAGGGAGCCCGAGAGGTTTCCTTGGGCTCTGGCTGCTCGCCGGGTGAGGAGGGGAGTCGGTACGGACGGTTGACGAGACAGTTTGGAAAAGCTCTAAAGTGCCGGTATCAGTGACGTGGCACTCGAGTACAGACGATACGCGAGCTGGAGGGTCTCGCTGGATACAGTAACGTCGCTGGAAGGTCGACGTGGTAGCGCGTTCCTTACAGGAGACACGTAGGACGGAGGCAATTCCAAATCAGAGATCTGAAGATCCCTGATTGGCGACGACGGAGGTATTCGTGCGACAACGGAGGTTTATTTGTAAAAAAAGTGGAAACTCACCGTAAATAGACCGGCGAGAAACACTCAGATGAGACCAGAGATACAAATAGACCGTTGCGTGGGATTAAGAAAGCAGAGTACGCGTACAAGAGGATGAGAGTAAGAGACACGAAAAAGCCTGGGGTGTGACCGAAGGTCACATCCCCAAAAGAACGGTCCGTGATGTATGTTAGTAAGCCGACAGGTTTACAATCACTCTCTCTACGATGCCCTAACGTGCTTCGCGCTGGTTAACGTGCCTGCGGCCTGTGCGCAATACTAGTCCGACCTCTTTGTGACGTGTTAAATCCTGAAATCAGTATGGAGATTTGCAGCTGTAAATAATGCACAAAGCTCTTCTCTGTTACACGATGTAAATTCTTTGCATGGCCCTTCTTCTGTTTATCAATCTACTGTCACCAACAACGAGAACGAACCCCCACTACTAGAGAGAGGAGATGCTAATCAGGGAAACAGAGAGGTCTTGTGTCCCAGATGTTCCAAATACATCAGTCACGGCTATGTGAAAGGCACTTCACTCATGCATAGGCATTGGAACGGTTCGAAATGCTGGCCAGGTGTGTCTCACCGATTCTATTTTTTCAATTTAAACCGAAAGCGATTGACAGGTGCCATTCAATTTCACCTTCCACCGCTCCCTTCAAACCCATATACAAGTTCTTCAACAGCTGTATTGCAGCCATGTATTGGCACAAGTTTTGTCTGGCATATTGGCTGGATTTTTGATACATATCCATTTTCCATCCATCGCCCAAACTCCAGTCATAATCTTGGATTCATTATTATCTCTGTTGACATACTTTCCTCAACCATCGGAATCCGCTCAACACGTTGTTCTGGCTCAACCACAGAGTCAGCAGGTTGTTGTGTGGCCTGCCAACGCTTGGGTCCATGCATTGAAGTTGTGAAAGATTGGGCGCAGCAACCGTTCAGTAAGAAGGCGACTACACGGCTCAGCCATGACCAGCTGGGAAAGAAACTCGCTGCCGTTAGCAAGCAGTTGGGAAAGGAGCAGATGAAAGTACGTGAACTGCAGTGTATTATTTAATTTGCAGATTTGTTCTTAACATCTTGTCAGAAATTAAACTACTGGACATCATTGAAACAAGCTCGCGCAACCAATGACTCGTACAAGGAGCTCTTTGATTTAATTTCAAGCAACAACGTCCCTGGCCTACCGCGCCTCCTTTCCACTGCAAAGAAGGAAGGTTGGAGTGTATCCAAGACTTGCAGTAAGGTCCGACTTGCTATCCAAGGACATTATCATCCGCGAAATTACACAGAACTTGACACTGATCTTTCGATTCTCATTTACGAATTGGGTGGCAGTGCCGCATTGCACGCATTGAATAAAGCTCCTATAATGCTTCCGAGTTGCCACACTATAGCCAATATTCGCCGCCAACACTCCCTCCGCATCACTGTCGGCGACGTCAAGATCTCGGACATCCTCGAAAATATCCAGATCTTATTCGAAAGTGGTATTGATGCTGGCGAATACACCCGTGTTGGACACACACTATCTCAAGATGAAATCGCAAGCGATGGTCGCCTCTGTTATCTGCTAGAGACAGATGAAATAGGAGGGTTGTGCGAGCATGCAAACACCGAGCTGAAAACGCTGAAAATGGGCTCTGACCTAGTGGCTGTCGGCGAAATGGCAAAGGCTATTCGTGCCGGCCGTGTTCATATTGGGAAAGAATTCAGTGTTGCTGCATTCTCGCGACATGCGGAAACTGACTACAGTGCAAAGCCTGTGCTATTAATGCCTACCTGCAAACAAGGAACGTGGCAATCCTCTGCGCAGATACTCCAGAAACTCGTCCAGGCTTGGAGCCTCTCGCCGTATGGTGAAACAATGCATGGTCCTCTGTGGTCCATAGCCTCTGATGGTGATGCAACTAGACGTGCAGCACTATACCTCATCTGCATGCACAAACTACTTGGCCAGACGACCCACTGTATCAATTTCTATCTGAGCTCGCTGGGCTGAACTTATACACCGGTGAGAATGGATTGACCATGGATTTCGATTATAAACATCTCTTCAAACGTGCGTAGCCAGTTCTTCATTTACGGCACAGGATAACCTTTAATTTTACTATATCAGGACTGTGCAAACTTTTATGCTCAAAAGAAGGCATCCTCGTGAACGGTGTGGTAATTAATAAGCGCCTCATTGCGCAATGGTTAGAACGACTCTCCGGACATGACTGGTCCGATGAGAGTATACATGCCCTGCTAAATCCAAAGGATCCGCAGGACGTTCCACGGGCTGTAAAGCTTTTATGTCTCATTGCTGACCTTCGTCACCTTGACTCTTCTGACTTCACCCCATCTGAACGAAATACTCACCGGGCACTTTGTCTCCTTGGCGAGATGTTTGACGCTCTTCTGGATCCATTCATCAATCCTATCCTCTCGCTTTCCGAGCAGATTACCCAGCTTGTTAAATTTGCTCATCTTGCATGTGCACTCTTCATAAAACATGACGGCGACTTCCTTTCCTACCAACTCTACGGTGATCTGCAATGCATGGTGAAGAATGCAATATTTAAAGTAGCTCACTCAAAGGTCTTGAACCCGATGCTCAAAGTGTTCATTTGTCTTCTCGGTGACGACGTTCTGGAGACACTTTTTGGACGGTCCAGAATGATCGGAGGTCACTCTCCCAACATGGCAATCGATGAATTACGCCAGCGTTTTGGCTCCGCCTTGCGCATCGATGAAATATTTCGACGACATCCTGAATTAGAGAGGCACCCACGACGCCTCAAGCTGGTTCGGAGTCGTGAGGTTGACCACCTCTCACCTGGCCAGTGGATCGGAGACTTAACAGCTCAGTCGTGCAATCTTCTCGCATGTTGGATTGCAGGAATCAAAGCAGCGATCACTCTCCTGCAGTCATTCGGGTGCTCCGTCGATTTCGACAGCTTGTTCCGTAGGAGTGGCTTCGATTTGATGCGACCTAAAGGTGGAAAGTACCCTGGCGTCTCGAAAGAGGTTGATCGGTCGCTCACAAACTCTGTTGCACCAGACCCACCCCCTTTGATCAGCACTCAATCTGACATCGACAACCCAGTTGATGCCGCAAAAATTTGAGCTTTTGATGTACAGGTGGCTCTTTCCGCCGAAATATCTGCACGGGAAAACTTGGACACAGATGGAGTTCCATTTGTGTGGATACCATCTGTGTCCATAAAACTCGATGGTGAACAAAAAGTCACTCACAAAAAGACTGTTCTTCGGACTTTCATGGATCCAACTCTGGATATTGACAATGCTAAGAGTCACGATTGTCTATTGCGGATTCGGTACTTCTCCATCGGGGGAGATAGTTGGGATCGGACCGCTTCCAAAGTTCATGGCAATTTAACTGGTGATGATCACCTGCTGAAGTTACAGGGACTCTTCGCAACTCTAGTGGGTGTCAATAAATCACAGGTTTCGTTGGCAATACTCCAGTGTACCATAATCAAGATGACGAACACAAATCCTTCGACATATCTGGATGCGGCTCCTATTGCCGAGATTTCTCTCCCTGACACGCGGTATGAGATAACTGGGCAGATTCTCTCTCTGGTACCATTTATCGGGGCATCCAAATCACTCTCCTGGGCGTGGACAACAGATTTCGTTGCGTTTGAATCTGCTAAAGCTAAACAAGCAACTTCGGCCGAATCTGCCGCGCGGATGCGTCACCTGAGCATAACTCTCAACGGACGCCTCGTCCTACCTCTACTCTCTACGGAACTCACGCAAGTAACTCTGGACGAGATTTCGAACATAGAAACGGAGACCCCCAGTGAGAAGACCTGGGTATTTTCCGATGAAGCCCTCGAGAAAATGAGTGGAACACTATTGGAAAGGGTACAGGAAGATGAAGTCCGCCTCAAAATCCCAGTGTATGGTCCAGTGAAAGAGGGAAGATATCCCTACGAAGCATTTTTTTCAAATGGTAGGTCATCTGCACATACCATCGGCCTGAACTAATATTACATTTATTTTGCAGCCCAGATCCAATCCCATCGAATTGTCCATTGCTTACCCACCGTAATAGCCCCCAGTCCAAAAGACAGCCGCCGCCAGTGCCGTCTATGTTGCAAGGACATTGCTGCCCCAGATCGCCAGAACCATATGGGGAGACATATTCTTCGTGCCCTGCGAGGGGTCCAGGAGGAGCAATTAGCTTCACCGGTATGAATTGACCCCCCATGCAATAACTCCCTTTGTGACGACACTATTATAGGTGGCTGCCAAGTATCCATGTGGATTTTGCGGCGATTTGATGGGAGACGGCACCTGTACTATCGGTATTCTCAGAGGCAAGGCGAATTCATCGTGTCCAGAGGCCTACCAGTTCAAAATCTCAGCTGCTTCCAACTGCAGCACGTCCAAACCGTGCACCAATGTGCCGATCCGCTGCATTATGTGCAAAGATATTCACTGGAAGTATAACATGGATCAGCATCTTCGAGAACGGCACCCAAAATGGGAGCTTACTGTCGCTAGGGAGAACCGAGAGACGTTCTCTTCCATGCTGTTGATATCTGACCTCGAAGAACAAAGTCTAGGCACCCTACCAGTGGAAGTAGCCGGAGCAACATTGGACGCCGACATGGTTTTCGATGACATGAGGGGGGAAAAGCGCCCCCCAAACTCACCGCCTGGTACACCACGTCGCTCACGAGTCCTTCGGACAGAGGCTCGACAAGGTCTATTACATCAAACTCGGTCAGCGATCCCGATGCCGATGTTTTTGCAGCATAAATTAGAGCACAGAGGGTTAAATGGAGATTCATTGTAGAAATCCAAATTATATTGAAGGACTGACTATGCTTGAAGGCAACCTTGAAGTTGGAGTCGCCGAGAATGAGGTTAGCACATTGTCCAAGCGTTGCCGATATGTTGCCGAGACGCCCTGGCGTTGACTGCGGAGATCACCGAGCGATGCTCGCGTGGCAAGATCCAAGTACGTGATCCAGAGATCGAGCACCTCTTGCCTACCTTAGCTATGGGCACTATGGCACTATCCGGCACTGCCAACTACTGTCAAGTGTCCCGCCGTTTTCCTGATGTAGTCTTGACATGGTAACTGAAATGCATAAGAAGCCACCCGTTATTAATGTAGAATATATTTGACTACCGCCCGTCATGCATTCATGTACATAGCGTCAACGTCTGCGTTGCCTGTCACCGCGACAAGCAGCGCGCGTCAAAATGCCAGCGCGGCATTTCATTAATATCCAAGGACTTATTATTCTGCCTATATAACAGTCTCAGACGCCAGCCTGACGTCCTGATCAAGAGAATGTTCAAACACCTAGTACTCGCCGCCATTCTTGCCGTTACCCTTCACGGACAAGGAGCCTTATCGGCCCCACAAACCACCCCGGGCGGTCCTGGAGACCCTTGTGCGTACTGGTTGTATTGGAGTTTCAGATCCTCAATTAACGTCGACGCAGGTGGCACATATCTCGGAGTTACTGTACGTATTTTCCAAACCCTCATGACAGTCTTCTGATGGACTTGACAGTATCCCCCCTGTAACTTGGTCTCTTTCACTTGCATCGCTGCGATGCTCACTTCTTATATTTCTAGGCGAAAGGGGACTTTCATGCTGTCGGCAAGCAAAATTACCTCCTACGCAGAGCTTGTGAGTTGGATACTTATATGGTTTTGATATACGAGCCGACGTCTTGCACAGCTGTTTGCATTTTTGTCCAATCTGAATGGAAAACGATATCTAAGTTGGATAAGCCTTGTATTGGATGAATCACGAATTGCTAGTGCTTGACGTAAGTCACGGAAGAAATGCCTGAGCCTGTAGCATCCATATTTTGGCGTATCCGCCTCCCCGTTTTATGAGGTCATCGTGTGTGCCTTCTTCGACTATGACCGAGTCATCCATGTATCTTCCAACAATTCAGTGAGCCACACAGTAATCGCTGGACTCTAAGCGACTCACAAAATGAGGTCGGCGTGTCTGGTGAGGTTCCCAAACCGGTGAGAGGAGAATATCATGGTTTTGTTTCCGCGGAGCTGCCGGAGTCGTTCGAAGAGATCTGGGAAACAGACGGTGGTCAGGATGAGACGACGCGGGAGAGTTGACGCAATTCTGACCGTGCTCCGCCGTCGGGTCCAGACTCGCTGAAGGCTCATCAAAGCACAGCAACCCGACGCCTTCATCGCGCATGAACGTCCGGGACCTGGGAAGCCCTGAGATCAAACGCGGCGGACAAAACGACACACTCACAGCGCAATGCGTTGCATCTGGCCGCCTGACAAGCCGATGGAATGGCTGGACATGCTGCCTGCCCCGCGGATGGACGCATACTCTACCTGTCTGCCGAAGAGCGTTTTCGTTCCCTGCGGCAGCGGCGAATAGACATCGTCGACCGGGCGATCAAGATACGTGTCAAATCCCTCGTCTAGGCGCTCTATAAACTCCGTCGCGCCACCAAGCCTTGCGGCTTCGTATATCTTCTCGCCGTCGTGCGCATTGTTCGGGTCTCCCAGTCCGATATTGTCTCGGATCTAGAGTGATAGAGTTCGAAAGCCTCAGAAAGAGACGGAGAGACATCAAACGACTCACTGATAGAGGGAAATGGGTGTAATCCTGGAAGAGGACTGAGGTTGCGCGTCGTAAATCGGCAAGTTTCAGTGTTCGGATGTCCCGATCGTCGACAAGAATCTGTCCCTCCGTCGGATCGTACAGTCGTGAAATAAGCTTCAGTATTGTGCTTTTGCCCGATCCATTCGCTCCGACGATAACCTACCTGGGTCAGTACCTGTGTTGCCGAGTTGCACGGAATCACTCACGCATAGCTGCCCTGCATGGATCTTAAACGAAACATTGCGTAGAACATCTGTATTGCTTCCCGGATATCGGAAAGATAAATTTCTGTGTTGTAGTCGAACAATCAGCTCCGATATGAGAGAAGCTGAGTAGAATGACCTGAACTCAACGGAAACACCGAAACGAAGGTTTTGTTGGTCTTCGGGGAACGGTGTTTCCCCGTCAGTGACGACGTTCGGAATGGTCACGACTTCATACACTTTACGGATACTTGCCAACCTCTCTGCAATCGTCTCTGTTTGATTCAACAGATCAAACAGGGTCCGAGAAAACTTAGATGTCGTTTGCGTGATCAGATTGAGCGAGGCGAGCGAGAGCGGGATGCTCGCTGGATATTGCACCGCTCTGAGTGTAAACACAATCTGGCAAAACTCAAGTGACGTGTTGCTGCATCGCGCCAAGAATTCTCACTTGGGGTAACTCGCGCAAGGGATCCGAGAGAAACCCTGTCAAGCTCAATCTGTTTTTCACCCGCTCCAACTGAAAGGCCTGAATGTCAAGACGTCAGTCAAAAGGGCCAGAAAGCGGAATGAAAAAAAAATCAACTTCGAAGAAATCGGTAGCCCGGTTTCCTAAGCGTTCGGCGCCATTACGGTAGCCTTCAAGTACCATATGAACCTTCAAAAGGAGAGTATCTTCGCAACGCACTTGAGAGAAAGTGCTCCGTCATGCCTCCGGCAACAAGTTCTTTTCTATGAGATTGGTCGCTGACAACTCGCTTCATTCCCTGGGCTCTAAGATAGTCAGGATCGGTTGTCGTCGCCGCCCACACTATGAGAGAGAGATGTCAGAGACGAAACCACTTTTTTTTGTGTTTCTGCTTACCGCCGCTAGGGCCCCAGGACCGACTGGTAGTTCTATTCTGGAACAAAGTATGGCCGAAACTCAAGATGGCTAGGAGAGGCCCATCCCGCTGGTCTTTGAGCATACCAATGAGCACCGACAGTTGGGAAACCAATTCCACACCCGTGGATAGAAGATGTAATGCTGTAACCACATTGTTCCACGCAATGCTCGTACGAGCACTAGCGGTGCTTTGATCCAGCTGGCGCTGTACGGCGGCGTCCGCAAACGTGGGGACATCGAGTCTCGCCAGAGCGTGAAAGGTGTGCACGGCATAGAACTGCCGTATACGTTCATTTAGAGGTCTGGTAAGCCGACCTTGGGCAAAGCGGAGTAGACGCGAAATTGCGCTGCAAATCAGACGACTGACAGCAACTTGGAGAAGAAGGTGCTGATCGACTGTTCGTTCTTCGACAGCTTTTTGCACCTTCGCACGGCGATTTAGGGCGATAATGCGGTCGCAAACTGAGACGATAGCTTACTATTTTGAGCAATAGACCCGAGTACCTTGGGAGCTTATCTCAGCCGTGAATTAAAATGGTGGAAAGAACCTCTTTGAATCCATACCACAATTCCACAGCAGGAATCAGAGCAAGGACGAGGGTAAGGATTAGATATCCGGCGAGGAGCCACCAACAGGCTCTGATGGAGCCGATATCCTTGAACATCCGCCACACGTATGGGAAGCTACCCTTCATTTCGTGGTACGTCTCCATTCTTGATTGGAACGAGCTCGGCACTAGCTTGAGTCTCGGTTCGACCTCTTCGTACAAGTCCCAGACACCCATCTTGGTGTGCCCGAACTTTCTGGGTGTCTTCCGGATCAAATGTACCCTCACCTGGGTTTGCCATGCGTTTTCCACGTCCGCCGAATCGTCTTCCTGGCGACATTAGGCCCGGTGATCTAAGCGCTGTCGTTGACGAGTGTTGCTTACAGCTGCTTGTCCAGGCTTGATATTGATAGGCGAGCACAGCCTCCTACTGTCAATCACTATTGGATCATCGATCAAGTCAAAAGCGCACCTGAGGATCAGTACTGATACATTAACTCGGCGTACATCGCTCAGTAATTTGTCGAGCGGGCCCAAGAGGTATCGCCTAGGAGTGTACTCGGGTGTACATAGCGAGAACGCCGAAAGGAACAGAATAGAAGGGACTGGGAGGACTTCTAGTCGCCTGTAACGATAAGTAGTGGACGTCGGAGGATTTCCGCACGTCTGGTTCGCTCTTAGCCAAAGGAGGGTAGGAGGAGGATGGATGCGACATACAGTCCGCCTTCTCTTCGAGGTAGGTAAAGCTGGTGTACAATCATACCTTTCTTACAAATTTTTGACGCTCCAACGGAGAAAACTGCGCATATATGGAATTAATTTATATCGGAGACCTAAGAGATTGTACATAATCTCGGCCCATGCGCGATTTGAATGCAAGTACACGCGCCGAAATCTTGTGATACCTGAAATTCGTCGCGGACAGGTAAGAGAAGGATGAGGGATGCAATCTGATTGAGGTAAGATCAAACAGCTGTAATTTAAAAATGGAAATGATATATGTATGGACGGACCATACTTTTCCTGCAACTTCTGGACGCACCGATTGAAAAAAACTGCGCATACTGTACCATTTCAATCAATTCGAAAAGGGGCTAACGAGTGACTCCTCGGACCAATTCGACAGCTCAACAACCGCGAAATTTCGCATGACACCCCTCTAAATTTCGACACAAGACGCGTTTGTTTTTTTTGCCGAATTTTGGCTTTTTAGCGCATTTCAGACGCGTCGTCAATTTTCAAATGGACCCTCCGTGACACGTGACTGTTGACTTGATTTATCTCAGCGCTGTGTTGAAATGAATAAAATCGGCGTGAATTGAATACACAATTGTTGCCGTGGATTTCTGTTTTTTACAGAACGTGTATATGTGAGGGAATCGGAATCTAATCGCTCAACTGCTTCTTCAAGTCCAGGATGGTGCGAATGGTATCCACGACCATCGTCTCGAGCGGTGTGAATTCTATGCCCAATTCCGTCTGCGTCTTGGATGCATCGTACTTGAAACGGCAACTTCCCGGCTTTCGACAAATCCACAGGCGGGAGGGTTGTCGCAGAGCTCAGGGAAATGGCGCTGAATCACATCCACGCATTCGTCGGGTGCCTAACGCGAAATGTGAACATGAGCGCCAGTGGAGAAAATTTGATCAATAGCCAAGTGCATACGTAGATACCATCGATGAGGAGATACCGCTGATTCTTCGCCACGTCCCGCTCGACGGCGCAAACATGCGCCAGCGCAACATCACGCGCGTCTATGCAGAATGGCGATCCGATGGTAGGGACGCCGCCTTGTATTTGCCATTAGCCATGTCCCACATGAACTGCACTGAGATGTTCAACGAAGACAGCGAGTTGAGGGGCTGGATCGGGGGGCCAAATGACCCGCTAAGTCGGACCGCGATGCATCAGTTGTGAGTTGCCGATGCGAATTGGCCTACGCACCAGGGGCAGATAGTCGCTCCGGCCCAGGTGGCTGCTCCGCTTGATGTAGTGCCAGAACGCTCGCTCAGCCAGGCTTTGGATACGCGATAGACGTAAGCCGGGCTCGGCGACGCCTTAGCCTCGTTGTACGTCGTGGGGTTCCGGTCCTTCTCTGTGAGGGGTTTTCCGGGCTCGAGAAGCGCAGGGTCGAGAGCGCCGACGTGAACACCATGCACTTGATCCGTGGCTTGCCCTTCGTCGCGCGGAGCAGGTTCGTCATGCCATTGATGGCGGGAATGAGCACGTCTTTCTCGGCGTCCTATGTCAGCCGTCAGAGAATGAAAATATATTGCCAGTTATGCATACGCCTTGGCCCAGGTGGACAGGCGAGGCGATGTGCGCGATGATATTGAAGCCTTTCACCGCGTCGTCGAACGCTCCAGGGGCCGCAATGTCTGCGACGACGGCGTACTGGTAGCGCGCCTTGTGCGCGGGGAATTTGGCGATCCAGCCCTCGGCCTTTGCGGCGGTGCCTTTCACGAAGTAGCCAGCCTCGAAGAAGGCGAGCGCCGTGTGCGTGCCGATGAAACTGTGTATTGGCGAACGGTCAGGCCAGAAGCTGCGGGTTCAGGAATATTGACGCACCCAGTTATGCCAGTAACGAGAACTACTCCGCGAGACATGGGGATGCTTGGTAGAGAAGCACCTGGAGGCTAGGCAAATTTACGTGTTCGCAGAGTAGCTAGACGGTAGACATCCGGGAGGCTGGTCAGAGAGTATGTCACAGCAGGAGTGTGGTAGAGCAGCAGCCAGGCAAAGTAGTCACTGCCGAAAAGTAATGCGCCATGCGCGGCTACTCGGCAGCGCGTAATGCATGTCCCGATTGGAAAACACTGCCAAATCAGCATGGATCTGCCTCTGCGGGGGTGACCGGTTAGCTCGCTCCACAGACAAAGATTCCGGATATCCTTCTTCAAGGGGTGAGCGCTATTCACCGGTGCAACCCTTGTCCTTGGCTGAATCTGTACAGACAAGTGCGATGCCGTTATGTTGGTGATCGCACCTAAGGTGACGCCTATATTCTTACGTATGGAACCTCTTAGGGGGTTTATGCGTGTCAATTAAAGTACCTAAGAGGTTCGACATCTACGAGGGAGTCTCAGCGTTCTATTACGTAAATGCACTTCTTACCTGAATTGATCACCACCGCCACCAGTGACGTGCCGCCGGTATACCAAATCGGTGCCCTCTCTTCTTCCCAGAATGGTGCCGGCAGCGGTTCCACCCAAGCTACGCTCCGCACGCCACAATGATACTGCAGCCTCTTCTGGACCGGGCAGACATTTTAGAAGTCCTGTGAAGGCCAACGACAAGGCAAAACGAAAGAGATATGCGCCATTGGCACATCGGAAAAAGCAGGAGGCTCTTCAAGCACAGCTGCGTGCGCTCTATGAGGATGATGGAGGTCCCGATACTGCACATGAATTCCCTGCTGAGGATTCCGAGCCTGTGGAACTCTGCGAAGACACAGACATGCCAGAATGGGAGGAGGAGGGGGCTCCATCCCTCCCTCGAATCCTGATTGCCGCACCCATCCAGCCTACAGATACTGCGATAATGCGAAGGCACACATCCTGGGAGGCTTGCTACCACTCCTCGAGGTGCCCCTGGCTGCGTTCCAGTTTGCTAGCCATGGACAGAGGCCTATTATCATCCCTAAAAGCATAGAGCATGCATGCACAGCATCGTGTCCCCGGGTCGTAACTGCTACAATGCAATGCCTTTATCCGTCGCGTAAGGACCACCATCAATTTCTGGGCCTTCACTGACCTTTTTAAAGACTTGGAAGAGATACACGTGGCTACCTGTGATTGCACTCCTGCTGCCGTACTGCTCGTACGCCATGGGGTCTTCCCTGCATCCCCTTCCAAGCCCCGTACAGCCTTTTCCATTGATCTTCTGGAAATTTACCGAGCCCTTTTGAGCGTTCATGCGATGCAGTTACAGCTCTGGCAGCGGCCCTCCACTCCATTTATACTCGCAGGGGTTTCAAGGTTGTGACACATAGGGTATGTTGAACAGATCTGTAGTACTACCAATATTTACATCATCCGTAGGGGGATTTCAACAAGGATTCATTCCGCGATGCCTTTGGCCATGCCGTGCAGTGGTACAACAATTTGCGAGCTAAGATGATGCGGAAGGTCGATACCGTCCTGGACGATGCAGCCAAGTCTCTCTTTCCCCCTCCTCCACCCCTGACTGCAAGAACCGACGAGGAGAACACGGCACCAACCAACGTAGAGGCCTCCGAAGTGCCTGAGGAGGCCTCCTTTGCGCCGAACATGTCAGATGCACCACTGCCTCCTGAACTATCCACATCCAGTGATTTGTCCAATGTTCCTAACCCTCCCCACGTCCCAGACTCGTTCCAGGCCGGGCGCACCGAATTCTTCGTGAGCGGTGCCCCGCCTGCTTTGGCCTTGAAACCTGGGGACGACCACTATCGGAGTGCGTAAAATGGTTTGGTCTTCATATTCTACACTGATTTACCGTTGATTAGGGGGGAGATGTACAATTAGGTTCAGATGGCTGCTTCAGCTACCGACACCTTCGATCAGCAGGAGACGGCCCCAGCTCCTATGACCCTTCATACTTCCTGCCAAAGGAAAAAGTCGACAAGATTGGAGAACGAATACGCCAAGCAAGAAAGAAGAAACCGAAGGACCACACACCACCCATACCAAAGGAGGCAGTCGAAGCGTGCGAGGCCTCCTGGGACGCCGCCAATGAAAAAAAACAGAAGACCGACCCCAAACGCTAAGACTCCACGGGTCTCTTTGTCACCACCTGCCGGCATTCCCAGGTTCTTTTCCTTTGCAACATTGACACACCCGGAGAGCAGCAACATTACATTGTGGCGATGATGGAGGAGGTCGGCAGCCTCCTACCACCCGAGGCAACCATCGTTCAGTGTTATGATGTTGCATGTGTGACGGATAATAGTGTGAACCTGGTACGTCCTCGGTCTCTGATCTTCTGTGGCCCTGCAATAATTTCTATTGCCAGTTTCCGATTCTGAGCGAAGGCCTCCTTCAACGTGTTGCATTGTTATAAATGCAATGCATGCCTTCGGTCATCAATGGGTTTGCCAGCTTGTTTACAGCCCCCGCCTTCGCAGAGGTATGGCCTAACCGATGGTGAAGGTGTTGAGCGCTTCTGGTCTCGCATCAGAAAGCTCATTGGCATCACCCGCAGTCAATGGGTGAGTTCTCAACAACACTACATTTTGACAGCATCTGACTCACTCTCTCAGAATTCACGCCGCATCTGGATGATTGACCAGTATGCAGCCTTTGTCGGCGAAGAAGGCCGTGATAATCTCGGCAACTGGATCAAGCGGCAACAAGACAAGAATATCCCCAAAAAGCGTGACACTGCTCTGCAAATCTTTCGCGAGTGCAGAGTCAGCGTGCCCGAGCTGCGTCAGAACTGGGAGGCACAGAAGGCTGCACAAACCTCCCTCCGAGCACGTGAGTTGGAGCCCTCTGCATTTGACCTCCCTTTACTCTCATTGCAGTATTGACTTACAAATGATTTTAGATGCTCCCACACGTTTAAAGCGTGAGTTAGAAAAGGTTCTCGCCCTGCAGGAGCAGATTGACTCTGTCGAGAAATCCATCTCTGATGTCAAGCAGTCGATCACCGGTGCCGGTGCATCCACAGACTCGCTCACCCTTCTTCGTGGTCTTGAAACCACTCATGATACTTTGAGTCGTCAGGCCGAGGCCTTATACGCATCCCTCAACATTCGGCAGGCCTTCCCTGAGCTCCTCAACCTCCCTCTGGAGTTTGTTCGAATCCTCCTCACAATGCGTGACCTGAAGATCAATATTCGAAAACGGGCTATAGGTACTTTCTATGAATGGGAGACTCTTGATCGCGCAGTTGGAGGGTGCCGGGAGGCGTTAGGTGAGTATTGGAGCCTCCATCATACACCAGGCTCTGTTGTTTATGCGCCCCACAGGTACCAAGCTCCATCAAAAGACCAGGAAGGCCATTGCCAAGCGCCAACCGGCGCTGTTGAAGTCTATTCACAAGTTCAATGAATACTGCGCCGATTTGGAGAGGCTCTTACCTGCAGGCTGCAAGATACCCATTCCCCAGCCCCTCTCTACTGCGTTGAACGGTCTTCGAAATGACCCATCACTTCATGAGGATGTCTGGATTACACCCTCGCAAGGACAAATCCCCCGTTGGCTAAACGATGTTAACGTGCGTGATGGCATCAGAGCCCTCCATTCTCTTGACCGCTGTGCGGAAGAGTCGAGGCGACTCAATTTGGAGCGCGAGAATATGTCGCGGTGGTTAACAGAGGAGCTTGCGATTGTTGGATTGGCTATTGAGATACTCACTGGTATGATTGTGATCGTGCTATGAATCCGTTGTCAACCAATCCTCTGCTTTCCCCAGATTCAACATTGGAGCTTGCCCTACATCAGCGGTTAGGGCAGCTTCAATCCCTTCAGGTAGCCTGGGCCCCCTCTCTATCCAGGCGAAGCGAGGAGCTGATCCCTGTGATACGGGAGGCCTCTGTTCAGCCCCATCAAATTAATGATGCCCATCTTGTTAATGCCTTAATCAGGGCCCCTCGCACGGTAACAATCCGGCTGGAACCCGACGATGATATAATTGCCCAGCCAGACCCTCTAGCCTCGGCCTCTACAGAAATGGAGACCACTGAGGAACTTGACCCAGGCACCATGTGTGACGCCGACGAAGTAGTCCTCGAAACTCTAGCTGCCGCAGATGCTGAAGATGCAGACCTCGATGCTGAAGACGAATCATCAGGAGTAGACGCGGCCTCCTTGAACCTCACAATTGTTTGGGAGTGTCCGGTACGTCCGAGTCATTATGGGTGCCCTCCACTTCGCTAATTTTAATTTGCAAAATTACAGCCTGGCTCCACGTTGACATTACTCTCATGCAATGTATCAGGGAACGTAACAACAGCTTGTCCATTGACACCCACCCCGGCCTGCGTGTCGTGGTGAGTGAAGATGGTCGTTCCCGGCATGACATTGACACCCCGACCTTGAACGAGTCCAATCCCCCCACGGACGCCTCAACAATTTTGGAATCAATGGCATTGCTGCAGCCCTCATGAATTTGTTTTCGCACCCATCATCTCCTTTCGCTGCCGCAGCCAACTCCTGTGCAGTCCTAACAACTTATGACCTCCCCCGCGTGCGTTATCGGGGCTCTGACGCCGAGCTCTGGAGACACACCAAGTCCACCAAATATTGGGAAAAACCTGTTTGGCTCATACCCATTCACCGGCCTGCGGAAGAACACTGGGTTCTTATCGTTGTCTCCGTGACACAACAGCAGCTTTTTTTCTTTGACAGTTTCGCCGCTGAGGGTGGCTGGAGGCAGGACCTCCGCGTATGATCTCTTTGATTTGTCATGTTTGCGACGCGGCTGACAATGTTATAGGATGTCATGGTGCTGATCACACGCATGATAATCTTGGCAAACCGAAACGGGCACCCTCTTCATGTTACAACAGAGGAGGAGCCGTGGATTGCACGTCCTCTGATTCCCCTTGTAAGAGCCGTCCTACAGGTCTTTCCTTGTCGTTTCTGACTGCCCTACCACCCATCCCAGGGTGAGAGCCGACAATCCAATGAGCATGACTGTGGTATATGGGTTTTGTGTATGATGGGGGCCATCATGCGCGGATACCACACCACTGGTGTGTCTGAAGGAGAAATGCGTCGAGTACGTGAGGTTCTTGCACGATATGTACTTTCCCTACCCTATATTTAATTATTGAATATTTCTTGTTGCACGTTCATGAAATGGAGAGGCCTCCGACCCCGTGTACTGAGCCACCCTTGACGTGTACTCCCCCTACATACCTTGTCTTAGGCACACTCAAGAAATTTACACACGCCCTTCCGGAGGTTCGTTCGAGATCTGACGTATTTTCCACCAGAAAAGAGGGACAGGTCGGGTGGTTGGAGGGCTCGTCTTTGGCAGCATAGTTGAAATCCAGCCTTAATTGCACCTTATTGGGACGTTGGAAAAGGGTGGGGGGAGACGTCAAAATTGCTTCAGAAGCAGTACATTATATTTTGCATCAGGTTGGGGATTTACACGTCGCGAGCACAAGAGTGGGAGGCCTCCGATAGTACAACTAGTCCAAGAATTTGAGGTAATATAAATGAAATATGGTACGAGCCTGCCACTGAAGATAGTGCTGGTGCAAAGTGAACTCCCTGGGATTGTGGTATTGGTGGTAAATGTCGAGATCCTTCACGCGGTCCCAATCCTGCAGTAGAACAACTACCTCGTCACGGAGGGCACCAATGCTTGCTGCCCATCCTTCTGTCCTGAATTCAGAGCACCGCTGGGGGTCGCGGGCATTCTGTTCTCGCATTCTAACTCCATGGAGGACAATGGCGATAGCGTTCGTGAAGCGTCGGGCATCTGGCGAGTATGGATCGGTGGTGTCATCGTCCTCAACGAATGGAGGCTCCTGCTTCCACCTCCCAAGATTGCTTTCATCCAGGAATCGGGGCTGTTAAGAGCCTGGAGAAAGAGAGACTCTGTCTCCGGCAGGGGTACATTAGATAGCTCATGTATCCCCCTTGAGAGCGGAGGGAGGCCTGGAATACACCGTCGGGGGCTTCGAGGATCTTGCCGGCCGTTCTGGTATAGATATTGTGCCCGTCTTGTTGCTGCTCGAACGACTTTTGCACTAAATAGGGGCCATGCATTAGAACGTCCAGGGGAGGTAAAAAGAGGCGGGAAAGGCGTACTTTACACTCTGAGAATATCTCAACTCTATTTGGCGACTTGCTAAAGCCTTAGCAGCGGTCGTGAGATGTTTAGCCTGGCGGCCCATGAACAACGTCGTCGTTGAAGTGAGAGTTGATGTGAAACCTTGTGGACCTTTCGGGCTAGTTCATGCACCAGATTTCAAGTGCTATGAAAAAATCAGCAAAAAAGCGGAGGCCCACCGGAAGGCATTCATAACCAATTTGCACACTTCCAGGCAAGGCAGAGGCAGGGACATGCACATGGTATGAAAATAATGGTCTAGGACCATCTTTATTTGACTCCTGATTGGCCGACGTAGTGAGGTAAATGTTGCATGAGTGTTACGTGGCAGAGGAGAGAGGAGGGCGCTGTTCAGCACGGTTTGGGTAAAGACGACGCGTGAGGCTTACGTAACATCACCCAGTCTCCTCTCTTTATTTCCACCACCCACACTTACCTGCACGTTACCACTCTCGCTCTCTGCCCATCCCTACGTTCGGTATGTTCACCTGTACATCCCAGACGTGTTTCCGAGCCAATGACGCCTGAATATCCAGCTCAGACACACTTTCTTGTTTCAACAGAGGCCGCCACTGGCAGCGTCCATTTTGGTTTCCGACGTGTTTTGTCTGCGTCTTCTCCCATCCAGCATCTCATTCTTGTGATAAAAGGTATGTAGGATGTTTTAGTGCAGGTACGAGAAACTGAGGCGGCCTCTTTTGCTGCAGGTGCTGACCGGTGCCACCTGTGTTTCTTGCTTTTTTTTTTTTTGCTCTTTGCTTGGCGCCCTGTCCTGCCTTGGTATGTTCCATTAGCTTTTCACAGCTGTATATGCTAACATGATAATGTAGCCTCCGAGTCATGGACGCCTCTGTTCCTAACGACCTGGACTCCTTCACTCACCACAACCAACGGTTCTACATGCAATCCCAGCGTCCGCAGGACCTCTTTGACAGCCCCGACTCTGTCTCCTCCCAAATGTACAATTCGTCGTTCCTCGCCGAGTCGCTCTATGCGAACGAATCCTTCGACATCGAAGGGGGCGCCGACGACTCCCTCGTATTGCCGCAGCGGAATTTCAGTCCAAATTCTATGGAGATCGATGCTCTTTGCAGCCCGCAGCGGGAGGAGGAACAGGAGGAGGAACAGGACGCCAATGACGGGGAGGAGTCCATGGTCGTGTCGGAGGAAGATGTCGATGAACTGGCGCCGGTCTCCCCAGCAGGTCCCCACCACACACCTGCCGCTCCCAACACACCTTTGCCACCCCCCGAGACAGCAGCCCCCATTAAGCGCCACCGACGCCAACGCGCCCATCTTGCTCCCTTCGCCGTGCCCCAGCGACCTCTATCCGATCATCCATCATCGCGCATTGCAGGGCGTCTCTCAATCTCCGTGGTCTCGTCTCTGTGCAATATAACAGCGACGATGAGCAAGACTTGGAGCCCCCCGTGGACGAGCCCTTCTATCAGGTGGGCGGAGCAGGCGCACGCGGACTGTCAGCCCACCCCCGACTCCCACCAAGCTCCGCTCGCTCTTGACACCAAGCAGCTGGGGGAAAACGCACCCCACAACAATCACTGCCATCGCAAGGCGGGAGAAACTCCTTGAGCTCGCAGAAAGCCTCCCACCGGTATCCAAGACGGAGTTGAAGGGGAAGATGCCCTCCTCCAAGCCAACGACCTCCCCTGCCCCCCCTGCATCCAC
Source organism: Mycena sp. CBHHK59/15 (assembly GCA_029204085.1). Lineage (NCBI taxonomy): Eukaryota > Fungi > Basidiomycota > Agaricomycetes > Agaricales > Mycenaceae > Mycena > Mycena sp. CBHHK59/15. Next base: position 292,514 of record JARGXW010000107.1, on the reverse strand, counting down.
CCCGCAGCAATCAAGGCCGCAGCCCAAGAGATCATGAAGCCGCAGGTGGCACCATCAACAATGGCGCCACCACCACCTCCGACCATGGTGCCGCCGCCTCCACCTCCGACCATTACGCCGCCGCCGCCACCTCCGGCCATGGCGCTGCCGCCGCTGCCTCTGGGACCGATGCGTCCAGTTCCCATTACGGCCCCTCCATCCCGAAAGCGCAGTCAACCGGGGTCTGCACCACTGCCCCCCACTGCCGCCGCCGCCGCTCCCACCAAAAAGCCCTTTGCCACAAGCGCGCTTGCAGTGCCCCTCCCCCCCATTACAACTCTGTCGAGGATGCCAGCACCCCGTGCCGCAAAAATGTCTGTGGCGCCTCTTCACCCTGCTGCAACGCCGTTCACAGTGCCAGCACCCACTATGAGCACCCCACAGAACGAGGCACCCCCAATTCCCCCAGAGAAGTTCCAGGGGGACTTAGGGGTGTTTCTGAACCAAGGTGGCTTTGGTGCAGCCCCTCTTCCTGGACCGCCACCCGGATGGGGAGCCGGCTATCGGAGGCCTTCGCCGCCTCTCATTGAACACCCATCACCCCCATCTCTCACGCAGATCGATGCCGGCAACAGCAACGGCAACGGCAACGGCGGCAGCGATGGCGATGGCGTCGCCAGTGACGATGCCTTCGATGGCAACGACGACGCTGCACTGAGTGACGATGCTCCCACCTCTGCCTCCCCCACTGGTCGCCCCACCTATGTCCAACAGCAGGAGATCGACCGGTGCTTCCGCAAGATGGAGGAGGCACTGAAGTTGTGCTCGTTCAACACGAACATCGCGGAGGCCTCGCTCTTCCACAAGTTTTCGGACAACTGGTCGGACAAGCTCCTCACGAGATCTCCCAACCAGTGGAACGTGTACCAGCGCCTCCTGAACCACCCCCTCCACTCCTTGACGGAGAAGCGGCGTGTTTACCCCGATGCCACCGAGGACTCCCCCCCCTTAGATACCGCGGGAAAGAAGGCAGCGTATGCCGCCTTCCGCACGTTCTATGGTGCCGACAAGAAATGGAAGGAGATACTCGCGAAGTTCGACCAGCTGCAGGAGGGGCAGGTGGGCTTCGAGCAGACGCTTGGAGGGCGCCAAAGCGCCTTCACAAACCAAATGGACCGCGTCGCAAAGAAGGTGTGTTATTTCGTGGTTCACTGTGCACCGTTAACCTTCCTGCCTTCAGCTCAACTCCATCAAGCGTGACTATGGGTTCCACAGTGCCCTCATTGCAGTGGGCTCCCATGTCAATGAGGACTCCTCCCTTGGGGTCGTGCATTGCACCGACGGGCTCTCAGGCGTACGTTCCCTTGTTTATCACAGCAATCCACACTGACATCATTTCAATCCAGTTCTTTGATCGTCTTGGCTACTCCCACGACGACATCGTCGGGTTGGCAAAAACGGAGGCCTAGTAGGTGCCTCCCCCCATACCCGCTTCATTGACTTACCTCATACCAGCGATCACGAGGGAAAGGGTACAGTGAATATCGTGAACGGCGGGCTCGCGCCAGCAGGGCCAATGCCCAGGGCTCCGACAAAAGCCCCGACAAAAGCTCCGACAAAAGCTCCGACAAAAGCCCCGACGGTGGCTCCGACGCCGGGCACCGACGTTGGACGGCGACGACAACATCGACGACTCGGACCCCGTCTTTGCGGGCTCCAAGGTCAGGTATATCACCCCCAACACCGAGGGGCTCGAACCCCCGAAGCGTCGTGCTGCCGTCGCCAAGGCTAACAACATATTTGTCCAGGCCCTCCTGTCAGAGGCCTGCATCATGGATACCACCAAGGATGTCTTCCGCGCCAATGGCAACGGGTTCTCGTTCACCTCGTTGCCTGCTCAGCTCCAGTCGCAGAAGATCATCGTCATGGGATACCCCATGGGTGAGGGTGTACGGCTCCCACGGCAGCTCCCCAAAAACAAAGCATCGAGCGCCCTCCGAGTTCCCGAGAGGAAGGCTATCGTGCAGGCGCTGGCGGCACGTGATGATGGGCCTGAGGCAGGGCTCCGCTTTTTTATGGTGGACTCCGTGGATGGTGTGTCACCTATTCTTTTTTGTTTTCAATATACTAATATTTGATTACAGAGCACGACACCGTGCTTTACTCCCACAACTACGCTTGGCCGCCGCCGAACCCCGCGACCACCGACCCTGTGGAGGTGCACCGCTTCTGGTTCACGTCAAAGGAGCTGTGTCCTATCATGGAGGCAGGAGGTGATATGTGGTGCTCACAATACAACATCGATGCCGACTACCCCCTTAACGACAACGACGACGGCGCACTTCAGTCGACAAAACAATCCCTGCAACGCGTCCCAATGCAGGAGGAGCCAAAGACAAAGAAGGGAAAGGCGAAGGTGAAGGTGAAGATGGAGTCGAGGTCGAGGTCGAGGTCGAGGGTGTCAGCAAAGGGGAAGGCGAAAGGGAGGGCAAAAGTGACACGGAAGGAGGAGGATGACGAAGAGGAGGACGAGGAGGAGGAGGATGGGGAGTACGAGCTGGAAGAGGACGAGGACGAGGAGTACGAGGAGGAGGAGCCAACTGTACCGCCGTCGAGGAGGCCTCCGACCACCAGCGGCCCTGTCACGCGCTCCACGCGCTCCACGTCTGAGGTCGCACGTCCGCCGCCTCAAGTGCTGCAAGAGGGTGGTGGCGCATCCAAGTCCAAGCCTGTGACCAACTCCGTCCGCGTGGACACAAGGAAGAAGGCTGTCCGCCCCCGTGTCGACGACGACGACGATGACGCCTCTCCGGACACCAGCAAGAGGCAAAGGCTGTCGCCTCCGTCGCCTCCTCTGATCCGCGGCCATGACAACCTCCCCCCAGGCCCCGTGAAGAAATCTCGGTTGCAGGGGGCCTCCGTTCGCATGGCCAAAAGTGTGCAGTTCATCCCATCCTCTGTGTCCCCTTCCCCCCCGCCTGCCCACACACACGGCAGGATCCCACCGAAGCCGTGGATCGAGCTACCCGCACGTCAGGCATCACGCCAGCAACCATCGGGCTCCGGGTCACGCTCGTCGGAAACCTCCCGCCTGCCTCCCCCGCCAATGCCTGTGGTGCCGTCCCCGCCGCCTCCCGTGGTGTCTTCATTGCGTCAGCCTGTGGCATCGTCGTCGCGTCAGCCTGTGGCATCGTCGCGTCAGCCTGTGGCATCGTCGTCACGCCAGCCCGTGGCATCGGCATCACGCCAGCCGCTGGCGTCGTCGCATCAGCCCTCGTCGTCACGTCAGCGCATGGCATCATCACCCCGCCAGCCCGTTGCGTCGTCGTCACGCCCACACGCTTCGGGGTCCGGGTCGCACGCGCCGCCAGTGGCCTCCTCCTCCCGATCTCGCCAGCGCCCTGCAGCCGCCCCAATAGCAATGACCCGGGAGCAGGTAGAGCAGTTCCGCCTCCTGCTTGCCGCGGCCGAGGGCGCGCTCCAACTCCAACAGGAGGATGAGGACGAGGGCTACAACGACGACAGTGATCCGTACGATGCGTAAGTGTTTTTTGATGCAATACTGTGATGTTCCCGCTGTAGCGGCATGCCTTTGTACCACCATCCACCCTTTCTTGGACTACCTTCTTGCTGCTCCTCACACTGTACGCTACCCCCGTATCTTGATCAACGTCCTCATTTCTTCGTTCTTGTATTTACTATGTTATATTTCTTGAGCCTTGTAGAAGATAGATTTCTTGGTTGTATCTATAGTTCTGTACCCTGTATCTATATGTATATAGTAATCCATGTTAATACTGTACATTGGTGTGAGATCTGTATGGATTTTAGGACCAAACGGAGGCCTCCTTGTAAGTTGATTTCGAAGCTAAGGTACATGTTCTGGTTGTATTCATAGCTGTCCAGCCTATACACATATACATGCAATCATATCCATTGATACGACAGCTTTGCGGGAGATCTGGACGGGTTGCGTGACACAACAGAGGCCTCCCCGTCTGTAAAGCCTAAGGTCAGTGTACATGCTGTGGACCTCCCAGTGCCCTGCCATCCAGAGTATCATACCTGGGACCGTTCCGGGCATTCCGTATCTATCGTATTATCCGCTGATTCGGAGCACCGGAGCCTCCATCGCAAGTGATATTAACCGGTTGGTGGCCCTCAATCACGGCTCACCAATGCAGCATACAGTCAACAGATCCTTACCTAATACCTGAGCAAGGAAGGAATACCGGACAGAATACCGGACAGAGAGTTTGTGCCAAAGGAGCCCGCGATGGGGGGCCCCCAGGCCCCTGTTGCTCTATTTGGATTTGGCAGGTCAGTTTACATAATAGAACACTGAGACTCCTTCATAGATGTCGGACCTCTTAGGTACTTTAATTGACACGCATAAACCCCCCTAAGAGGTTCCATACGTAAGAATATAGGCGTCACCTTAGGTGCCGTGTGCAGCCGCCGCCGTGTCTGCAAGGAGCTGCACCTGGCACGCACGCTCGAGGGCGATGTAGAAGTGGACCGTCGCCTCAATGGATGCCGTGGCCACCAGCAGGCCGTGGTTCTGCAGGATGGCAGCCTTCTTGGACCCGAGCGCCGCCGTGATCGCCGCGCCCTCCACCTCATCGAGCACGATGCCGTTGTACAGCTTGTAGAGGACGTGGTCCTGCGTGTGCATCCACGGTAATCAACAACATGGAAGGAAGCGTAAACGTGAAGGGAACTCACATTGTGAAAGGCACATGCGTCCTGCGAAATTGTGTCCAGAGTCTTTCCCAGTGCGGCGAAGGCCTTGCCGTATGTCGAGTGCGAGTGCGCCGCGCAGAGGGCGTCCGGGCGTGCGGTGTGGATTGCAGAGTGGATCATGAACGCGGCGGTGTTGAGAAGCCGGAACGGGCCGTCCTTCTGCCCGGACTCCTCCAGAATCGCGCCTTTGTGGTCAACCAACAGCAAGTCCGAGGGCTGGATCAGCTTGAAATGAAGCCCCTGCTCGGAAAGTGAGTTGAAATCGTTACATCCAAGATCAAAATCAAACTAAGAACGCACAAATGGGTTGACCCAGAAACAATCGGTTCGGATCGGGTCCTGGGGTGGGGGCTCAATGCACCACCGGGGCTTTAGCTGGGGGAGGGACGCACCCGGACAGTGATGTGTCCAGCAAGGCCTTCGTCATATCCGCGATTACCGAAAATCCGGAGGGCCTGTGCAAGGCGGAACTTGAGGAACTCGCGCTCTTCGAGTTTCGTCGTGAACACCGGCGGTGTTGGCCGCTTCCCCGACATCACTTTGGCGTTGCTGGCGGCGTCGCCGAACTCAAGGGAGGCGGAAATGGTGGGGTGTGAAGAAGAAACGATCGTGGGGCAGTTCGCAGGAATAATCGACGTGTTCGGGAATCCGGCTTCCCGGCCCTGTGAAGTACTCCCCAAATTTGGCGACAGCGTCTCATGCGGTCCCACTCGGACACCCCTCTCCGTTCCACTGTGCCACATGTCCACCACACCCTGTGTTTGCTGTTCTTCCTTTCCCAGCCAAGCTCCGCAAACTTGAAGTCTCCGCGCCCACATTATGTCATGTTCAAAGTCTCTTCGACCATTCTTCGCTGCCTCACCTTTGAGAACGGCGCAGGCCCGGTACCTGTGCCTTCGCCGCACATGCCAATTGCGGTGAGGTCGCTGCCCCCAGGAGTTCACCAATATCTGACAGTTGTTTATCATAAATCTATATGAAGTTTCCTCTTTTCGTCCTCGACTCTGACATTCGATGATGCCTCTGGAGAAATCCCAGCTGCAGTGGATACATCGCCCATCCTCGTTTCACGACCTTGAACGACTGTCATGTCCTCTGCCGCGCGACTATATTGTCTCTCCTACTTGTAATAACGAACAATAACGGAACTTTCGAAGACTCCCAGCACTGCCCCATTAACCGAAAAATGCATTCTCTCCCATCCCGAGGCCGCTTCTGCCACACTGAATCCCTCCTTCGTCATAGTGGCGCCCCGTCCACGTTGTAAATCCATAATCGCAATCTTGGCTGGGTTCCCGCTATTGTCGGGCCTTCCGAAGGTATATCCTGCATACGACACTGGAGTCCCCAAGATCTCGGTCAAGGTATGTATGCATCGCGGCGCACGGGGTTCTCGTGGACGAACAATTCGTACGTGTGTACGTGTACGCCCTGTCGCAGATTGGTGTGTTGTCGCTCTCCAGCTTTGCGAGTATGGCTATGGGAATGGGATCGCCTAGAGTCCGTTGACCGAGGACGAGCGCGCCCAAATCGAGCCCATCCAACAAACCCGTTATGGCACTCAGATCAAGGGGCCGCCAGCGCTCTTCCAGTTGATTGAACGCAGTTATGGCGAGCACATGTTGGCGAGGCGGGGCAGATTCCGGGAATATAACGACTAAGTGGTTTCGCAGTAATCTTGGCTTTAGCTATATTATTGAACATTGATCAGCGAATTTGCGACATGAGGACAACGGTACATACATCCGCAGAGAAGGTGGAACTGTAAGTCAGTACGACCTGCTTCCTTGCGCGCCAGTTCACGAGCGCGAAAATGTCCCCACCAGGGATCGTAAACAGGTGGGTGTGGAGGATGAAGAAATCCCCTCGGAGGTCGGTGCACCACCAGTAGTCGTGGATTGGGCCGTGGCCAGGCGGTAAAGGGAGGTTGAAAACCTCATGCGAATCACCCGTTGTGAGATTCACCTCGTGAATGGTTATGCTACTGCATGCATCAGTAAAACTACACCTTTGTCTTTGGCGTCTTTGGCGTCTTGGGCAAGACGTCAAAGACGCGAAAGACACAAATTTTCACAAGACGGCCGTCTTTCGCTAAGCAGGTCCCCTTGTCTTGCATAGGACAAATGCCTTGGGAAAGACTAGTAAGACATGCGAGTCTTTGAATAAGATCAGGTTATTTTCGCAAAAGACGTGCCTCAAGACGGTCCCCAAGACATCTTATCAAACTAATCACGCAATTAAATATCGAAAAAGCGGGGATTTATTGAGCAGATTGACGCGAGACTACAGACTAATCAGAGAGCACCATCACCACGTCGTCGTCAGAGAGCATCGCATCGTCACCAGCCTCGGAACCGCTGCGGCTGGCAGACTGACCACGCTTGCGGCTCGGCAGCTCCATGTATTCCTTTCCAGCCTCAATTACCTCCTTCCAGTGAGCGGCGTCCCATTTCTTGATCGTCGAGAGGAACCTGGTTGCGCGGCGGACGAGCTTCTTCTTCTTCCCTCGGTTCGTTTCGACAACAGTTACCGTATCACCCCAATTGTCTTCGGAGAAAGCATTGGCGCGCCCCCCGGGGTTGACGTACTCGCCCGTCCGCCAAAACCCCAATTCGCGCTGGACCTATGGGGTGATCAGATGGTGTCGGCCACATCGACATGAGACTTACCGCCTGCTCTGACATGAGGAGCGCTGCCTCGGGGTCAGCTTCCAGTCGCCCGTACCCACCGGGGATGGCTTCCAGACACGCCAAGTGATACGAGAAAGCGTGAAGGATTAAATAGGACTGGAGGAAGCCCTGTGACAAATAAGATAAAGTCATGTACCAAATCGACAGCCAACGTACCTTTTTATCAACCCCATTACCCCATGTTCCCCAGTGGAAAGCCATTGTGCCGCTCTCGGCATGGTGCTGCAGAGCCCACTGGACAAAGGCGGCTCTTCCTTCCGTAGTGTTGAGCTTGAAGTTACCAGCCTTATCGATGTGAGCAGGTGCTGTCGCGGTCGGGGCATCCACAGCGGTTGGGGCGGCGTCTGCAGCAGTGGTGGCGCCGCCAGCAGGTGGGTCCTGATTATCGGTGCCTGAATCTCGACGGCGTGAGGCGCAAGACAAGATAAAGTATATACTTGGTGCGTACGATGATTATCACCGTCAATATGGTCCTCGGGGCCCTCCTCCTCGTCCTCCTCCTCGTCGCTGTCTGGTGGTTGGTATGATTCGATCAAGGCCTCCATAGCCTTGTGAGGTTGGGCCCCAATCCCGTTGCGCCAGTCGTTCAAACGATAGCCGACCTAGGTGGAAAGCTGTCATAGCTGGGAATGCAGATTAAACACAATACGTACAAGCCCGACCCAAGGACCATCGGCGGTTACCTCAAATTTCCCTGAACCGAAGACTTTGTCGACGAGGTCCTGGATTTGGGGGACATTCAATCTGGCCCACGGCACAACGGTGCCAACCAGTTCGCGAGCCAAAGTGACCACTTCATCGGTGAACTCGGAGGCGGTGCCGGGAGGAAGGTGCTGGAGAGTCCATTTAGCGTTGCCACCGCGCTGCTCCTTGCGGGATGGTGCCCTGGGTGCGGCGGGCTGGATGGCGATGATGGGCTGAAAAGAGATGAAAAGGTGAGTTAGTGCGGTCCGATTCGATCCGAAAGGCAGTGCACTTACGGCCGTGGGCAAGCCTTTCTTCTTCTTCCCCGCCTTCGGCCGTTCGACATGCTCCTGCATATCGTCGTCGACGGCAGGTCCGCCTAGCGCGACCATGGAGTCGTTGTCCACACTCGGTGCTGGCGGCCCCGCGGATTGCGGAATTTGAAGACCGCTCTTCTTGGCCGTGGTCTTGGCCTTTTTCCTCTTGCGTTTCTCCGTGTTCCTTCAATTTGTCAACAAGAGTCGAAAGAGAAATCAAAATTAAATAACATACTTTTCCTTAGTGGACGACTTGCGCTTAGCCGGCACAGACGGACTCTTAGCCGGCATTGATGGAGTTCCCGACCCGTCGCGAGTGTTGCGAGCAGCGACTATGTCGGCGCGGGTAAGGCCGGATTTCTTTTTCTTTTTCTGCTTGGATGGCTCGTCTTCGTCGCTGTCGTCGGATTCGGAGTCGGACTCCTCGCTGCTTTCGTCGCCAGAGGCCGGATCGTACCCAGGCGAATCGTCTCCTGAATCAGGATCGTCTCCATCACCACCGCCCATGGTTCCTGTCCCAAAATGAATCGATGTCTGGTCTGAACAAGTTAACGCTGGCTTACCTTGGGCAACCTTAGAACCTGGATCATCTCCATCCCTACCGACAATAGCATCTGCACGAAGAAATGAATTATCAGGTGTTTCAACGCATCACAAACTGGCTTACCTCCGACGGTCTTGGGAGCGGGCGTGGATTTTTTGGGGCGGTCTGGGGGGTTAAGTATGAGTATGTTTCTCAACAAAGTTAAGACTCGTTCACCTGCAAGGGCCTTCGGAGAGGGCGTGGTCAATTTCGGGGAGCGCTCTGGGGGATGATTCGCGGTTTTAGCATACACAATATCCTCCCTCTGCTGCTTATCTTCGACCGCAGCGAGACGCTTTTGCGCTTTTTTCTGGTCAAGCTTGGCCTGGGCCTTTGCGGTAGTCTCGTCGGCGCGGGCCTTTTGCATCTCGGCAGCATTGCGGCGAGTTTTCTTCTCGACCCCAGCATTGACGGCTGGGTGAGTGTTTTTGTTCCTACCGCGTGTTTGCAGACCAGGGCGGGGCATCTCCATGGTGGGAGGGAAGAAAAAGATGCAAGTTCGCAACAAAGCACGTGTGCGCAATAAGTATGGTTGGTTGCTGCACCGCATATCAGACGCAACTCCTTGAAACACATACTAGGAGACTATGAAACACCGGATTCTCAAACGCCGGCACCACTTGCATATGGTTTCATGATTCCTTGGCCAGGAATTTCTCCGCCAACACCGAGCGCAATTTCATGCGCGTCCAACTTTACATTAGCATTCTGACTTTACATCCTCCATTCTCTCGCTCTCCCTATTGACGATGCACAAGCAGAAAATCTTCAAACCCCGCAACATACCCTGCCTTGCGCCAGGATGTTCCCGCTTTTTCTTCAATACCTCAGGGCGAACGCAGCACATGAATAGAGATCATGTTCCCTTCGACACTCGCTCGTTGGACAAAGATGTACCGATGGATTCTCCGCCCGGGAGCCGTGCCTCCTCTATGCTAGGTGGTGGAGATGCGGCTGCAGACGCAACTCCGCCCCCTCCGCGTCTTGCTAGTCCACCACTGCGTCTTCACACCAAGCATCACCAGACACTGAATGGTAAGTATTTTTATTAAATTGCGCGAAAAAGCTAAAGGTTTCAATGAATATAGGGAGACCATGCGACCGCGATGGGAATTTCTTGCCGCCAAATACACCTCCGCCACCGCGAGAACGTCCCCCGCCCGACGATTTTACCCCATATGCACAGCACGCAGACTTTGATCTCGCCGATCTCCTTTATCGGCGGGTCCAAATGTCTGCTGGCGCAATCGATGAACTTATGCAAAACTGGGCGGCAAGACCGGGAGCCCCAGATCCACCTTTTGCCGACCATGAAGATCTGTACAACACCATCGACGCGACCGAAATTGGCCATGTCCCTTGGGAATCTTTCACAGTCCGCTATAACCGACCCATCGAGCCCGGGGATACCACTCCGTGGAAGACACAAGAGTATATCATCCATTTTCGCGATCCTCGCCAAGTTCTCCAGCAACAGCTCGCGAATCCAGACTTCAAATCCGAGATGGATTTTGCACCCAAACAGGTGTTCGTTGATGGGCAACGACAGTATGAGGACTTCATGTCCGGGAACTGGGCATGGAAGCAGGCGGTGCGTACCTCCATATTTGTTCAGTTTAAAATTCGTCTGACCTTCCCATGTTCTGCAGGAAATCATCGTCGAAGACCCTGCCACGCATGGCTCGACGTTCGTCCCTGTCATTCTTGGCAGCGACAAGACCACCGTCTCTGTCGCAACGGGTCAAAATGAATATTACCCGCTATACATGTCGAATGGCCTTGTTCACAATGGTGTCCGACGTGCTCACCGCAACGCAGTGACCCTTATTGGCTTTCTCGCCATCCCCAAAAGTGCGTGACTACTTTCTTTTGGCACTACGACCTTGACATTTTTTTCTTCTTTACAGCCGATCGCGAAAACCAGGACAGCATCGAATTTCGGACATTCCGCCGGAACCTTTTCCACGGCTCGCTCCGCCACATCCTCCAGTCCCTCAAGCCCGGGATGACCACACCGGAAGTCGCGTTATTCGCCGACGGACATTATCGCCGCGTCATCTATGGGCTCGGCCCGTACATTGCGGACTACCCAGAGCAGGTTCTTCTCGCCTGTGTCGTGCAAGGGTGGTGTCCGAGGTGAGTTCTCAATTGCATTGTGCCTCAGTTATATTGAAATGTGCAGGTGTACAGCCGCCAGAGACGATCTCGACGGCCCGAGCGGCCGCAGAACCCAATTTCATACTCAAACTTTGTTCGACACGCTCGACCACGGCACAATGTGGGACCAGTACGGTGTCATCCCCGACGTTCTTGTAAGGAATTTTCGCTCCCTTCATTCATTACTTGACGCCGTACACAGCCATTCACCTGGGATTTTCCGCGCGCAGATATCTATGAACTGCTCTCGCCAGATCTCCTCCACCAAGTCATTAAAGGTACCTTCAAAGACCATCTAGTGACTTGGGTCGGCGAGTACCTGGAGGCTGAGCACGGCAAAGCGGAAGCAAAGAAAATTATGGCCGACATCGACCGACGGTAAGCTTTATTGTTGTTGCCTCGCCTCCCTCATTTCATTCTCTCACCCAGAATCGCTGCTGTTCCTCCATTTCCTGGGCTTCGCAGGTTCCCTGAAGGCCGAGGCTTCAAGCAGTGGACGGGGGACGACTCCAAGGCACTCATGAAGGTGCGTAATTTACTTCCTTTCCCGTACAGGACTGCAACTCATTTGCGATTTCAGGTTTACCTTCCCGCCATTGAAGGGTATGTTCCGCCCCAAATGCTGCGGGCCTTCAGCGCGTTCTTGGATTTCTGTTACCTCGTCCGTAGGAATGTCATCAATGAGACTACACTCCTCGACATCGACGCTGCGCTCGCTCGGTACCATCAAGAGCGGGTGATCTTTACCGAATCCGGTGTCTGTCCCAATGGTTTCTGCCTCCCTCGTCAGCACTCCCTTACCCATTACCGTTATCTCGTCCAAGAATTCGGCGCTCCGAACGGACTGTGCTCTTCCATCACGGAGTCCAAACATATCAAGGCAGTGAAAGAGCCGTGGCGACGATCTAGTCGTTACGAGGCTCTGATCCAAATGTTGACCATCAACGACCGGCTCGACAAACTCGCTGCCGCTCGTGTGGACTTTGTCGACCGCGGGATGATGGTCGGCGCTTCTGCCCGTCCCTTGACTTTACCTCTTCCCCCTCCCCCTCCCCCTCCCCCTCCCCCGCGTACAGACCAAGATGACGACGATGATGGGGGTGCGATTGACGATAGGGATATCCTCGGGGAAGTAACACTGGCCAAAACACCCGGTATGTCCTTTGAAATACATCTGTGCACCAAGACTGACCGTTTTCAGTGCGCGGCTACCCTCGGGATCCTATCACTCTTGCTCAACGTCTTAACCTCCCCCAACTCGTCCCTCTTGTTAGGCGATTCCTTTTTGCTCAGGATAATCCCGACCACGACCCCGATATCTACATTCCCCTCGACAATTGCCCTGATGCTCCTCGCAGCATTAAGGTATTCCCTTCTGCAGTCGCAAAATTCTTCGCCCCCAGTGACCAATCCGGCATCGGTGGTATGCTTCGTGAGCGCATTCGGGCCGTGCGCTCCTGGCGAGGTGGTGCCCCTCGATACGACTGTATCTTTGTCGAGAGGGATCCCGATCTTCCCGGCTTTCGTGGCCTCATCGCTGCCCGTGCTCTTCTCTTCATGTCCTTCAAACACCATGGTGGGACATATCCGTGCGCGCTTGTCACCTGGTTTTCCCCAATTGGGGATGAGCCATGCCCCGATGTCGGCATGTGGATGGTGGAGCCCGACGTAGACAACCGTGGACAGCGTGTTATGGATGTTATTCATATTGATACCATTCTTCGCGCTGCACATCTTATTGGTATTTATGGACACCACTCTGTTCCTCGACACTTTAAATATTCCGATTCATTGGATAGTTTCAAAGCATTTTACATTAACAAGTACGCAGACCATCATGCACACGAGATAGCTTTCTAGTACTAGTATTACTACTCGTATTACTATGCCATCTGTTTCTGATACCTTCAATTGTCACTTTCGGCTCGCGCTCATCTTTGACATGTTCGAGGTCTTTGATGTCTTTGAGTATCCATTAAACAGGCCGAGCCGAAAGACATTCAGCCAAAGACCGAAGACGCAGCTTGCAAGACCAAGACAGTCCAAGACGCCACTTGAAAGACCAAAGATCTCGACTCCAAGACAAAGTCACCTAAAGATGTGATTCAAAGACGTAAGACCTCAAAGACACATGTGTAGTTTTACTGATGCACTGGTTGAGCATTTCAATTTTTTCACCTTCTTTTTCAGTGAAAAATGTTGTTTATTTTTCAGACATTTTTCACCGAAAAAGAAGGTGAAAAATTTAAAACTTTTTCAGCACTTTCTCAATTCAAGGTGAAAATTTCGAAATAAAATAAGAAAGTGATGAAAGTGTTTTGAAAATTTCACCTGCTTTTTCAGTGAAAAATGTGTGAAAAATAAACGACATTTTTCACTGAAAAAGAAGGTGAAAATTTTGAAATGTTCAACCAGTGATGTGCATGCCGTCAGTCCGTGCTCTGATCATGGACAACAAATTAGAATTACGCGTTCTCCGAGTACTCCAAGGGCACCAGCAGGATGCGTACAGTGTTCCCTGCGTCGACCAGACCTGTCGCGTTGGATGCCGTTTTTGACACCGTCGTCCAAACACGGCGTCCCGTACGCACATCATACAAGTGCACCCCCTCAAGGTTTTTGAGCATCGCATGTGTGCCGCCGGGGATGAGTTGGGGGGAAAAGAAGGTATCCCGGCTCATATCCACACGGAATGTGACCTCCCGGCAAATTTGGGGCGCAGAAAATGACGCGGGCGCCCAGGTCGCAGGCCCGCAGACAACGCGCTTGATCTCCTGAATTATATCATCGGTCGAGGACGCGTCGAGCTCGGCTTCAGAGGGGCTATCCAGGAGACCACGAGAAGCGACATCCTGCAGCAAGTACAACCACAGTTGCTTGGTTAACGCCACGCGACGGAGGGATTTGTTGACCTGGAGCCACGATGCTTAGTACCAATCACATAGATTAAGCAATGCGTACAGTGGAGGCTGAAAGGACAGCATGGACGTCGCAGAATGACAGTATTTTGAGGAGTATGTCTTCTACGATATCTTGGAGCGGCATTGAAATGACAATGGGAGTGGGGCTCGGGAGGATAAGATAGGTCTGGTGCGGAAGCGCCCAGAGAAGCATGCGCACAGCATCTGAACAGCATCTGCGTTTCCTTCACATGAGCCGGAAGAGACGGTCCGAAGAGATAACTCGGAATAGACCAGAGGAGATCTGATTCAACCTAGGGACCTGTCAAGGATCTGAGGATCTTTGTAATTGCACCGTTAATGATCGCCCACGTGCAAGGCTGAGACCTAAACTGCGCAGAACAGGATCAATTAAGGGAGATTCATCCCAAGGCAGTTTGTTTAATAGAGGTTCACTGGATGGCAGAGTTAAATGCGACGTTGATCAACGCGGGTCTAGGATTTGAAAGACCTAAAATTTCCAGGAGCACCCGATACTGTACGTCCCTGTAGTGAAGCAACGGTCACAGTCACGATGGGGGCCGTTGCGTTGCTTTTTTTTGGCGGGGTCACGGTCTCGGTGAGGACCGTTGCTTTTGAACCAGCGTGACATGAAAAAAAATCAAATAAATTCAAAAATCATATTTCTAGCTCCCTACCCATCCTGTTCATCACTACCTGGCTCATAGTCATCATCGTCTCCGCCCCCCGCCACCTGAGAACTCATTTCTTCGATATTAGTCCACATCTCGCCTCGATCATTGAACACCCAAATATCCTCCTCAGCATCGGCTGTTGACAATCCCTCAATGGGATTCTCCTCGATGACTTTCTTCGCAGCCAATCCACACGACCGTGTAGTGATTCTGATACCGAGCGCGCCCTCAACGACGTGTGCCAGCGGGATATCAGAATCATCCTCCGGTTGATGTGATCCCACGCGGTCATCGTCGTCGGGCAAATGACTGCAGTCCTCGAGCTGGGCGCCACTGATTTCAGCGTCGATGGGGAGGTCCGGAAGAGTAATGGACCCCAGCCGTGACTTGATCTCATCTGCAATTGTTTTAGCTTCCTTGAGATAGGTCCGCAGAGCCTTTCGAGAGTCGCGACTGGTGAGACATCCGTAGGACAGATTGTATTCGGGCTTTCCGGGGATAACACATTTTTCCCATGACCGCTTGACGATTTCCCGGCCTTCAGGTGATGTGAGCCAATCATACAGCTCGACGCAAGCTTGCACAGAGGCATCACGCAGGGCAGGGTAAGAACTGGTGAATTTTATGTTCTCTGGAGTGATGCCGGCGGCGACTTGAGCCTGGTGACAGTGGACGAGATATTCGAGCATCGATTGCCAGAGGTGATGCTTCGCGACACGTTGAATGCCAACGTCTTGAGGCTGGAGGAGGCCAGTGCAATTGTTGGGGATGAAGATGATGATGATGTTCGGGTATTCGTCAAATACATGCGTGCGGAAGGCTTCAGAGGTGTGGACGGGATAGGCATCAATATAAATGATGCATTTTTGATCGTCGTCGAGGTCGGGGTCTGCCTCAATCACAGAATCAACGTACGGTTTGATAATGTTCGCAATCCACTCTTGCATGGTTTTAACGTGCCGAAATGGCTGGTTCTTTTTTTGTTCTGCGCGAATGCGAAGTGGAAGCTGCGATCAATCGCATCCTGGTATCCATCAGCGGACGCCTTTGGGAGTGAGGTCTTCGTGAGGCCGGACCAGACCTGTTCCAGAGGAAGGAAAGTTCCATCTGCAGCACTTGCCACACCCAAGGTACAGGCTCGCTTCTCGTCGTTCCCGGTAACGGAGACCTGTTTTGAGCCGCGTACTTCAAATGTTTGGGTATAATTTGGACGGATATAGACACCGGTTTGATCGTAATTTATTATGAGCTGGAGGCAGGGCGTAAGGATGGGTTTTCAGAGGGAGAGACGAAATGAAATTGCTTACCTTTGCAGGAATATGCTCGTGTTCGATGGCATAGGCCAACCGAAAGAAAGTTCGCTCACAAAGCTCGCCGGCATTGTCAGGAATGTGCTTGGCGGCTCGGGTTGCTTTGCGCGAGGTCCAGTTTAGCTTGCTGTCAAGGAATGCGCGCACGAATTTCTCGGAACAAGAGAATTTATCAAGGAGCTCAGGGCGATGACTGCGAATGATTGCGATCATCAGCGATCGGGCGATTGGGACGTTGACAACACAGCCGGATGTTCGCAAGTCTTTGAGTGTCTTCATGATGACCGTTACAATCTCCGGGTATGGCGCAAGGATACCAGTGCGTCCGCTTCCAGCTAAAGACCGCCGACTACTGATCTTGAGCAATGCAGAATCTGTGAAGCGGCGCTCCTTTGGAACAATCCATTTTCAGAGTGTGCCTTTGTTCAGTTTGCTATTTGGCGCATTGAAAAGGGCCAGGTGAGTGCGGTGGAGATAAGCAACGGTTTTTGAAGGCGACCAGTGATAAAGCTGCAAGGCAGCTTTGATAAGAGCAAACAGGAAGGGATGAAACCAAAAGACTTTCTTTGCCGGTGCCTGGATTACACTGCCCGAAGTCCCGGTCCGATTCTTCTTCCAGTTTTGCATCAAGGGACGAGAGAGGGCAGCAACGTCCTTGATTTGGCCCTCTTTCGAGGATAAATCTATTTGGAAACCCCCCATGTTTGGAAACCCGGGGTTTGCACTATGTGGAAACCCCATGATTATAAATCATACCGCTTAGACTACATTTCGATAACATGTGATACCAATATGGTAGTATTGCCGCTTGTTCCAGATGTCATAACATAGGGCACAATCGAAAGAGCTGTCCTTGGGAGAGAGGAGGTTAAATAGTCTATCTTACTATGATATTTTCCTTGAATCTGAATCCAATGCTGTCTCAGACACATCGGGGCTGTTAACTGAGCTAAGGATGAGTGAGAGGATGTGGAGAATCAAGATTTTGGTTTATTAGAATTTTGTGTCAGGCTTGGTAGCCTTACACTTTGCAAAGATGTCTGCTTTGAGGCTCTTGGAGGCTGTAAGGTTTGCCAAGTTCAGCCTGAAAAATCTTTGGGCTGTTAAATGAACAAAAGCTAAAATGAGGGATCTATTCATGGGTCGAAAACGAAGCTTTTGGCTTACTAGGATAGTGTGCCATGTGTGGCGGGCTCGCGTTTTACAACGACCTTTGTTGTGCCTTGTATGTATGTAAGTCTGATGAGGTTCAGTATGGAGCTTTGTTGGGCTGTTAAATGAGTGACAAGTAAAATAAGGGACCTATTAATGGGTCAAAAACGGAGCTTTTGGCTTACTAGGATAGTGTGCCATGTGTGGCAGGCTCACGTTTTACAACGGCATTTGTTGTGCCTTGTATGTATGGAAGCCTGATGAAGTTCAGCCTAGAGCTTTGTTTGGCTGTTAAATGAGTGAAAAATAAAATTAGAGATCTATTCATGGGTCGAAAACAAAGACTTTGGCTTACTAGGATAGTGTGCCATGTCAGGTTAATCCATAAGCGATGGTGCTCCAAGGCGTCAAAACCGATGCTCTCGATGCCATCAAGTCGGCCATAATCGTACGAGTTGCCCCACTCTGCATTCAATGCAGTAACAAGTACTGTATCCTCATTTATCAAGTTGGTACACTTCCATTTGATTTATGTTGTGGAATACTATTATTGCGTGCCATATCGTTTTTGATTGTGGTATGACTCAGTTCCATTTCCGAGTCCCAATTAGGAACTCAACGCCACTGTCCTAATTGGGAAAGTGAGATTTAATTTAACCACAGTTAATGCTATTATGACACCCTCAGTTTTTCCGAGTGTGTTTCTTACTTCAGTATCATTCAATCTTTTGTTTCCTAGGCGTATGCAAAAATACAGCGGGCTTTGAGCTCACATGACGGGTTTTTTTGCAATTATGCGTGGTAGTGGTGACTATTCTGTACCACGGCTTCTATGACACCCTCAGTTTTTTTGAGTGTGTTTATTACTTAAGTACCATTCATTCTTTTGTTTCCTAGGTGTATGCGAAAATACAACGGGCTTTGAGCTCACATGACGGGTTTTTTTACAATTATGCATGGTAGTGGTGACTATTCCGTACCACGGCTTCTATGACACCCTCGGTTTTTTTGAGTGTGTTTATTACTTAAGTACCATTCATTCTTTTGTTTCCTAGGTGTATGCAAAAATATAGTGCCTACAAGCTGTCTAGCCTGGGAGCTGGCGGATGATGACGATGGGAGAGGGGGGAGATAGGTCGATGCGGAAGATGTGAGGGCACCACGGGATGATGCCAACGATGATTGACTTGGTGTGTCTGCTTGCTCAACAGTTTCGGGATAATTTGCGACCGGTTGTACTGTTTTTTTGGCAGGTCAGGGATCGAGGTCGGGCTCTGGCGCTTCCTTGCGCTTCCTCGGGGGGATCTTGGCACCGGAATCAAAAGCCGCAGTAATCAGCCGCTCAATCCAAGCAGACATGTCGACGAGAGGAGATTTGTGGTCACACCATACGACTTGACCGACAGAAAATTGACTGGGATTGAGGAAGGGGTAGTTGCGCGTCATAATGAGGTGCTGATGTATACAAGAAACTTGCATACATTGTTATATATCCCCTGTGCTTCCAAGTCGGACCCACACTCGACCTGTTTGAGGATGGCACAGATATGGTTCCGGTCCGAGTATGTGGGTTGGTTCCCGACACTGTGGCGGATAGGGATCCCCACCGTATCCGTATTTACGGTTTACAGTTATGGTTTTACGGTCACCGTGACCGTACCGTAAGGCTCTGGGGAGGAAGTTTTACGGTTACGGATACTACGGGGTGCGTACAGTTTACGACCGTATTCTTACAGCTGTATACGGCCTCTTACGGACCGTAATCCAACCCAAAGTGGTTCGATTCTGTCTTATTTTGGGCACGCCGGCTGAGGAGAAGCCGGTGATGACGCGGCGTCAAGCCCTGCTTCACCATCACTTGATCTTCGCCCCACCGTGAATTGTGGCGCACTGGCACGGCGCATCAAATCCCTGGGCCGCCATCAAGCTGGATGTGCACTTAATAGACTCCTCAGCTCAAGAAATGGTCAAGCAGTTGTAAACTGGCAGCGAAGGATCTGGACTCAGTAGGTATCTACACTCGCGCATTGCCATCAGTAATTTGAAATATTTAACGCATATAGATAGTTGTCGGTCGAAAATACTGGAAAATTCTGTCGCTAATGGCCAGCCAGTGCAGTATAAAAGAGGCGAGCAAGGCCGTTGCGCTATCCTCAGCTATTTAGCATGACACCTTTTGCTCGCGAACGAATCAAGCACAGCACGTCTTGACCTTTCTCCTCCTCAGCTCCACTCTAACTTACATACCAGCTCACAATGGCCGCGAGACACGCGGTGTCTTGGCAGAATCCACGTCACGCACAATCGGAGCCTCGTCGCGCTCAATTATCCTACATTTCCTCAACTGCTTCCTATTATTCTTCTCTCTGGTCCTTGGCGGTGTTCTCGCGTTTAGCGTGGCGTTGAATCGGTCCCCGACGGCATCTGTACTCAGTCTTGCCCGCCGCGCCTTGTCTGAGGTGGACCCAGCTCTCGTGAGCTCACTCTATGTCTACTGGACTGTGTTCTGCATCTATCTTTGTGCGTTCGGTGTAACATTTCCTGCAACACAGAATCTGACCCCGACATACAGTATATTCCGCGCGTCCCCACTCTCTCGACGTCGTCAAATATCAAACATTCTTCACTCCGTGGAGGTATCGACGCGACCATGTCTCGCACATGCGCCTTGACCGTCTGCGGCGTGCATGTCAACAGCTGCCAGCATCGGGAGATGCCTCTAAACCAGGTGAGCATCTTCTGCACGAGCCGGATGCATCCATTTACAAGAGTAGCTTCGCCGTCAAATTTAATCCTGGTCCTCATTAATGTCGCAACAGCTGGTTCCATAGCTCTTGGTGTGTTGTGCTGACTTCTATCCACAACATTTACCATTCCTGACTTCGACTGCAGCTGTGACCCCGGGGACGACAGTCCAGGATATCCGCGAGGCCGTTTGTCAACGAGGGCTCTCGCCGTGCCATAGCCAAGGCCCGATCTATTTGATGGGTCGATGGCGTCCATTGCGGGCTGGCGAGACCATGGCTGCCCTCGGGATCCATGGTCTATGCCATTTCATAATGCCGCCCCGTTTGCGGGGCGGTGCAAGAGGTACTTTTCTCAACTCTTGCTTCCGATGTCTGGATGCATTCATAATAATTTCTTAGGATCTATATCCGTTTGCGCGGATGGAACAGTCGTGAATGAGCATGGCTGGGAACAGGGCGCATTAAACCCCGATGGTAGCAGCAAATCGGCAGAGGATATAGATTTTGGAGAGGATCCGGGTACACCGCCATCCGGCGCATCGGGTATGAGAATTACACTCATCAATTTCATTCTATCTCTAACTGGCTTCCCAGTATCGAAGCGCCCTAGCCGCGGAAAAGACAAGGTATTACGGGCCGCTCTCAAAGCCCAAGCAGAAGACTCAGATGATGGGCAGAGAAAGAAGCGTAAGCCGCGGACTCGTACCCGGAAGGGAAAGGAGAAGGAAACGGCTTCCGACGCCAATGATTCCACATATTCACGCAGCGCGTCGGACGACGACTCTGATAGCGACCAAGATGCAACCATTACACACGAGGAGGTGCAGTATATTAATTCGTTTATCCAATAGTCCATGCTAACAAAGAATCAGCTTGCTGCCGGCCTTCCGACTAAGACAGTCGCAGCGGGTAGCTCGCGCCGCCCACAGGATGTCGATCCCAAACGAGCTCGCAAGAAACGCAAAACAAAGCATGGATTAGATGAGTCCTTGGACCCTGCCAATGCTCCTTCGAATCCAGCGACGGCACCGTCCAAACAAAAAGGGAAAGGAAAGGTATGCACATTTATTCAACGGCATATCCGAGCAAACTTACGCAAAAAATTAGCCACCGAGTCCTATGTGGCTCTTCTGGGAAGATGTCACCCCAAAAGGGGACGGAGACGACGACGAGAAAGAGAAAGACAGGTTCTTTCGCTGCCGCCATGGGGAATCGAAGAAAACGCTCAAAATGACACCGGCTATGAAAGGCTCTCTCACTGGTGAGTTATCGCCGTCCCTGAAATTGTAGGCTAACGATATCTAGGCTTGATTGGCCATATGAAGACCCACGCCCCCGACATGTTACGATTCTATGAGATCTTGAACGGGAGGTATAAAACCATCGGTCTCATGGAAGACGAGATTGCCATCGCCGAGGGCCGCAAAATCTTTGTAGACTGCAAGGAATTCAGACAGTTCCTCAACGGATATGCGAGTGGGTATCAGCAGACCCTTCGCGAGTCGCTGGAGCGCGGGGCTGAACACAGTGTTGTCAGATTATCTACCTTTCTTTTCCTTCACCGCTCCACTGATGATAATCGATTTTAGGGTCCCTGGAATCAGAAGAAATTCGAGCGGCTCCTTGTTGAGTGGTTAGTGCTTGCGACCAGCCATTTCAAGAAGTTGAACGACCTGAATTACGGCGCTTACTTGAATGCGTCCATCATCGTGCTTCGTCACTGTCGATCCCATCTGCGAGCACCGTCCAGCGTCGCGTAGACGAGATGGGAAAAGATCTGAAGACAGAATTGGCTGCGTTCTTTGCGGTCAGTGTCTCTTAAAACTCATCGTCCCGTGCTTACCTGTATTAGGCACTGGAGGGAATGGTTTCCATTTCTCTGGATGCATGGACATCTCCAAACGGGTACGCATTCCTTGCGATTGTGGCACACTATGTCACCAACGACGGGAAGCTTGGTGAGTAACCAATTGTCTTGAGAGCGGTGCATTAACGTCGCGATATGTGTTGTCAGTGGAACTCCTTATTGATTTTCAAGAGCTTATTGGTGAACATTCCGGTGATAATATGGCTGAAATCGTCTGGAAAACTCTAGAGGACTACGGATTGACTGACCGGGTAAGCTTCGTTGTACGCTTGGTAGTTGGAACTCCATCTTATTCAGGTCATCGCCTTCATGATGGACAATGCTACCAACAACGATACCCTTGTCGAGGCCATCGAACGGATGTGCACGGCAAAGGGTATCAAATTCTCGGCCAAAAACTCCCGCCTGCGATGCATGCCCCACACGGTTCATCTCGCAGTCCTCCAGGTACGTGATCGCCAACTGTGATGATACTTTTCCTTGCAAACACCGGTATAGCTCCTGGAGGTCATCGGGGCTGTAGAGAAGCCAAAAAAGAATGCTCGGGCCTCCACATATCAGGAAATCGTCACCGTCCCACCGGATACCGAGGAACTTGACGAGTCGGGGGAAGCCGTCGCCGTCGACGATGAGGACGAGGGCGAGGATTCGGACGCTCCGATGCCTCTGGGCATCAAGGCGTCGGTACGAAAGGTCAGTATTCTTGACGGTCCGCCCATAATAACACTCCTGACTTTTTTTTTTCTGGAGCTTCGGAAGGTGATTCGCGCTGTGCGTTCTAGTCCTCAACGCTGCCAGCAGTGGTACAACATTATTTCCCCGAACAACATCATCGCGCGCGTTCATATGCTCATACTGGATGTCAAGACCCGCTGGTCTTCTACACATCAAATGATGAGTACGTTTCTCACTCCACCGTATAAGCCTCCACTGACAGTGTTTTAAAGATCGGGCGCTGAAATATCGAGTGGCAATTACACAGTTCATCTCCGATAATCGCGATCTTCGCGGTGCAGAGCTGACGATGGAGGACTGGGACGCCATCTCCATGGTATCTGACTGGTTACTGCATTTCCGTGCCGCCACCAGTCAGATGTCCACAACGTCTCGTCCCATGCTCTCGCTCACGCATTCAATATTTCGCGGTCTCCAAAAGTCACTGAAAGAGAAACTGGTGGCTCTTCCCCCAGATGCACCTCGTGAACTTGTTGAGGGTCTGACGAAGGCGCATCTGAAGCTGAGTGATTACTATTATAAGTATGACCAATCCCCATTTTATATTTGGGCTGCCCGTAAGTGTTCGGAACCTTCTTAGGCATGATCACTTATGTTGCCACAGTTCTTGACCCGCGTTTCAACTACAAGAAGCTTCGAACAGACTATGCTCAAGATCCTGAACTCTCGCAATATGTCGAGGCGCAGAAGGCGACGCTCCGCGCATACTTCGATGAGCATTATCCAGCTGCTCCGACGTCGAAGCCGTCTGCTGCGACCACCGCCACCAGTGATAGCTCAAACCAGCCCAAGGTGATTAACTTTGCTGCCTTCGACCAGGGCTCGGACGTTGAGGATGAACGCGATGAACTGGACACCTATTTCGATGCCCCTCGTGTACCTCGTGACGCCGACCCGGTTCAGTGGTGGTACGCCCGAAAGGCGGAGTATCCCCGCCTGCATCGGCTGGCGCGCGACATTTTGTCGATCCCCGGTATGATTCCTCACCCATGTGTCCTCGCATCGGTATTGACGAAATCATCAGACTCTGCGGTTGCGGTGGAACGGGTGTTTTCGGGTGGAAGAGACACTATTTCTCTTCGGCGTTCACGTCTGAAACCGGAGACGATTCGTACCTTGATGCTGCTCAAGCATCATCTTCGTCTGAGGCGCAAGTCTCTCGAGGATGCGCTCCTTGACTCCCAAGACTAGTACATCCTTCCTCTGTTGTTGCCTTGTTTTTGCAAATTTTACTGTTTTATTCCCTTTTTACGGCCGTAATGACCGTAAAATACCGTAAATACACTGTACCGTACCGTAAGGCCCTCTGAGACCATGTTTACGGTTACGGCCACGGCTAGTTCGTGACCGTAATTACCGTAATTTTCACGGTCGTAACCGTATACAGTACGGTGGGGATCCCTAGTGGCGGATCTCACATCTGACCTTCAGAAAGGCACCCGCATGGTCTCCTTGCGTTTCCTGATTGAGATCGACCAAACGGAGCTATGTAGGGAGCGGCTGTGCGTGTCAATTCTGTGCCCACGTGTGAGGTGTGTACACACAAAGCAAGGCAGCTTTTCTTGGACTGCGTATCTTGAATTCTGTATCCATGGACGGGCCCAGTCGACGATACTTTTGGGCACTTCTGTCCCCGTCTGCCCTCCATTCTGTTGCCTATCTGCACTCGGCATTCGCCACTTCCGCCGCCAGCGAGCTCGAATGCGGTCAATATCTCGCTCTTGTTTTAGAGCCCTCCAAGCATGACCCGCTCTTGGGACCCCAGAAACCTTCAACGGTAGCCTATCTGGTACAACCTTGCGACTGTCCATTGCCAGAAACGTATCTCCCCATTGCACCTTGCCAATACGGGTCGCGTGAACCACTAGTCCCCAATTTCGAGTGGCCGTTTGAGGACTGTGTTATTAACACCGGCAAGATATTCGTTTTTGACACCACGGATGTCAGTTCGGCTATGATCTCCAGGTCCCGTATTCTTTCCGTGGATGCAGCCCATTATTTCGCCGCGATACAAAAGGAAGATCGGCTAGTGCAAATTGAAAAGGATTACCAGACACGCATAGCCGGACGAGAGATAGCAGGATCGCTGGATGACGACACTCGGTGGACCACATTCAGCTGCAGGAGCACAAAGGCTGAAATCGTGCCGGGCAGTTTTTCCCCCCCAGTAAACATCTCTGTCGAGATCTGTGTCGATATCGAATCTCTGGAACATGTGTTGCCAGCCAGTCAATGCTTTGAAGACGTCCGGAATGTTCAAAGGTAGAGATTGCTCATCGTTTTGAGTCGGATCTGACATCGTTCTGCCAGATTAAGGGCCCGGTTCTCGCGACCTTCGACGGAGAGGACAATAATTTGGACTATAAATCAGGTATCTTTTCCCAGAAAGTTAAACTCGATCCCTGCTTACCTGAAAATAGGCGTCTTGCGCAGTTGTGGGTGCTCCTCCGGACGCCGACGCTTTGGATTTTGAGAATCCTGACCTGCTCGAGTTTTCGTCAACATTTGAGAGACCCCTCACTCCGGACGGAGTAAAGCCGCCGATCCGCCCGGTTCCGGCAGAGGAAGAAGAAGACGACGATGTTGAACCTGACTTGGGAGACGGTTGGGTCGACGGGATTGCTGTGTTTGACTTTCCCCCTGCGCCAAAATTTGAACCCCGTGTTTTGCTGGTAATGTATTTCGATGTCTACGGAACACTCATTGTATGTTTGCTCCCCACACTCACTCACTTTCCATTGAATTTTATTTCAGGACCACGAATTGGGTATCTTCAACGCACTTACCCCTCTACTCGCCCGATCCTCATATCGATTCGAGCGCAAGGAGGCTCTTTCATTTTACTTCGAGAGCGAGAGCAAAGTGAAGGAACACCAACCAACTGCCCCCTATCTGGAAGTTTTAGCTCAAGCCCACAATGACATGGCCCTGCGACTCGGCCTAACCTCCACTGACGGGGAATCATCCACGTTTGCCTCCTCCCTTTTCGACTGGCCGCTCTTCGACGACGCCGTGCAGTGCCTGGAGGCCCTACAGCCTTACATCCCCGCCCTTGTTGCCCTCGTCGACATCGACTACGCAACGCTGCTCAAAACCGCCGCGTTCCTCATCCTCCAGCCATACTTCCCCGAGGTTTTCTCCTGGGACCTCTCGAACGTATATAGGCCAACCCTCGATGCCTATGACCCTCCGCTGACATACCACGACGAGAGGGGTGTTCCGAGGGAACATCGCGTCCACGTCTCGAGCGCTCTCTTTCGCGATTTGGAACTTGTGGCGGAGGTTGATATCCCCGCGGTCTGGATGCGTTACCCTGGAAGCCTCGCGGTCGACGTGCCGGCAGAGGATGGTTTCTTTACCTGGAAAGTGTGCGAGACCTTGCCGCAACTCGTGTTAAAAATCCTCGCCGCGAAGGCTAGACAGTGGTCTCCCCCGATAGAGTAATTGTATGTATTCTGCGCAACGGTATATAATCTATTTAGGGTGCATCACAGCTACGTATTTCGCCTCGATTTCGACCGTGATTTCAGTTCATATTATTTTTTGAGTGGGAAATTAGCGAAATCTGGCGAAATCGGGAACTGTGAAATGTCGAACTGCATTTGCGGTCTGGTTTCTTCGAATTCATCCGAGCACAATGCCCAAAGGTTTCAACCCCTTGATGAGCCTAGAGCAGACGAATGGTGTCTTTTGCATGGCTTCCATTCGGGCCCACAAACCCACATCCCCATCACTGCTTATTGTGGGGGACAAAGAAGATCATGATGAGTGTTGGTGAGGATCTCTCCGGGTGACAAAAGTCATGATGACGTTGATTCTGAAATGGAAGATGCGAAGAACAACAACCGACCGGTAAGAGTATTACTGTATGACACTATACTATCAGCAAATAGCTAGACAGACATTTGGAATTGAAGAGCTCAATGGGTGTTGCCAGGTGCTGTGCATTGCTCATCAACGTCTGGCGCATGTGCACTGTAGATGGAATAATGTTCGTCTGCGCAGGATAGGAAGGGGAAGTAACACCCAGCTTCTATCCCGGTGTTGCAAATACAAAACAGCGAGTCACTATGAGAAGACAATCTCCGACCCGGGAGGGCGATTGGACTGGAAAGGCGCAACTGTCAGGGTTGCCTGAGTTGGCAAGCGAGCTTCCATTTCAACACAATACAGCAGTCGAATATAGCTGCTGCAAGTGCCAGACGGCCAGCGCGCGCGAATCGTGCGGTGTGTTTATCCTGGGGGTTGGACTGAGTCATGACTCATATTGGGTGCAAACATAATATTGGGAAATATGCTTGATCACTGAGTGATGCGGCGCTTCGAGAATACCAATGGAGGAGTACTCCTTGGAGTACTCTCAGAGATTCAGAAAAACTAGGTGCCGCAGCCAGAGATTGGACTCATCCACCGGTGTGTGCAGTTGTGACCGAGACGTCACCCGAAGGCAGGGCATCTTGAAAAAACATAACCCACCAGCCTTGAACCAGCCGG
Organism: Mycena sp. CBHHK59/15; assembly: GCA_029204085.1. Lineage (NCBI taxonomy): Eukaryota > Fungi > Basidiomycota > Agaricomycetes > Agaricales > Mycenaceae > Mycena > Mycena sp. CBHHK59/15. The sequence goes on along the minus strand of JARGXW010000107.1, from coordinate 265,461 downwards.
TTCCGAGATCTCCGTGGCGGGGGATGCCGGAGGCTGTGCCTCGTGAGCAGCCGCTTGCTTCTTGCTTCTTGCGACCATGGCAGAACTCGTTGCTCGATACGTCTGGGCGATACTATCTCCGTCCGCCCACCATTCCGTTGCGTACTTCAAATCGGCTTTGGCAACCTCGGCTGCCGCTGATTTGAACTGTGGCCAATATCTGGCGGTCGTCGAGCCTTCGACCGACGTCGACTGGGACGACACACTGGCGTATCTGGTTCAACCGTCCCACTTTCCTTTGCCAGACACATATCTGCCTATTCTGCCTTGTCGACTGGGATCGCGCGAACCACTGGTTCCAGACTTCGAGTGGCCATTTGGTGAATGCATTATCGATACAAGTCACAAATTCATCTTTAAACCTGTCGTGGTTGCATCGGAAGGCGTTCGGCGGGTACTATCCGATGCCGCATCACGCTTATTTTCGACCATTACCGATGATGACGACAAAGAACAGTGGAAGCGGGACACAGTGAAGCGTTTGGTAGACCGAGAGGCAGCAGGATTGGTTGACGACGATTTTCGGTGGACTACCTTCAGTCGAAAAAGCACCGCTGTTGACACAATCCCCGGCCAATTTTTTCCACCATCCTCCATCAGTGCGCAGATACGATATGACATCGAATCTCTGAAGCAGATCTTGCCGATGAGCCAATGCTTTGACGAAGTACGGAAGATAGAAATGTGGTCATTCTCATTATCATGTGGCGACTGGCTCTCATCCTTGTGACAGACTGCGAGCCCGGTTCTCGCGTCCTGAGACGGAATGGACAATACTTTGGACTCTGAATCACGTATGCATCCTAAACTATCTATTTGCATCCAGGAATGGGGGGGCCTATTCCTCGACCTCGTGCGTATCGCGAGTTACGTGTCTCAAACGGGGCATTCAGGGTCGCTGATCATCGCCTCGGTTTTAGTTTTCGATACGCGTTCGTTTTGCGGGCGGGAGAGACGATTTTTTCTTGTCGGGATTTCCATATAAGGCAATTTTTACTGTAGCACTCCTCCGCGGTGTCTTGTGAGTAATCTGTGTTCCCTCACTCATTTGTACACTTTATTTGCACTACCGACCCAAATCCTGGAATATTTCGGCTTTCAATTTCATGTCTAACCGTCAAATTTCGGGTTTTAGCTCATTTTAGGCAATTGTGTCTCTAGCTCTCCCCTCCTCTCATCTGTACGCATTATTCACACTACCGAGCCAAACCCTTGAATATTTGGCAGTTGATTTTCATGTCTTCCAATCGCATTTCGGGTTTTTACCTATTTTCGGGAACTTTGTCTCTACCTCTCCCCAGCTCTCCGTTTTCAGTATTCTGCATTGGCCAGCTCATTAGTACAGTCTATTCACACTACCCACCCGAACCCTGTAATATTCCGCAGTTGATTTTCATGTCTTCCAATCGCATTTCGGGTGTTTGCCTATTTTAGGCAACTTTGTCTGTAGCTCTCCCCTGGTCTCCGTTTCCCATATTCTGCATACTCCTACTCATTTGTACCCATCATTTACACTACACACCCGAACCTTGTAATATTCAGCAGTCAATTTTCATGTCTTCCAATCACATTTCGGGGTTTTACCTATTTTAGGGAACTTTGTCTCTAGCCCTCCCCTGGTCTCTGTTTCCCGTATTCTGCATACACCTACTCATTTGTACCCATTGTTCACACTACACACCCGAATTCTTGAATATTCAGCAGTTGATTTTCATGTCTTCCAATTGCATTTCGGGTTTTTACCAATTTTAGGGACCTTTGTCTCTAGCTCTCCCCTGGTCTCCGTTTCCCGTATTCTGCATATGCCTACTCATTTGTATGCATTATTCATACTACTCACCCCAATCCTTGAATATTCAGCAGTTGATTTTCATGTTTTCCAATCGCATTTCGGGCTTTTGCCTATTTTAGGCAACTTTGTCTCTAGCGCTCCCCTCATCTCTGTTTTCCGTATTCTGCATATGCCTACTCATTTGTACACATTATTCACACTACCCACCCGAACCCTGTAATATTCAGCACTCAATTTTCATGTCTTCCAATCGCATTTCGGGTTTTGCCTATTTTAGGTAACTTTGACCGTGCAGGCTGCATATCAGGCGCTGCTTACGATAAACCTGGGCAGGGTCACTCAGAGGGCCTGTAGTGTACATATATCTTCTATCTCAAGGCGCTAACTTCTCTGCACATTCATATGCAAGGTCCTGAGCTGCAAGTTTGCAAAATGGGTCGCTTTGACTGTGCAGGCCGCATATTGCCACTGCCTGCCCTGAGCACAGGCAGATTTTCTCAAAGGGAACACGTTTAGTCTTTATCTTGCATGTTCGTGGTCTGATGATCCATTCAGCTCATTGCCTATTGCCGACTACAAGTACAGGAGAAAGAGGGAAAAGATTTGTCAGCTTTGTGATCCTGCATGGTAAATGTGTCATCCGATCGCCGTGGGTCCGGCTGCCCAAACCGGACGGTGCTCCGGCAAGCGGCATTTTTCCTCCACATGATCCTCACAGCCTGAAATATTCAATTCTACTACACAGAGCCCCAGCCACGGGCAACATATGGAGTGTGAAAGGACCTTGGAATCGTGCGAGGGATCCGACATGATGGGTGTGCTTATGTCATGTTTCACATCACATGATTTCACATTTCTAGGGGGCGTGACCTGTCTGAGGCCCGACTTCAGCCGCCAACATCCGCTGCGTACATTGAGCCTTTCTGTTTCCTTCTTGACATCCGACATTCTACAGGCCTCAATTCCTTTGCCATATCTGTCAGCCATACTGTCCATTGGAGTACATACACGAATAGTAGCATAGGCTTTCGTTGAACGCCTACTCCCTGCTTGAACGCCTATTATCCAGGTGAACGCCTATTCCCTGTGCGAACGACTATCCAGCGCTTGAACGCCTATCCATCAACTGATGCGCCTACGCGAGTCACTGAGTAACGCCGCCCAAGCTGTGACGCATATTTTCAGTGACAGCCGTAACACCCCTCCCTTCATACCCACACCAAGATGGACCAAAAGAGCCTCGTCCTCGCCACGCTCCTCCAGTCAACCGCGGCGGATATCGATGATTATAAGCGGTGGAGCTGTGAGTTCTATGCATCCATGTGATCTGATATGCCGGCACAGATCTGACGCTTTGCCGCAGGCTTCCCTGCCCATTTGGCCCAAGATGCGGCTTATAGCGCATCAAACGTTCTCGAATGGATCAAGCTCGACAGATTTGGGGAATATCTGTCTCAAAAAGGCGCGAACACGCCAATAGACGCGTAAATATCTGTTTTCACTATCGCGACGCGTCAATTGACTTCTTTGACAGCTCTAAACACGTGACGGACATCATTGAGATCTCTGACAGTGACACCGAAGCCTCCCCACCGCCACCAACGCCTCGCCTCCCCGACAGGAAGCCTGCCTTGCGCGAAGTCATCAATATCTGCGACTCCGAGTCCGGTGGGGATGTCGAAGCCAGATCCGCTCGTGTCAAGCGCGAACCCAAGCGCGAACCCTCCCTTGCGGCGCCTAAACCTCCCGCGGGACGCTTTCGGAAAGCCGATCCGACTCTGATACGTATCACTCGGACCGTGAACGTGGCCCAAGTCGTCGAGCTCAAGGAGATCCCGGAACGCTTCCCGGTGCCCGATGTCGACACCGCGTATATCCTGAACTTCTCAGGCGATTCCCGGGCGAAGAAGCAGACAAAGGGAGGGAAACCGAAAGGCCTTGACGCGTTTCTGAAGGCCGAGGTGAGTGACAGTGTCTCGTGCTAGCTGTAGACTGATTGTGAATCAATCAGGACCAGGACTCCTGGGGCAAGGGATCGAATGGGAGCACTCTCCGAGACACGCTTCTAAAAGTTCTCGGTGACATCCCATCCCGCCGTTCGGTTCACAAGTGCAATGGCGGGTATAAATGCGAGTTCTTTGACCCCAAGCTCCTTGCAGGCTACGAGCGCACGGACGCGGAGGACATGATGTTGACACGCGAGATCTTCGCCCGAGAGCTCATTCAGAATCAAACGGATTCGGGATCGCCTGTCGGGAGGGCCGCATCGTGAGTTCACTACATTAATTGTGTCGTGCCCGTTTGATCTTCGCTTACCCTAGATTCTTTCGCGTCGTCACGAATTACAAAAAGCGTGGCTGCACGAAATCTGGCTGCAGCGGTATTCCGATCCTCAAAAAGCTGCGAGAGGTATGTCTCAATCCCGACTTGACTTACATTCCTAATAATTATTCAATCAGGGTCCCAGCAAGGACGGTAAGCTTACGTTCATCGGCTGCTCCAAGTGGGATAAGGGAGAGAAATTTGCGCACCGCTATGCCGCCATCCCTGCCGACGTAGATGAGTATATCTTGCGCAAATATTTGGATGGTTCCGCCGTTCCACCTGCCGACCTCGAGGCACATGCCGGTGTTTGCGCACGATTCTCCCATCCGCGACATGGTAAACAGACGGATTGCCGTGAGTGACTCGTATTTTTCACCACGCTGGGCCCTCATTTGTCTTTAAACAGCCCACGTACATGTCCGAGACAGTAAAGCTGTCACGGGAAAAATGGTCGCGCATCTGTGCCCTGCCATAAAAGTTGTGTATACCTCGAAGGATCCCACGGTACAGAAATGTGTTGTTATATTCCGTGGCCACCACTCTCACCCGCCGTGGCCGATGGAGAAGCCTGGCCATGCCGCGAAAGAGGACGTCAAGAAGTGCGCAGCTGCAGGAGGGATGTTGGGCGAGACCGGTGGTCATTTAAATAACTGTATGCAACTTTGTTATGTTCCGATTTCGGTCACGGCTCACAGGTTCTTGATTTTAGCTCATACGACACAGGCTGTTCTGGGCGCCAGCCTCGACGTCAAGCATCCTGCCTTTCGCGATACCCGCCGCCTTCGCGACGAAGTCTCCAAGCTCAAGTCAGATGGGACACCTGCTGGTCTTTTATGGGCGGGTAAGCTGTCCGTTCTTTTTCCCTCGGCCATAATTGAGTACTTTACAGGTATTCTTGAAGACTATGCGAACGATCTCAAGCTCCCGCTGGCCGAGCGCTACATCCACCACATCCGAATGGATGGGCCGATGAAAATTGCGGTGGCGATGAACCCAGAGTTGGTGGCGCTTCTCCACGATGACGGTGTTCGTTTCCTGGAAGGTGATATCACTTTCAAGCGCACCAAGGGTGAGATGAACGAATGGGAGGCCGCCATCTGGTATACCCCCATACCTAAGCGTAGGTTTCCTTTCTCAAATTTGCGATATCAATACTCTCTTCTCACACATTGGCCCAGGGGTCACAATTTCTCGTATTTATACCAACGCATGTACGAAGGACGCTTTCACGCACCTTTTCGACGCTTTCTTCGGTACCGTGAAGCAAGTGACCGGGAAATCGGTGCGGTTCAAGGCATTCCATCCGAAGGGTAACCTTTATTCGATTCATTTCGACATGGAGGCCGCTCAAGTCCAGGGCCTCAGTTCTTGGCTTTCAAAGATGGTTCTCGATGATCCTGCTCTTCGCGGCCTTTTCCCCTCCATTGACCCGGACAAACTCGTTCAATTGATTCTGAAACTGTGTAGCGTGCACTTGGAACGGTAGTTATCTTTCCTTGTTGAGTGCATTGTACTCATGCCTCATTTCCAGGTCAACAGATGAACTTGTTCCTTTGGTCGGCCAGAAAACAGTCGATTATCTGAATCGCATCCGTGGCCTGTCCGATCCTACAGATATCGAAAACTGGCATAAATTCTGCAAGATGCACGAGAACAAGAAATTGCGAGGTATGCGATACAAATAATGCTATTCTTTTCTAATATCCTGCCGGCAGACTGGTACGCGCACAAGGTCCAGTACCCGTGGCTGCTTCCGGGGTACAACGAGAGCCTTTCGAGCTTTCCGAATGGCTACTGGCAGCAATCACCCAGCCACACCAATCTTGTCGAGAGCGCGCATGTGGCTTCGAATCGGGCAACGAAAATCAATCTTCTGCCCGTTGAGGCGGTCCGAACGTGCGCATTATTTCCACATACCTTTAGTGTCACCTTGCTGAAAAAGAGATCTAGAGCACGCATCTTTGACGCTCGGGAGGCCGCCTCGATCCGGGCTGCTCGCGAGACGTGCATTTTGGAAAACCGCAATAATCACGATCAAGTGAGAATGCGGCGCAACGTCACAAGAACAGCGAAGCGACGGACATATCGCCAGGAGCATGATGAGGTTGGTGATTCGATCGCTGAGGCACAGCAGGAACTCGCCGCTGTCACACAAAATAAAAAGGAAGTTGCCGCTCGTCTGAAGGAACTCAAGTCCCAGAAGAAGGATCTCGGGCGGGTTCCTCGTCACAGTGTCTCAGGTAGGACTGCCCAGTTGACGTCGTCGATTCCTCGACTCGTTGGGAGTGCAGATTACTCAGAAAACGGCAAGTTATCCGTTCAGAATGTATTAATCTGTTGAATTCGGCCGACGGTGATTTATAGAAAAATCGGATTCTGATAGTGAGCTCATTGGATCAAGTTCGCCTGTGCCCCACGCTGCGTCCTCGTCCCCGGTCAGCTCCCCGGCACCCCTCCTGCGCCGTATGTGCATTGCTTTTCCCATTTACGACTGTACTAAGGGATATCAGCTCTCGATTCAGATGGCACTGACACCTTCCCTGCTGGCATATGTGCTTACACGCCCCCTGTCTCCTCCGACTTCCTTGGAATCGCCTCGCAGGCCGAAATTCCAGTGCCGGAGTTCCCGGCGCCGCCATTCACGTTTTCCGACAAAGACATTGCCGGTCTTTTCAATGCTACACCGCAATTTGACGACACTATGCAGCTGTTCGACACTGCTATGTCGCCGTCCGCCAATACGCTGCCGTTCGACATGGGATTCTTTGATACGTTCGATTTCAACTCGTTGGCATTACCCCTTGGGGCTGACGATCCATTCGGGGAGTTTCAAGTTGTATTACCACCATCGAGTCCACCGCCTGGATGGCCTCGGCTGCCCTCCACCACCCCCGTACCCCCGGCAAGTGATTCATCGTTAACTCTGCCTGCCGCCCTTGTGCCGCCCGCACCACCAGCATCACGAAAGCGTCGGCTGCTGGAGGTGGACCCAGCCAACATGATTGATGGGCCGCGGGCTCGGAAATTACGGGTACGCATGTCTTGAAATTAGCACGATATCACTCTTGATATCGCTGGTGGCTGGCTGCATTTGATACACGGAATTGTCTCTATCTTTAAATCAATTGTTTCCTGCTCGTTTGTTCTTGCCCTTGACTCGCAGCGATGCAATCTGTCTGTGACATGGTCACGAGCATTGGCGGGAAACCCGGGTCGAAGGTGATTACCGGCGGTAGGCATTCACACAAATAGGCAGTCCCATATAATAGGCGTTCAGTTGCCTGAATAGGCGTTCAGAGGCATCAATAGGCGTTCATCGCCATCAATAGGCGTTGACGAACGCCTATGCTACTAAAGTTGTCGTGCCTCTGTCCATTGCTAGCTTGTGTCATAGTCTATGTGTATCATCGCATTTTTGGAATAATGCATCGTAGGTTAGGGTTAAGCTCACGTTTAAGCATAATTAAATATGAAGAATATCCGCCAACTACAATTTCACAAGTACGCTATAAGTACGTCAGAAGTATACCAAAAGTAGACTACTAGAAAATGCACAAGAGTCTTACACCTCGTTGGGCGCATCGCTTTGGCCTGAAAGCGGCACGTCCAACGAGGTGTAAGGCAGAAGGATTGGGGAAGAAATGTCAAGGCACACTGCCAACACCTACCATCCTTGTTAGCGATTGGAACATGGATGGGTGAAGGGGCACACCCATGGAAGCGCTATTGGACTGACCATTAAGTAAGTCATACCCAAGCTGTGCAGCGGTCGTGTCAGCCAAACAACAGGATGTAGATGGAGCATAACCGAGTACACACTGCTTGAGCACCACCCGCTCGAGCCCTAACCATCGACCAACGTGTCCCAAATTCGCCAAGAGAGGTCCATGAGGAGCAAGCAAGGAGGGTGTCCTCACAGCTGCAATCACATCCAACGAGCAAGGAGGGCATCCACAAGGCTGCAATCACATCCAAGCGAGCAAGGAGGGCGTCTACAAAGCCGCAATCACATCTTAGCTTTTTTAATAGAGAGCCCCTGACCAAACAAGCAAGGAAGGCGTCCACAAGCCGCAATCACATCCAAGCTTTGTAATAGAGAGCCCCCGACCAACATCTCCATAGGAGATGCCACTCTTTTCTCTCGACCATTCAGCATAACCAGCCTGGACTGCACTAAAGACGTCTCAATAGGCAGGGCCAGGGCAGGTACCTGCTGTCATGTGTGACGTCTCACCCATGAGGAGGCCTGAAGCAGTGCAAGTACAGGAGAGTTGTGGAAAAAGTGCGTGGGTCCATCACTTGATCCTATATAGTTCCATTGTGACCTGCATGATCCGCGCATTCGGCACCACTTCGCGTTTTGACCCAGGAACACGTCCGAGGATATACTAGGGCTGCCGCCAGCGCCCGTTCCGTAGGAGATTTTGAAGTCTTCTCGATGGCACTAAGGCTCCAACAGTTTCCATTTTTAAATGTTTTTAAATGTAAAAACGGTGTAAATTTTCGTTTAGTTTGCGGACCCCTGTAAACGGTAAACAAATGATAAACAGATGGTTTAAACAGTTACTTTTCCAGGTCCCCAAATGTTGGCAGTACTTACTGAGGGAGTCTGAGGCTGCTGACGACTTGGAGAGCACATTTGTTCTGCCGTTATCGGATATTTCGGGTAGGGCTCTAACCCGTTGCCGTAGCTCACGGGTCTACGGGCCGTTTCTATGGGTACGGCCCCGGCCGTAGAGCTTTTGATGAGATTTCGCTGCGGGTCGGGTATGGGACGCCGTACCTGTCCATTCACGGGTCTATGCGCCAAACTTCTGAAGTCAAGACACTGTCGAGCAAGATTTACCGCTGAACCATTGACTTGACGCATGAAGAACTGCTGGGCCGTTCTTCTAAGTAATTGCTTTTAGTTGTTGTAACTCCACTCACAATAATACAGTCATTCTATCCGTGGTTCCTGAAGTGCTATGTGCACCGCCTCTTTTGTGAATCACTCAAATTTTTAAAATTTATCATGCGCATCCCTCTCTTTTGCAAATGTGAGACTCCGAAATGATCCTGAGGCAGTCCAGGATCGCTATATAAGGTGCACACCCGCCCAGTTTGTTTTCCGTACCCGACTTGGGTTTCCACGATGCGAAAAATCCTCGTCAAGTACGATGACCGCGGTCGCAACAAACTCCTGCCCAGTACGAATTTTACACCCAAAATTTACGGTGTATGACCTCCCCTCAGAGCGTGGGACACTCTTTGCCTCGCGCCCAGAGGTTGTGGGAGCGAACTGGCTGAAGTGGACCCTTGTGAATCTCGCACTATGCCTCTTTCCGTCTACCACAGGCCTTTTCGCTTTCTGCTCGCTTCTTTCCTGTTTCGGCACTCCTGGCTCTAATTCTCCTCATGATGTTGTCTACGCCTTTGCCTACTTCTCGGTCTCTGCGGGCTCTGCCCTCGTATTTATCGGTGAGTGAAGGACCATCTTTCCAAGTCATGTATGTTGATTCTTCTCAGAGTATATAGGAAACCCGACACCACGACACACCTGTCAAAAATCAGAAAACCCAACACATCTGAGAAACCCCGCACGTAAATCAGCAAAACCGACACATTCCGCCGCATGGGACACATTCTTCAGGAAAACCGACACAGTCTTCAGGAAACCCGACACAATTTCAGGAAACCCGACACACCACTCGGCTAGCGTGGCTTGGCGTCGGATGATGTTATCGTTGATCTGGTATCCCACACTTGTTTTCCTTCCCACATACTCATCGCCTTGACTTCGCGTGATGGCGGAGCTCGCAGAGCTGATAGCGCGTCTCCCCGACACCATTTTGGAGCAGTTTTGTGATGCAGCAGGTCCCTTAACCTTCCATTTGATGCAAGCTGATGTTCTGCAGTCGTTCACCGCAAACTTCAGGACCAAGAATGCCCAATTATTTTCCGACACCTCCTGGGTTGACCTGGATGACCTCCGAGCATGGATCCGTGGACGAGGAGACTTGGATCACCTTCTGGACCCACCTGTCAGCGAAAGGTGCGTGATTCACGTCCAAATGATTGACACCGCTGATTTGATTCATCTTCGAAGCAATTTCCCTCCCGTCGTTGGCCTCGGCCCGGACTCGTTGTATGGCATGGATGGATCAGTCGGCAATACCACGTTCAATACCTATCCCGCGGTCAATTTCGATCGACCCCGGTCCGCCACACCATCATCCGGCTACAGTTTTCACCCCTACGACGACCATCAATCCTCAAATCACTCGCGCCCGAGCTCCGAATTCGAATATCTCAGCGCCTCCGGGATTTCAACCCCGTATTCTGGTCTACCTCTCTTTGGCGACAATGTATCCGAGCCAAATTTGGACTGGGATCATTCACTCGCCGCATTTTTTGACTCGATGGATACAGGGTCTGGCTCCGACCTATCGTTTCTACCGCCCGATAATGTTTCCTTCCCCGTGCTTGGTTCGGATCCAACTGATATGAGTCCGGGTCATTTGGCCAGATGCGTCACTTCTGATTGCACCCCGCAGCTGTTGCTTCTGGGTCCGACATGTTCTGCTTCCATCAAAATGCTTCCCATGTGGTAGCCCTGAACCCAACCGGTATGAATCATTGTACAATTGCTCAACTCTCTGACGCCGCACTACAGCTTTTCTACCACCTCCGCAAGAGCCGCAAGAGAACTTCAAGTTCGATGATGGTAACCCGAGACTGATGACTCACGAAGAGATGGATGAAGCGGGCGAGGCGTGGCAGTGGGTGCGCTCGGACACCGTCTGGCTCGACCAGGACGTCTCGTGCGATGTTTATATCCCACCGGAACCGTTTCCTGTAACGAAGGGTTTCAAGGTGGTTCGAATCGAGCGCGTCCACGGCATTCCTTCGCAGTTCCCCGTTCCACTAGTGCCGACCGCTTATATCGTTCATTTCTCTTCCGTTCGAGACAGCTACAAGAACGAAGACGGCGAGATGAATAACCTGGACAAGATTTTGAAAGATAAGGTTCGAGTTTCCTACCTGCGATTCTGATCATTCATGACAATTACCAGGACTGTCACTCTTGGGACGGGACTCCTGCCGAGCGCACAAGCAGTAGAGCCCCCATGGTGCACGGCCAGCTTTTCGCGAGCATCGGGAACTTTACTTTCGTTCAATGCCGATGGTCACGACAGAACTGTCAGGGTATACATTACTGCGAATCTATTGACCCTTCCCTCATCAATGTCGAGCGCTTCGAGTTGGACCCCCATGCACGGGACGCCGTGAATAACGCCCAAATTATGCAGCGTCTCAATCAGGTCAGTGCAATTCAAGATAAAGTAATCTGGCGAGTAATCCATTTCCACTTTTCATCACAACGCTCATTGAGTTCAGCTACATAAATACCGTGAAGGGAATGAAGTGCACAGCCAAGAATGTCTCGGGCGGCGCTTGCGGCGGATATAAGGTTGTGAAACAAGCGGTGAAGGCTAGTACGATCTCATGTGGTTGATTTCTGTCTTCTAATTGAATACAGGAGCTTCCAAGCAGGCGCAAGTATTACTTCGCATGTAGCAACTATTCCAGTTCGTGGAAGAACCATTCTGGGATCCAGATTCCTCCGGATGTCGACGAGGATTTATGTATCCGCCTTTTCCGAGGCGACTCGATCGTCGGAGGTGCGCACTGGAATCGACTTTCGAGTCTTGTAGTCGCATTATGGGGAGCGGATCTGGAAGGAAAGGGAAATCTCAATGCCGTGAGTCTTTCCGTAAGATTATTCGTGTTGCTTATATTGCGCCAGCCTTTTCACATTCCAAAGACGGCAAAGCGTACATCGCCTCGATGCTGAAGCTCATTTGTGCGGCCGGCACCACGTTCCTCGTTCCTTTGGACGAGGAAAATGTACCTGTGGTAATTGTAATTCCGCAGCACAACCGCCCCCATACACATCCACCTCCGCCCGACACCAAGGTTCCTGGCCATGTGAAGGCACTCTACGAGCAGGCGATCCGTGCGTTTGCAGTTTCCATAGCTACAGTGAACAAAGTCGATCAGGGTGTGTTGTTTTTTTCGAAGGAAACTCAAGTTCTGATACCAATCCTAGCTGCATCCACCATTCAGATCATGGGTCGAGCCCCGGGATTGGTTCACCCTTCTCTGCTGCATGCACCAACAAAGCAGGCAATTATTTCGGCTCTCAAGCGACGCGAACCCGGCGGCGACAAGTCCGGATGGGAAGGTACAAATTTATTTCGGCCCCGGTTCTCTACTGAGATCTCCATTCAATTCAGGTCTCTTTGATATATATAAAGCGGATCAGGAGAAAGACCCTAAGGAGCGCTACATGCATTCATTTGATTTTCTCCCCGGTCGGAGTCCACCTTCCGCTGTTATTACGACACAGTGTGAAGCCCCACGTCGATGACGACCAATGGACTCGCTTTCAGGGTTTCCTTGCCCTCAAGACGCGCGAAGAAGTTCAGGAGTTCAGCGACTGGTTTTTTTCACTCGACATTAAACCAATCACCGGTATGCGCTCCCTATGACTGTGCGTGTATAACCTGAGAAATCTCAGCGTGGTGGAATCACAAACTCAACCACAAATGGATTCTTCCTGGGCTGCTTGAGTGCCTCTCCGGCCTTTATCACGAGGACTGGATCACAACACCATTCACGTCGAACGGTAACGAAACTCAACATCACTGGACTAACTCCCAGACCGGAATCGGTCTCCCTGCGCGAGAATGCATTCTCAGGTGTGACCTTACCCTTTTCTTCGTTCCTCTCTAATATCATGTAGGGCGGCGAAGGCCGACCACGCCGTAGGAGAGCAGTTTAATGGCCAACAACCGTCTAAGTCATCGTACCGCGCGCAACGCGAAGTGTCATACCAGTGCGGTTGAGAAAGCCAAGCGATCAAATACAGGCAACCATAAGGTCAAGGAACTCAAGGCCGAGCTCGCCATACTCATGGCAGAGATGAAGGTGACTGGATTTTCCGCATCGCATTTTGGAAATCTCTGAGCAGAACACAGACTAGCTCATCGGGCGTTGTTCGTGTAACCCAGAAGAGCAAGGCAAAATCTCTTGGTATTGCCCCTCTCTCCTCTATTCCCTATCGGCGCTCACGTGCCTTCATCGCAGCGAAAGACGCCGCCGCTCGGAATAAGGCACCGAAGAAGAGAAGCATAGACGAGAGGGAGCTAGATGGTATTCAAATGTCGTCGCCGGATGGTACGTGGAACTCACAGATAGTTTATTGTCGTATTTATCTGCCAAACAGTACGAGTTGAAACTGGCATACAATCTGACGCGTTCGAACAGGAGAACGATGGGGATGCCTCTCAATATGAACCAGCCATTCCCATGATCCTGGACACCGTCGATGATGGCATGGTGATTTCCCTGAGCGACTCGAATGTTGCTGTCCCTTCAGGTAATTCTAGTGAGGAGTCCTTTAACTTATGTGACACAATGATATAAACACATTCTTAGTTTCCCCACCTGCCCCTTCACCCATTTCTCCCCACTTCGAACCACCGGCACCACTGTCGATTCGTCGATCTTCACGCAAGCGGGGGGCATCTAAAACGCACGACGATGCTCCTGCGCCAAAGTCCAAAAAGACTGAAGGTGCTGCCGCCGCACCTGAAGCATCAAACTCCGGGAAGACACGGCGAGTAGCATGCCCTCATTCTTAACCTCTGGATCTGATTTAAACTATCTAGTTTGAAGCGAAAGCTGAAGCCATGGAGCGTCAGACACACAGACGACCACATTTACACGTCTTTTGAATTTCTTGCTCAGTTCCCAGAGGAATATCGTGAATTATATTATATGGTGATACTCCGCCTGCGTAGTCGTAATTTTGACTGTTCTCGATGTATTTATTAAACGAAACAAGATATGCCGTCGCTTCGCTCCGGCGGGCACTCACTCATTCCGCAATCCTCGCAGATTCTCGATATTTAGAAGGGTTTTATTTCCACTGGAACGTTGACTCTGCTCCGCTGTTCCAAAATCATGTATTTTATCACTCATGGACTAAGAAGACATCTGGCACTGGAAAACAAACATGTAGATCATAGCGCAAACATTGCAGACTTGCAGCACATAATCTAGGTTATTACCCGAAGAAGTCGTGATAGCAGGCAGGTTATTGAATCACAAATTTAAACACAACTGAGACTTGCCTGTCAATTGCGTACCTGGCATGAATAGATCAGCGACACAAAACTTGGTTGATATGAGAGGTAGCGGCGAAATACTACGCTGGCATGCATATCTCCGTAGAAAACTCAAACACCGGATAAAAGCGCGAACCCGCTAGGGTCGGGAGAAACATTGTTGGAGGAGCCTCCCATATCCAAATCAGTGTTCGGTGCGTCAAAGACGGTGGGTGCACCTGGAAAGGCGAGAACGAGGCAAATAGATTGCGACTTCGAGGGCCTTGGAGGGAACGTCGCGACGAGCTGTGGACCCGACGGGAACAGTATAGCAACATAGCAAAATTAGTGCGCCATAGAACAGAGCAGACAGAAGTGGGTACTGATGAGCTGCCCTTGACATGGAGTGCGTTGGATATCCGTGCAGGCTGTCAGCGTTGAATGAAGGTGGCATGCGGACGTAAGGACCCATCAAAGCCGAGGCACATCACGCCGGCTAGCACGTCGAACACAACTACGGCAATGCTGGGAACTCAATCAGCCATAGAATTGAAGAAGAAAGGTCGTGAGTACTTGGCAAACCACGAGTGGTACATAGTCGAAGGGCACGCCACAGAGCTTGCACTTCTGCGGGCTGTCAGTGTGGGATGAGCGAGGTAGTTGGAGACTTGGAACCTTGAGCACAAATGCCGGCGCGAGTGCATCCGTTCACCTCACTCTCTCACGACCATGCGGTTCTCCAGCGCAACCACGAGCTCAGCGGCGAGACTCTGGTCAACATCGCTCAATACATGGGGTGATGTGGCAGTATGAACACACCTCAACGCCGAGTGGATGATCGTGCACACCTTCGCTACGAGGGATCTCAGTATTGTGCTGGTTCGGATAGCTAACTGTTGTCGTCACTGCCTCCGATTAGTGCGCTCGTCGCGCCTCGCGGACCTGCGGTGACCCCGATCCCACAGGTTTAGACTCAGACTGCTTTCATTCCCAACCCCGTCGCCACCCTCTTTTGTTCTTTCCACGACTTTCCGAGCCATTTAACTCAGCTAGAAGCTAGGGAATATTCAGCAGCTGTCTCCGGAAAATTGTGCGACCGCTCTGGGACACATTATTATTGTACCTGTTCGATTTTATTGTACTACATTTCCTCACCTTGTTTAAATACTGGTTCTGCTCCACAATGAAAACACGATATTTTACCCCCACGTTCTGGCCTACAGTTCCCAACATTCTCGTCTATCGCTACCGCCGACACGCAGGTCCACACCTCGTATACCTACGCCCCCATCGATCCAGTCAGTCGCACTGTTGCCAGTCTTGGTGGTATACTTGGTTGAGACACTTGCCTTACACACATCTTTCGTTCCGTTTGAGCTGCGCACCTCTTGTTAGGTTTTGCTCGCGCTTAGCCGGTTCGCAGGCGTGTCAATGAGCCAGAGGTCCGCAATTCTTTCCACTTTCGGGATTCTTCCCACGGTTCCAGCACCTCTGACCAATGCTACATTCTCTTGGCAATGTGTCGGAAGTGGAGGAGAATAGGGCCTATGTGTCGGGTTTGCTGCACTGTGTCGGGCTTTCTGATTTTTGACAGGTGTGTCGTGGTGTCGGGTTTTAGGGAGCCTCCTTTCTTCTTCTGCCACTTGTATTTTCTTTGATTCTCTCTGTGGAGTGCCCGGCAGCTGTCGCAGCCTCCATAGCGTGAATTTATAGGCACCCAAGTATGGCACCATGGCTTGTTACATTTTTGTGTGCCGGCGGGAGGAGTCGGCGGCTGCTCAGGACCGGCGTCCATAGGAGAGAGTGTTAGCAGTGTGACCGTCACGCGCCGTCGCTATCGCGTTCGGTTTCTACCTCCTATCCGTCACGGACCGCAGTCTTATATATCACTCATATCGTTACAATCTTCCATAGTCTTTTGTATTCCCTGACGCCCACCTCCTTGGCTTCTAATATACTCGATCACTACTGTACTATTTCGACCTTAGGTTCAGGTGACGGGTGACGGAGGGTCGTGAACTGAACCTATTTGGTACCAGTGACGGTGACAGTCGAGTTTTCAGGCCCAAATAGGCTCAAAAACACCAAAATTTTATCTCCGGCATTCGCCGGACTGCCTTTTATGGGAATTTTGATGTGATTGCCGAGGAATGAACTTGAGAAAAATGAACTTGGTAGGTGACGGGTGACATGGCGTGAACCTATGGTCGAAATAGTACAGTAGTGTGACCTGGATTCCAACAGAGAGAAAGTCACGCCGTGTTGTTTGCGAAAGCATCGACGCACGTGCTGATGAGATATGCCTTTTTAGGAAAGGTGATAGTGGGGAGGCGTGCGCCAGCTGCTGAAAACGAACCATCTTGTCTTTTCCCGCCACCTCACCCTTGGCATCTCCTTGCTTTCTCCGTGTCTCCTGGCTTCCCCGACACGTTTCGAGTCTTCTGCACTCGTATATGTCTGCAATTCAAGCATGGACGGCACAATTTCGACGTGAATGGGTGTGATCCCAGTGAGCTCAGCCTCAGCCTTTTTCACTCTGTGCCCCGTGCCGCGAGTGTCGCCCTGTGCCAATGATTCTTCCCAAAGCTCTCTGTCACATAAACCGCCCCCGCCGTACGTCTCTCTGTGCACGGCTTGAAGCTGAGCTGGTGCGTGCATCATTCATCGGTCCACATCAGCAAAATGTTTTCGAGCTGGCAGAGCTGGCGCCAGGTCCGCCAGGTCCGCCAGCTTGCCAGAATTCAGCTGGGAACATATTGCGATAACGGGCGCCAGAATTTGTTCCCGTGCCAGATTCTCTTCTGCTTCTAGAACGTCTCCCAGTTTCACCGCCAGTTTGTCCCCAGGATCTGATATCCCAGCCAGTTATCGGTTATTCACGCAACGATAGGATAAAAAACGATGCATTTCATATTGTAAGTACTAGTAGTGAACAAATAAGCCGACAATCAAGCAACCTCAGCCTGCACAAAGCATGAATCAGCGAGCACACGGCACAACTAAGATGCACACGTACCGGCACGTCCAAGTCGTCCACTGGCATACCGGACGGTCCACCCGAGTTGTCCTCGTCTTCCTCGGGTTCGTCATCGGAGATGACGACATTCGAGCGCGGATCCGTGTACCCATCGGCGGACTCAGCGTCGGTGGAATTGTTGTCGAAGAGTGGTGTGCTGTCCTTCGAATTCATGAACTGAGCGGCGAGGGCAATGATGTCGTGCCATTTCTGGGGTGTCAGAGTCTCAATCGGGGGAAGATACCTTGCGGCGCGCTCGGCCCAGGGCACGGGAACGAAACTGTTAGCCTTTTTCCTCCCCTTGCGTTGGATGCCTTCTGTGCTCAACGAGCCGTCCTTGCATAGGGCAAAGGCACGTTCCAACTGACACAATATCAGCCGGCCATACAGAAAGAAATAGATCCAGGCCACGCACCGCGGCAGCCACAAGCAAAGCTGCTCCGATAGGAAACCCAAACGAAACCTCGTTCTTGAGGTACACACGTAGATGGGCACCCCCAAACACACGAAGGAAAAGTTCGGACCTGTAACTACCGGTCTGGATGGGCGCGGGTTAGTTTGCGTGATGCCCAGATACGGCGGGGCGTACCTGTGATTTCGGGTCTCGATATAAGAATGCGACATCATACATTTGGTCAGCGACCCACTTGCGGCGGGCCGGAGTAGACGGTAGGGCTTCCAGCTTCTCCTTCACGAGCTTGACAGCTCGTTTACCGATGTCGCTTCGCCAATTACCGATAAGCGCCCCGGCCTCGGGGACCATTTTAGCGAAAATATCACGCAGGCAATCACGACTCACCAGGAATTCGACAGCATCCGTAAACTGGTAGGCGCTGCCGCCGAAGTACTTGGCCCAGAGATCTTCGATGGTGGGCTTGAAGTCAGGGTGGTTGGCGGAGGCCCCGGGAAGCTCCACCAAAGCCTTGTCCAGATTTTGGGGTTTTTGAGGCTGAAAAATGGTGATTTCCTTGTCCGAAGTTGGGGTTTTTGAGGCCAAAAATGGCCAAGCCTTGTCCAGAGTTGGGGTTTTTGAGGGAATTTTCCCAAGAATTCCTCCCAAATTCCGGGCCCAGAGTGGCCAGGTTTTGATTGACAGACATTATTTTGTGACATTTCTGGGCGAGTCACACAGGCGACGTGTGACCCACGTGATGACCCTTGTCCGACTTAGGGTTTTTGAGGTCCAAAACTCGCCAAAACGTGGGGTTTTTGAGGCCAAAATCTTGGGTTTTGCCCGGACAAGGCTTTGGTGGAGCTTCCCGGGGCCTGTTGGCGGCGGTGAAAGGTTCACGGAGATGGGCCGCCCAATCGAGGATATCGGGAACGAAGGTCTCGTGGTAGTGCTTGAGGTCTGTGTGGTAGGTGTCGCGGGGGAAGGGAAGGTCGATATTGGTGTAGCGTGGTTTTGCTTCCCGCTTGGCCTTGCCATTGACATCGACGTTGACCGTCTTCTTGGTGAGAGTGATGCCCATCTGCTGACGTCAGCATGATTGCCATACGCGGACGTGGCACTCACCTTCTTCGTCGCACTCGTCGCCGTTCCCTGGCGCTTGGCGGAGCGTGCGGCTTGCATGCTAGACTCGTCCTCGTCCTGGTCAAAAGCTCCCGAAGGCAAATCACCCGTAGAAGAACCGGTGCTGGGCTGACTGATTCCGGAAGTGGCTGAAGCCGAAGACGCGCGCGACGACATTGAGCGGCGCCAGTTTGTCGTGGACTGCTTGACGGGCTTGTCCAGGCCAAGGTCCTTCTGCCAGTTGGCCTTGAGCCCGCCCGCAGCTGCTTTCGGTTTCTTTGCAGGCCTCGCAACGGTGTCAGTAAAGAAATTCGGCCACCAAGTCAGCGTACTTACTCGACAGGCTCAGCGACTTCGGTGGCCTTGCGTTTTGCGGTCCCGGATGGCAGGCCTTGTTGCTCTTGTATCTCGGCGCGAAGCGCACCCTACATAACATTCAGCTTGCGACTGGTCGATAAGAAGATCTCACCTTCTGCGGCTTGGTCGGGGCCTTCCCCTTCGCCTTTGCCTTGGCGCGAAGGTTCTTCTCGTATGCCGCAATCTTAGCCTCAATCTCAGCGTCGTCGTCGATGTCTCCCTGGCCCGCATCCTCCTGGTCCGTGTCGTTCTCCTCTTCGCTGGGATTTACCTCTTCATCCGGGACGACATAATCCGGATCTTTGTCGGAATCATCGCCGTCATTGAACGGGTCCACGCTGTCCGCCACACCGTACATTGGTGTGTCGAGATCCGCAGATGACGATGGCGCTGGAGATGCAGAGGTATCGCGGGCGGGAGTCTAAAGACATATTGGTATAAATGTGAATGTGAATATAACAGGTGTTGGTGTGCTCACCTCACGAACGTGTTCTTGCTGCTGCACTCGTGCGATGATAGACCGTTTGAGCTCCATGGTACGAAGGTCGGGGCGTGCGGCAGAGCCACGAGCATGCTCGTCCTCGTCGCGCATCTGCTCCTCCATTGCAGCCACTCGTCGTACGCCCCTTCCTTTCTTCTCCGCTGTGTTTTTCTCTTTCTCCTCTTTGGCTTGTTGTTTACTGGCGGCCTCGCGCTCAATTTCCTCCCGGGTGCGTCGTCTCTGCTTTGCCTTGTTAACGATATCGCCAGGGCGGGCAGTCGAGGCCGTGCGGCGGTCGCGGTCTGCCATGCCACAGGGAGGGAGGTGAGGGGGAGAGACAATGAAAGGTGGAGTCATTCGGCTCTGACGAAAATCATCAACTTGTCTCGTGACGGTTCCATGCTGTGCGCAGCAACGTGCATATGGGCGCTGCTCCACATAGCAACAACTCCATTCAGCTGACTGCCAGCCCACACTCTTGAGTCCGCACAGGCAGAATTTTCTCTGAGTCCAAAACTTATGTGGAACAAGATGGCATTCGGGGTAATACAAGCTAGTACTACTCCGTCACCGAGCGTCGGATCATCCGGAATCACGATCAAATCGTCTCCAATTTACCATACAGTTGTTAAGGTTGGCGGGGGCCACGTTCTTTCAACCCCGCTCGACAGCCCACCCGAGGAAATGCATTTACACACGATACGCTGATGAGAAGCGCCTGTGTGGGACTTGGGCCGCAGGTTCAAGGTGGGTACCAGTCCCATCCATCATCACCCGCTAGCCGATACCCACTAAAACCCCGGTCTCCCTGGTCCAGTCATCAGGGAGTCTGTCTTCATTGCGGAGAGTTTCCGCCCACGTCTTGAGCACGAGTGACTTTTTTAGTGCCTTGGCGCCGTACTTAGCCCTGTTCGTCAATAAGCAATCAATTCCTATTCTCGAGTTTATGGCGTGTGCCCAGCGGTTCGTTATTTCATTCTTAGAAGGTGAGTCTTTGCCGTTAATAACTCTCTCATTCCTTAGGCGCCATATTAGGTGGGCGGATTCCGAGATTACGATTTTGTAGAGGCGCGTCGTGCCTACATCTGTTCTGTTCGGGGATTTTCCTTTTTTGACAAGGCCACAGGCCATGATATCTCCTAGCAGAGGGGGGCTCCACCATCCACATGAAATGCCTGATACTCCTCGAGATGTCTTTGTGTCTGATTGACTTCCAGATTTGTGCGGGTGTTGGGGTATCGCTTCCTGCATTCGAGGCTGCGTCTTGTGTGAACAGGATGTTACGGGTCGTTGCCGTCCTATCCAGCGCTTCCTGGTAATTTGGTTTGTCCATAATTTGCGCACGGATTATTTTATATGCCGAGGACTGTGTTAATCTGTTTAGTTTCACACCCGGATTCAGGACCCTGCGGGGAATGCTCAGGTCGATTATTGGGGCAGCATCTTTCTGTCTCCCCTCGTCCGCCAGGCGGTCCGCCCTCTCATTTCCTTCGATTCCAGCATGGCCTTTTATCCATTCAAAAGTTGTCGGGGCTTTACGTTCCCGCAGACGCGCACTGATGACCCGGATCAGGTGACCATTCTCGGTGTTCTGGAAGCCGGTGTCTTCCCACTCTCTCAGGTGTTTTGTTAGGCCCTCGACGACTAGCTTCGAGTCGCTCTTGATCCGGAGGGGTACGGCTTTTGGGTTTGATTCTACTGTCTCCTTAACAGCCAGGATCTCGGCTACGTTATTTGATTGCTTCAATTCTTCTGGTACTCGCGCTGCAAGATTTCTATTGTCTTCGGGGCCGTAGTATGCACCAAAGCCGGCACGCGCATCGGGTCGCCCATTGTTCGTCGCAGATCCATCTGTGTAGACGACAACATCGTCCTCGTCTGGCTCCAGCGTCATCCGCATATCCGGGGCAGCTGTGGCTCCTTCCAGGCCATCTGTGAAGATGCGGAATGTGTCCCCCAGAGTGCCGGTGGTCGTTATTTTTGGGTTGAATACAACTTCTTTCTCATTTAACTCGATCGGTGCTGCAGGTTCATTTTCGTAGTCCTCGGGCTGAGGTTCCAGGGGGTTCCACTTCGGCTCCAGCGCGTTGAGTAGCGCTCTCGCCTTGAGACAGCATTTATGAGGATTGACACAGCCTGGCGATTCGTTTCTCGTGTTCTTGCATGCATTGCATGCACAGTTTCGTCGGGCATTGTGGCGGGCTTCAGCGAGTCTCCGGGCCAGAGTTTCTGTATCCCGGACTGTCCTGATCTTATGGTGTTGTTTCAGGCACTTGATCTCCGTGCCCTCATTGAAGAGTCTTCGGCCTGCTCGGGACTTAATGTGGTACCAGATCGGCAGGTCTCTCATGATCTCTCTAGAGATGGCAAGTCCGTCCATTCGGACGCCTCTCTCGCGTGCTACTTTCATCATATTCTGCAGGTCCTTCGGCTTGAGTATCTTTTTCGGTTCCCATGCTTGGAGGAATACACAGGTGCGTAGTTCTCTATCGATCACTCTATCTTGGTCTGCTGGCATGTTCAGTGCTAGATACTCATCGGCTGCAAATGCCCAGAGGGGCCGGGATGGGCCGAAGTCCAGGTATGATCTCAGCCAGGTTGCAGTTATGGCCTCGTTGCGTGCAATGATGTCGAGTAGGTTTCGTCCGCCTGCTTCGATTGGTACGTATACTGTTTCTTTGTTAACCGAGACAAGACTTTTATCGTCCCACAGGAAATTTCGCACTCGGCGCTCCAGTTTCTTTTCGACCTCTGGTGGCATCCCCTGTACTTTGGCCAGGTATTGTGTCATCCCCCCGACTACCATCATGATAATGAGCCTTCGTCCTTCCATCGTGGGGTGGCCTTTGTCCCATCTATCCAGGGCATCATCAATCTTGTCAATCGTTTTCGTCCATGTGGATATCTGGTCGACTTTGTTGCCTACCCATGCGCCGAGAGTGCGGATCGGTTCCCCTTCTTGGGCTATTTTTATGTGTTGGGGAATCTTCGTCCCATCTACTCCGTTAACACATCTGGTGGCTCGGACATTGTTTCTGTGGTCCAGGGACCCTATTGGTATGATCTCAGTCTTCTCAATATTGAACTTTGCGCCAGATGCAATGCACCACTCCTCTAGTATGTCCAGAAGTGTTTGGAAGTCGTCGTGTGCAGCTAGATATACTAGTGTGTCATCTGCGAATAGAGTCGCTATTAATTTATCGTCGACTTCTTTCAGTTGGAATCCTCTCAGTCCAGATTGCCGGAGTGCTTCGGCCAGAGGTTCGATTGCAAGGTCAAAGAGTAGGCAGGAGAGCGGGTCTCCTTGCCGCACACCTCTCGTGACTTTAAATGGGCGTTCACTTATCATCCCGATGACTACCACTGACGTGTATGCATCGCTGTACAGCGATCGCACCGTGTTCACAAACTCCTCAGGGACGTCAAAAGCTCTTAGTACCTTCCAGAGGTAATCATGTTCAATTTTATCGTATGCTTTTTCTTGGTCTAGTGTGACTATGATGCCGTTTTGTTCAGTTGCTTCGGCCAGTTCTATTACCCGTTTGGTCAGCCAGACTTGGTCGTATATATGGCGTCCTGGTACAAAGCCAGCCTGGGCTGGATGGATTAAATCGGGTGCTACCCGTGCTAGTTTGATCGTTAGAGCTTTGGTGAATATTTTGTAGTCTGAGTTGAGTAGCGAGATTGGCCTGTAGTTTGCGATCTCCGCCGGGTCATTTTTCTTATAAATGGGAGCCATCCAGCTTTTCGAGAACCCTGTTCCGACGACCACTCCATGTGTTTCAATGTCGTTGTACAGCATCAGGAGGGTCCCGATGATGTCAAACGTCGACTTTCCTTGGGATTTCCGGGTTTGGTATCGGGAGTCCAGTACCCGCCATACTTCGTATGGTATCCCGTTGAGCCCCGGTGCTTTGTTATTGGCCGAGAGTTTTAGCGCTACCTCGATGTCGTTGCGTGTTAATTTTGCTTTCAGGGTCTCTGCCTGCTCTGGGGTCGTTTTCCGAATTACTCTCTGCAGGACAACATCGATCGTCGGGTCTCGAATATCTGGCGTGGTTCCTCTCCGTGCCTTCTGGATGCTGTTATGGTAATTTCTGGCAATCTTTGCCATACGCTGCGAGTCTATCTCGTAGTTTGCTGCAGCGTCAACTATTGGATTATAGCCGGGCTTGAACAATCTCTGAATCACTTCCCGCGGTTTTTTTGCCTTATTCAGCGCTGACATATATCTTCCTATAACTTCGCCCTCGAGTCGGTTTTGGACTTGGACAGACATTCTGCTGTTGTGATGTCTTTTCACTTGGGTTTTTGCAAGCTTCTCTGTTAGGATTGTTGCTGATAGCAGCCGTTCTTCTTGTGATAGTGTCATGTCGTTCACCACAGCTTCCAAATCTGTCTCTAGCTTTGCAATCTCCCATTCGGCTTTGGGGATCAGGATCTTTGACCGCGCTCTCGCCATATCTCTGATCTCCGATTTAAATCTGGCCCAGATGGTCTGTGCGTTGGAGTTGGGGTCTCTCTCTGGCCATTCTAAGGCCCTCTGCATCTCTTCCTGCGCTTTGACCCCTCTTTCGTGAATATACTGGGTGAGGATTTTATCCTTCATGATGTGTGCGGGCCATACCCATCTCCCTGGGCCAATCGTTGGGGCGCCTTGGTTTGTTATTCGCGCAGAGACCATACGATGGTCGGTGGAGATTCCTACGGTTTTAATTCTCCACTCGTAGGTCTGTCCAGTCAGGTCACGCTGGACGTATATCCTGTCGATTCGCGACTGTGCTCCGCCGCCTGCGTTGCGTGTCTGGGTATATGTGTAGGCCCTGGTATTTGGGTACGTCTGTCGCCAGCCGTCGACCAGCCGCAGGTACGCCTTGAGGAGGTCCATCTCCATTGTGGTCGTTTCGGGGTCGGGACGGCATGGGAGCCTGTCGATATCATCCTCGACCATATTCATGTCCCCTGCCATATAGTCGGGTTTGGGTACTGCTGGATTATTTTGGAAGAACTCTCGTATCTGCTTCCAGAAGGCTTCATTTTCCGCAGGCGCGTTCGGGGCGTATACTCCTAGGACTCGGATCTTCGTATCACCGCGGCCCTCTAGCTCAATCACCATGGCGCGCCCTGCTACAATCTCCCATGACCGGATGTTGTCAGTAGATAGTAAGTCTTTGTTTATTACGAACGCGAGGCCCTTTGCATTGGCTGTGACTGGGTCCTCTGTGAAGATAACTTCCAGTCTTCTACCGAACAGCGTGATAATATTGGCGTGCCGTGCCGCGCTTAGGTGGGCTTCCCCTACAACTAGAATGCCAATTTTATTATCCTTCATAACTTGGTTTACATGATACCATTTGTGCTTCGGGTGCCACGGGTTCGGGTTTCCGAGTCCCTTCATATTTAGTGCGGCAAGTAGGACAGATGCTCGGGTCCTCTTCTTGCGCCTACCAATTGCTCTAGCTCGTGGTGGTCCTGGGAATCTTCGATGCATGTCTAGCGGCGTTGGTGGCCTTGGCGGTCCATGTAGATCAGCGGGATCTATTTGTGTCAACGAAGGAGGGTCCTCATCGTTGAGGCGGGGTAGATTTCCTTGCCGGGGATTATTCTCCCTCTCAGGTGGATACTGATGGTCCGGGCTAGATGCGCCGGCGCCGTCTTGTGATTGACGGGCTTGGGGCCTTGGATTCGGCTCCTGCGTTGGATGCGGTTGAGCACTCGCACTGGTGCCCCCTGGGTCTCGATTTCCCCAGGAGTTGCCTCGGATCGTTCTTGCTCAGAACGAACGTTGGCCATTTCCCCTCCGCTTCGAGAGCCATCATCGGTAGAGCGGGTGCCGGTGGCGGAGCTCCTGCTCCCTCCAGCTCCCGAGCTAGCCGTTGCCGATGTTGTCATATATACTCCGTTAGTTAGTACTACTTGCCCGTACCTGGGATTAATAAAGTTTGTAGTTGCTGTAAACAAAAGGAAGGACCGGCCAAGGACCCCGCAAAGGTCATTAGCCGTTCTTGTCCTGCCAAAGGGGGTTGCAATCGTCCGCAGGAGGCACCTCTTGGGAGTGCGGCCGTAGGACGAATGCGCGCCAGGACCGCTGGCCGGCGGACCCCGGCCTACTGTAGTGAAGCCCCGCCGTTGCGGCGCGGCTGTCGCTAAGGCATCCTCTCGGACTCCTTCGTTCCAGCCATGCGTGGCCCTCGCCCACGTCCTGTCCTGCTACCCAGGTAGCAGTCAGTAAATTAGGTGGGTTCGGGTTGCGTACCTAGTGATCTCGGTACGACTTCTTCTAAGCCCAGACTCAGGTTCTTGTCAACAAAGAGGACATTGTCATTTTACGATGAGTGGGGGAGACATGCGCACAAAGTATCTAAATGAGGCGCTATCGTTCTAATTTATATGGGGGGTTAGCGGCGGTTACGATTACCCGCCGCACGCACCCCTCTACCGCCACGCGCGCGGCCACGGGAGGCGCCGCGCCGAGTACTGTCTGTCTCGCCATCGGAGTCCTCGTCATTGAGCTCCTTGGAGATAGCCGAGAGGTCAGAAGGCCCCCACCAGGAGCTGTCGCGCACCGAGAACATGCAGTTGTATTTGGGGTGGCAGTCGTACTTGCAGTTGGCGCAGATGTTATGGCCCGAGGTGGCGTTGGCGTGGGGAATGAAGGACTCGATTTGGTCAGTGCAGATGACTCGCATCGCGGCGCGGAGCTCGTCCCAGAGCTTGGCGTCCTTGGTGCAGGGCTTGGCCATCAGGACGTAGACGGGATCGGTGGCGTGTGGGAGGAACCTCCCTTCAAAGGACTTGGCAAAGTCGAGGGTGCGCTGCTCGCGGGTGGACCTGCTTCCCCCCTGTGTGGCGCGGTCGACGAGGCTGAGGATCTTGGGGGTCTTGAGCATCGCCTTGTACATAGCGTAGCAGAGGCGCTTCTGCGTGGCCTCGGGGCGTCCTCGATCTCGGTTTTGAAGAAGCCCACGGCCCACGAGAGGAGGTCGGCGTCGAAGCGGGAGGCGTGGAAGGCGAGGAGTCGGGAGCTCGCGAAGGTGCCCTGGCCTGCGAGCACACTGCGGGCCTGGGCGTCTGAGCACTTGCCGATGAAGATAAAGGGGGCGGCGTATTTGTTGGGCTTGCCGTCTCTGCGCACGCCTTTGGTGGCGACATGGGGTTGCGGGCGCATCACAGTGATCTTGCCCTTCGCAACCTCGTCGAGCACAGCTATGATATCGGCCCGGAGGTTTATGTACGTGGCGGTGAGCGTCGAGCCGCTGCAGAACGGGGTGATGGCGAGGTACTCGTCGGGGCTTGCCATGATGGTGTCTCTGAGCTCGGGGTCGAGGTTGTCGAGAAGGACGTGGGTGGGGAGCACGGGCATCGTCCATCCCGGCTTGCGGCTCTGGAAGCCGCTCATCCGGAGTAGCTCCTCAGGGCTATCGGGGTTGTGAGCGGGGGATGGGCGGTGGGGATTTTCGTCCATGTGCATCGGCTCGGCAGCAAGCCATTCCTCTCGGGTGGGGTGGACAAATGCGACTGCGTCGTCCATTATGTCGTCGCCGGTGCACGTCGCTTTTGGGGTGGTGTCGGGGGAAGGTCGAGGAGAGATGCGCTCAGGGATGTCGTCAGGGCCCTCGTGTTTTTGGCCAGCGGGGAGCTCGTCGTCTTCGGCGACTAGTGAGTCCACGTCGATGTCGTCGTCTGAGTTTGGATCGTCCCGGCTTCGAGCGAAGTCTGGGGGTGCTGGGCGCGCCGGTGTGGGCGAGGAGCTGCTGCGGCCGCGATGGTGTCGCTCGTTGGCTGGTTCGACGACGGCGGCCGGAGCGTGAACGATTGGCGTCCTCTGTTTCCTTTGCGGTCGTACCGTCGGGCCGGGGACTCGCGCTCGGGGTGTGAGAGATGGGGGGGACGTCGTCTTGCGACTTTTTTGGGGCTTTGCGTGGGGGGCTGCCCGTAGCGCTGTTGTCCGGTATATCCAGCCTTCCTGGTGAATTCTCAGTCTACAGCAATGGGATATGCGTTCCAGCTTACGGTCCGGGTCGTCCACAGGTGAATAGAAGTTGGGGAGAGCAGCGAAAGAAAGAACTGCTGGGTGCCCCGTATTATCCCAGTCGGCTGCGGCGCGGCTGCATTGCCCTGCGGCGAGTCGGCTAGGAGGATTGGGGTTGGGGAGGGCGGTAAGAATCCGTTGGGGTGCCACATATCTCCGTCGGCTGCGGCGCGACGGCGTTGTCGTGTAGGTGGGTCGACTTAAGCGGGCCAGGCTTGTAAGGTCGTTCCCTCAGTTTGTATCCATCTGCTGTCTCTCAGTCCCAGGTGTTCTCTAGGCAGTTGATGTCCGGGTCTCACCTGGCTGTCGCCAGGAGCGAAGAAGGAGCGGCGGACTCTCGCGGTCGAGCAAATGTTTTAATGGGTTCCCGAGACACTTCAGAGATTGATTATCAGTCCGCTGTTGATCCGCTGTTTCGCTGCCACGTATGCCCTCGTTGAGGGTGCGTCGTTCTTCCCTCAGTTCTGAGAGTCTTCGGGCTTTCGGCGCCCTTGCGTCAGTCGTGGCTCGGGATGGGGGGGGGTGCAGGTCCGGGATGGGGGGGGTGTTTCTGGTTGACATACTGTGATTGTACGTGGTGTGTACAGGGATAGATGCCTGTATCTACTTCAGCTTCATGCAGCTAGCGGGTCCTACAGACCCTCCTCCCTGACAGAGGCCCCACTTTAGATTGTGGGAGGGTGCGCACTGCAGCCCTCGTCGACATACTGCGACGGGGGGGCCCCCACGGCCCTACCGCCGACCGAGATGGTGGTGGTAAGAGGTCACGAGGTCCCCCCCTGAGTCCAAAACTTACTTTTCAGCTGCAATGCCCGGTGCCCGAGGAAAAAAGTGTACCCAGCCAGCGGGCCCTCGAATCCAATGTACCTATCCTGGCTGCCCCGAACGCGCCAAAACTCACAGAGGGCTTACTTATCATGTCAAATCCACACACACCGATGCGAATGCTACCGCCGGCCCTTCGAATCACGGACTTGGTGCTTCTCCCCCACCATCCCCGCACTCGCAAGATGGAAATCCAGATCTCCATGACATCTTTGGGACGCCGCCTCCGCCGCCATCACCGCCGCCTCCACCGCCGCGTTCCAATAAAATTTATCATCCATTTTTAAATGGTGAGCCTGAGGCAGCTAATATAAATATGTACTAATTCACTGCTCCACCGGCCGTCCATACGACGAGAATGGCACATTTTTACCGGACGGTGCACCACCGCCACCGCGCACAACAGCTGCGCCGGACGATTGGTCGCCGTATGAAGATTCGGTTCAATTTAACATCGCCGATTTCCTCTTTCAAAAGGTGCAGATGTCCTCAAAAAATATTGACTACCTACTTGAGCAATGGGCACTATCTCTCGCAAAGCACGAAGATCTCGGGCCGTTTGAAAATTATCAGCATCTGTACGAGACTATCGACACAACTAAATTGGGGGATGCGCCATGGCAATGCTTGCAGACGGAACCACTAGCTGTTGGAGAGGATGCTCCAGCATGGGCTCGTCAATCGTACGAGATCTGGTATCGCGATCCAGAGGTTGTCGTAGCCAATATGCTCGATAACCCTGATTTTGATGGTGCATTCGACACGGCGCCGTACGTCCACCTCGATGCTAATGGGAAGCGACGTTGGCATGATTTTATGTCAGCTAACTTCGCGTGGAGGCACTCGGTACCTGGCATTTTTTTCTCATTGTTGTTCTCGCCAGAACTGACTCAATTGTCAAGGAGAAAATATACGAAGACGATCCGACTACGGAAGGTGCTATGTACACGCCACTCTTTTTTGGCAGTGACAAGACTACCGTCTCGGTCGCAACGGGTGATGTTGAATATCATCCTGGCTATATTTCACTCGGTAATCTTCACAACACAATTCGTCGTGGGCATCGCAACGGCGTGGTGCCCTTTGTATTTCTCGCAATTCCCAAAAGTAAGTTGAAGTTGAGGTTTCATGATCTATCTAAACTCTGTTCGTAGGCGATAGAAAATATGATAACGATCCGGAATTCAGAATGTTCAAGCGCCAACTGTACCACGCATCCCTTTCCGCCGTCCTGTCAACTCTCAAGCCTGGGACGTCAACACCGGTAGTTCGGTGTTGCCGAGATGGGCACTTTCGGCGAAGTATCTATGATTTTGCCGCATTCATCGCAGATTATCCAGAGCAAGTGATGCTCGCTGGTATTGTGCAGAACTGGTGCGCCAAGTACGTGTTTTTCTCCCCTAAAAAGAATGGCTGCTCAATACCCGCAGATGCACGGTGATGTCGAATAATCTAGACGGGGAAATTGCAGGACGTCGAACTCATGCATTGACAGATACCCTTCTTGACACATTTGATGAAGATATACTATGGGATGAATATGGAATCGATGTACACATTGTGGTGAGTCGTCCATGGATACTATAGCTATCATTTATGACTGGATTGTGTAGCCGTTTACCAGAGATTTTCCGCGGGCAGATATTCACGAAATGCTCTCGTCAGATCTTCTCCACCAGGTAATCAAGGGTTCGTTTAAGGATCATCTTGTGACCTGGGTGGGGGAATATCTCTATCTTGCTCACTCGAAATCCGAGGCCGATGGGATAATGGATGAGATTGACCGTCGGTACGTGCAAATTTCGGCGACGTTAATCAATTACTCATGTATCCCTATCACAGCATCGCTGCTGTACCAGCATTCCCCTGCCTGCGTCGGTTTAAACAGGGTCGCCGTTTCAAGCAATGGACTGGGGACGATTCCAAAGCGCTCATGAAGGTATTTTAATCAACCGCCCTGCCTTTTTTGCTTTCAAATATTGGACACAGGTGTATCTGCCCGCCATCAAGGGCCTCATTCCTCCTAGGATTGTGGAGGCACTCAGTGCTTTCCTCGACTTTTGCTACTTGGTTCGCCGTGCCGACTTTGACGAGGATAGCCTCGATGCCGTCGACAACAGTGTCAAAATTTACCACCAGCGTCGAGAGATTTTTCGGGAGCTTGATGTGCGTCCCGACGGATTTTCTCTTCCTCGGCAGCACTCGATGACCCACTACCGAACAAACATCGAGGAATATGGGGCTCCGGGCGGTGTTTGCTCGTCCATTACTGAGTCATATCATATCACGGCCATCAAGAAGCCGTGGCGGCGCTCAAGCCGATATGAAGCTTTATCGCAAATGTCACTGACAAACCAGCACCTCAATAAGCTGGCAGCGGCACGCGCTGACTTTGTTGAGCGTGGGATGCTCCCTCCGAATTTTGTTCCCGTTCCCGACAAGGTGGTTGATGACGCGGACGCCGAAGAGATTGACGGACCACGAGTTGAGGGCAACGTTGTTCTTGCTCGACGCAGAGGTGAGTGTTTCAAGTCCTTTATTTGTGCAGATATCTTAGTTATCGGAAGAACATTCATACCCTCGATTCGCGCCTGATCTCGCTGTGTTCATCAAAGCACCCAACTTTCCAGAACCCCTTGCCAACTTCCTCGATGACCAGCTCTTCTCCGACAAGTATCCCGATGACGATAACACCTCCGACGATGGTCTCGACCTCTCGGAATACCCTATATCTGTTTACCACTCTGCCATCGCCACATTCTATGCTCCTAGTGACCCCTCCGGTATCCGTGGCATGCGGCGCGAACGGATTCGCTCAACTCCTAAATGGAGGAAACACAGTGGACCGCGTCGTGATTGCGCTTTTGTTGTGGAGGACCAGAATGCGCGAGGGTTCCGCGGCATGAGTGTTGTCCGTGTCCGCCTTTTCTTTTCATTCATGCATGACGGTATTGACTACCCATGCGCACTGGTCGACTGGTTCAAAAAAGTCGGCCGGTCACCCGATCCCGAAACTGGGATGTGGATCGTGGAGCCCGAGATGAAAGGCCGGGCCCAGCTTACCACAATTGTGCACCTTGATACCCTCCTTCGCGGTGCACATTTGATTCCTATATACGGTGATGACTACATCCCCGTCGGATTTCGTTATGTTCATTCTCTAGATGCTTTCAAATCTTTGCATGTAAACAAGTACATAGATCACCATGCTAATGAGATTGTGTTCTGATTGTTTTAATCTTTCAACGGGTCTTAGAAGTGGATCATAAGTTCACGTTGCAACTAGTGATGTGCAGGGCTCGGCCTCAAGCCCGAGGCCCGCCAGGCCGAGCCCACCCAGGCCCGAGCCGAGCCGAGCCCGCCGCAGGGCCTGAGCGGGCTCAGGGCTTGGGCTTGAGATTCTAAAGCCCAAGCCGGGCCCTGAGGCCCGGGCCTCCCACCGGATCAAACCTGTTGGTATGGCCGAATTTCTACGACTCGGACTCGGGGGCTTGAGACCGCTGCTTGCGACACATGTGAATGAAAAATGGGCTTATTTCTGCAATGGCCCCATTTTTCTTTCACATGCATGAATGTATCCCAGGTATGCAGCGGCCGTGTTCGGCAGGTTCGGCATCTCACTGATATAAAAAGATGGTGACATTCAAGTTGTGACCAGACGCGTCAAGTTTTCGCGCTCTCCCTTCCCCGCCATGGCCCCCCGCGGCTCACGCGACAACCCCGACCCGAACCTCATTATTAAAGGCTCTCGCCAGCGAATACCAGCCTCCGATCCTTTGAACGGTGAACCTGCCGGTGAGTTGATCATTGTCACTCTTGTCGCGTCGCGTCGTTTTGACATCGCTCGACCTACCAGTTGCCGCCTTGGACGCCCTTGTCAACCAGATCATCGTCCTCTCGCGATCTCTCCCTTCCACCATCCCCATCGCCACGAAAGACGACAAGATTTACCATGTTATCACCAACGTTCAGGGTGAAGACCCGACGGTGCAATCGATCTTCAATCGACGCATGGACATTCTTTTTGCTGAGTCTCCAGCCTGTCGCAACTCTGATGGCCGCTTAATCCATGTTCGCCGCGGAAAACTGGGGATGGACCTGCTCATCAAATATCTCCGCAAAATTGAGTGGGCTGAGATCCCGCCAGACCTCGCGAGCATCAAGTTGACGCGATTGGTCACTGAATTGGCGGCGCTTTGGTAAGTCATCTGACATGTATGATCTGCTCTCTACTGATATCTAGTCCAGCGACACTGCATCTGCGCCCGCATCGTCAGATTTACCCGCGGCGGCAGCTAAAAACCTCAGAAGTAGTCAGTGTTCTCTTTCTGTCTGATTTTTCACACCCCTGACATGTGTCTCACTTCAGCCCCCGACGGCACTGTCACAGTCGAGGACGGTGATGAAGACGATGATTATGAGGAAGCCCCTTCTGCAGACGTCAATCCCCCGAGAAAACGTGAGTTATGTTATTTTCTTTCCGGCGCCTGGCTGAATTATGTTCGCAGGAAAATCCCGAAGCGATGCCGATGGCGATGACAGTAGTGACGATGGTTCGAAGCACGGTGCGTAGCGGCTGCTTGTTAACTTCGTATGTTTTTAACCCGCTTGATCAGTTCCGGGCCCGGGCGGTAAACGCAGTCATATCACCAAGAAGGGTAAGATTTCCTTTACACCTCCCTCCTGTAAGTCTCACCGCCGTGTGGTAGGCGACAGACAGCGACAGAAGCGCCGAAAGTCCAGCCCAAGCATCAGTTCCGATCCGACTGCTGTCGATGCTGATGGTATGCTGCTCGATGTTCAGGTACAAGCCATAGCATCGGAGCCGGTGGTTTTTGAGCCCACAGCAGACGTCGTACATTTCGCTGGTGTGCCCTATCTCAAGCCGGGTCCCAAGGGAGACACGCTCCATCGGAAATGTTCTCTTTGCACGTACGCTGAAATTCATTACGCTGTTATTCAATATTACTGATTTCCATCCGCTTCCAGGACAGTAACCGTTTCCGATGTTTCTACAGTCCGACGCCACCTGCAGAAATTTCACAAAGTAAGTTCATTTCTTTTAATCACCATTTTCCCGCACTGAGTATTGTTACAGGCGGCCTATCATAAATGGGCCAAGAAAAACAACTTTGAGTCGAAGCTGTCGGACGATGTGAAGGCGCGTGCTGAGGCTGAGAAGGCCGCGGCGGACGCGACTGCGAAGCTTCACCAGCAGACCATCGAGGGACACCTCAAGGAGAAACCAGCGCGCCCCCCTGCGTATACAGACCAACTCTGGCTCGATGCCGCGGTCGAGTGGCTAGCTGCGACCGATCAGGTAAGTTCATATAGCAAGGTGTTCGCTGCTTCTCTAATTCTTAATAGCCTATCGATGCGCTCACCCACCCCAAGTTCAAAGCAATGATCGACATCGCAGCTCGCGCAACCCAGGGTGTCAATATTCCGAATCGACGGCAGACGCGGGCGGAGATCATCAAGCTTTTCCACGACCAAATGGACAAGCTCAAGATCCGCCTCCATGTGAGTGATTCATTTCAATTTCTTTGTGCCGCGACTCAATTTCCTGGTTGTCGCAGAGTGACGCCGTCACTGGCTTGATACATGTCACCTGCGACGCATGGCAGGCCGACAATACTGACGGATATTATGTCGTCACCGGCCATTGGATGGAGGAGACGTCACCAGGAGTTTGGGTCCTGCGCGAGGCGCTTTTCGGCTTTGTGCAGCTCAATAACGCTCACCACGGTGTCCGTTTGGGCCAGGCCTTGTACAAAATCATCGCCCGGTTGGATCTTGTGAAACGCGTAAGTCGCGAGTGGTTCTTTTGATAATCCATAACTGAACTTTCGGATTATAGGTCGGATACATTACCTGCGATAATGCGTCCAACAACGGCACCATGCTCGAAGAGTTTGCGCTCCAGATTCTTCGCGCCACAGGCCAGACCTGGGATCCCGTTGAACGCCGAATCAAGTATTCAATGCCGCCCAAGGAAATTTGGATTCGTGCTAATACATTCTTGCAGCTGTCTCGCTCATGTAATCAATCTCGCGACGCAGAAGCTCATCTCGACGTACAGCCAGGCATCACATTTCACCGCCCACGATCCCAACGCCCACATCCCCGATACATCGCGGTCTCCTGGCCATCTGCGCGATGAGATTGGCCTTCTTCGCGCGATTGCGGTCAAGGCACGTTATACTCATGATTTAATTTTCTCGCATGTTATAACTTTGTTCAGGAGCGCTCGTCTGCGAAGAGAAAGGAACTCTTTCGGGGTATACAACTCCGAGGAACACCCGATCCCGCTGTGACCGCACGTCAAATGGTTCTCGACATGAAGGTCCGCTGGTCTTCGACCTATGCTATGCTTGACCGCGGCCACGAGCTTAAAATGGTCAGATACTCCTGGTTCTCGATATAATCAAGCTAATTCAATCTCAGGTCGTCGATAAGTTTGTTTTTGAGATGGCGCACGATGAGAAAAACTGGGAGAAGCGCGAAAAACTTGCGGCCCTCCAGCTGACGGAGGAAGAATGGACACGAGTTGATCTATTCCTCAATGTTCTGCAGGTATGATCGAGGCCCGTTTATTACACATGTACTGACCACATTTCAGAGTGCGCAGGATGCCCAGCATGCGTTCTCTGCAGATCTGAGGTCGACCCTTCATCTTGCAATTCCGGCGCTGGAGAAATTGCATGCCGAGTGGACGGCAAAATCTACACAGCCCAAGTATTCCGTATTTCACACCGCCCTCGCAGAAGCGTTAGACAAGGTCAATGAATATTACGAGAAGACTTCAAACACGAACTCTTACATGTTCGCGATGGGTACAATTTCACCATTGGTTTTGACGGTTTTCTGACTCTAACTTAGTACTCGATCCGCGGAAGAAGCTTTCTTACTTTGAGAAGCACTGGCCACCGACTCTTCAAGCGGAAGCCAAGAAGAACATGGAGGAGACGGTGCGCAGACATGTCCTTTATTTCAGGTGTAACTTTTGTTAACTGTTCGTAGTTCAAGGAGCGGTACCAGAAACTTCATGAGCTTCAGCCGCGCCCGTCCGTGACGAAAACCACTCAATCATCGAATGCTGCACCCAACAAGCGTCGGCGCGCCGTTACCCCCTTAGCCGAAGATTTCGAGGTGTCCGACTTATCTGTCGCTCATATTGACCCCGCGCGCCCCTGGCTTGATGAATATCAGGAGTATTTAACCGCAAGGGAAGGTGTCTCTGAAGGGGTTTCCACAATTGAGTGGTGGGGCGTACGTGACCGAATTCTGGTTCAAATATTGAACTAATGGCTTGCAGTGGAACTATCATCGCTATCCGGTCTGGGGATCCTTGGCACGCGACTACCTCGCAATCATGGCATCCTCAGTGTCGTCGGAGCGCGCTTTCTCTTCGGCGGGAATTACCATCAGCAAGCGTCGCAATCGTCTAAAACCGGATATTGTCGAGGCATTGCAGTTTCTCAAGTGCGTAATTCGTCGGGACCTGTTGTTTCGTGTCCCTGTTGTGGTTGAAGACGAGACTGATGACGAGGAGGTGGAGATGGAAATTGACGCTCTGGAGAGCTGGGATATTCTCTTGGATGATGATCCTGATAATTATGAACTTCCTTGTACTCTAACTTCTACTGTAGTTCCCGATGTAGATATGGAATCTTAATGCATGTGTATTGACCGCTATGGATTTTTGACGAATCTTTTCGCTGTTTCAGCACGGTTCGCCGATAAAATACTCTAAAAGCCCGGGCCTGGGCCCGAGCCCCGGGCTTGAGGCCTGCCTTCAGGGCTCGGGCTCGGGCTTGAGATATCTCAAGCCCAGGCCTCCTGAAGCCGGGCCCAAGCCCGGGCATTCAGGCCGGGCCGAGCCCTGCACATCACTAGTTGCAACTGTGGTATTCTGGAAATCGGCACAAAACTGGCGGACTCTATCAAAACTGGCAGATCTGGCATATTTCCCGAGCTGGCGGCTGCTGGCGCCAGACACGCCAGCTGTGCCAGCTGTGCCAGTTGCCGCCAGGTGAAAAACATTTTCCTGATGCATCTAATTATGCTCACGGCAGATCTCTGCAGGCCGACGGCTTCTCACTTCTGCGTAAGCTTTTTTGTTCTGTCCACATGTGAACTGTAGCACTGACAATTAGTTAGGCTTCCTTGCATATACTGTCTATTGAGCGACGATCACAATTGCCTAGTGAGACAATCCCGTTTGCTGGAGCGGTCAATGAATGACCGACAGTTTTCTCTTCAGCACCATTCTATTTCGGTCCTGTGGGTGCGCACTGGCGGTCTCATTGGCCTTACTTTCATTCTCCACGCATAGAGCTGACACCACTCTTCAGTATCGTGCATGCAAATGTGTTTGCTAAGCCGGTGAGTACCGGGGGCTCCTTGATCCGATACCACCACCATCCCCACTTTTCCCACGCTTGCTCGATGGCGGCGTCGGGCTAAACGGGGCGGGTAGTGGTTTTTTTGGACCAAGGAGGGTCCACAGCCAGGGTTCGCAGCCCAAGGGTGACCCCCACACCCGCGTAGCCTACGAGCTACACCGCACAGGTTGCGGAAGGAGCCATAGAGCCCAGGCCATAGAGCCCATATACATTATCGTGCCATATCAGGCCTGTACATCCAGTGAATGCTGGGGAAATGCTGCTGGTATGTTTTCCTCCATCCCCATCTCCTCCTTCCCCATCCGCCCTCTACTCGCCGTCGACGCCGACGACCTCGCATCGGCCTGCCACGTCAGTCATGACTCGTCGCTGCCGAGCGGAGCCGAAATCACGTGATCCGGTCCGGCACGACTCTGATGCGAACCTTCATCAACTCGTCGAGCTTCAGTTGAGCTTCAGCCTCTGTGCCGCCAAGCAGCCTGCTAAGAGAGCCTGAGGAACAGACCCTATATACTCTCATGACCTACTTTCAATACATCCTTCAATGCCTGTTATCCTGATCTCTAAATACAATCTACATAAAAATTTGATGGATTGAGACGTAAATTGTCCAAACTAAGTGGCTGCTTTCCCATATCCATTGAGCCTGGAACCCTCAACATGCCACACTGTCAAGAGGTACAATTCTGGCCAGAAATATTATTTAAATCCTATGACGGCGGTCTTAAAACGCACCCAAAACATGCCTATGAACAACACAAATATTCAGATTGGTACCGAGGGCCCTCCTGGTTCACGGGAGGGTTTCGGGGACGTGGTACATCCCTCTCGTCAGTGCCTGCCGGCTACGAGTTCAGAGAGTGAAATCAGCAGGAGTCGGGGTGATTCGGGGCCTAGCTCCGACTATCCTACACACGGCCCCTTCTGTAGCGGCTCTGCTGCTCTGGCTGCTACAGCGATGGGCGAGGGGCAGCACCCACGTTCCCCTACAAACCTTCAAAATATGACTACCACAGACCACGATTCACCATGGTTGATGCCCATGTCAACCGCGGCGGCTCAAGATCTGTGGGAAACACCTAATGGCCGTATTACGAATGGTACACATCCGATTCCGGATATAGTTATGGGAGATGTAGAGGGAACGTGTAACGACTCCCATATTAACAATTTCAACTTTGCAGCAGGACATTTAAATTCGCAAATATATTATGACAATAAACCGCTGCAATCACAACCAGACAGAAGTCATGGAAATGAAGCCACAGGGCAACACCCTATCCCCGAGAACTGGGAAGAACTGAATATACAGATTAGAGAGAGGAATAAACCTCCGAAGCTCGCTCGCTCGGCGAAGTTCACACGTTCAAATGTAACCATTGCCTCTCAAAATATAAATGGCAGAGACAAAAATAAATCCATGGCCAGCACAGGCCACAAATTCACTTATATGAAGAAGACCGTTGATGAAAAAAGGATAGGTGTCCTTGCCTTGCAAGAATTACACATGAATAATGTTGCTGCTAGCCAGTTCAACAACATTTACGGAAAATGGTTCAAACTGTTCAACTCGGGACACCCAATGAAACCTGACTCAACAGCTGGAGTCGGCTTTCTTCTGAATAAAAAATATGTTGACACTGAAAACGTAAAAGAGTATGTCCTCATTGAGGGCCATGCAATCTTACTGTCCCATCACATAGAGGAGAAACTATTAACATTCTGAACATATACGCCCCCAATACACCTCAGGAAAGAGAGAGGATGTGCACACAATTATGGTACTGTTACCTTGACAATCCAGAACTCCCACTCCCAACCGAAACACTAGGGGACTGGATTTTTTTGAAAATATTAAAGATCGAACATCCAACAAAGAAGAGCTGATTCCTCAGAGTTTCTTATGCCTCAAAGCCCTCTTCCGCATGCAAGACGGTTGGCGAACAAAATTTCCCGATTCACGGGAATACACTTGCTTCCAGAAGCACACAAATGCTACTATAAACCAGACGCATGTGACTGGTTCACGTCTTGACCGAATCTATGTACCGGTAGACCGTTTTAAACGATATCGAAACTGGTCAATTGAACCCAGTTTAATCTCCAGTGATCACCACTTGGTTTCCGTCCAATTGACATGCCGAGCAGAGGAGGAATATGGGCCCGGAATCTGGAACCGACCTGTCTATCTCCTCAAAACTCCGCGATTTATGAAATATCTTAGTGCACGATCACAGAAACGTGCTGAAGACCATGAGGAACTGAGCCATACAGACCAGAAAAGCCAAAATAACATCCAAACCCTATGGCACAAGTTCAAGGATGACATTACCACAGAAGGTAAAAAATGCTCTCGCTTGGTGAAGGAGAGATCCCGCCAAATTCGCACCTGGACAACACAGAAGCACCTTGTGCTCAATGACATAGACATGCCTACTGAGGATAAGCATCTTGCAATTTTGCATCTCGAAGAAAAGATTGAAACCTATCTCAAAGAAGAAGCTGATCGTCAAAAGGCACAGTCTGAAGCTCATTACGACATTGAAGGCGAAAGTTTGAAGACCCGTCATTGGACTTGCTCCACGAAGGAGTACCATCTGAGAAGCACCATAAACGAATTCAAGAGAACAGATACTGACTCAACTGTTCCCCGCTTTGAAACTCGACCGAAACAAATGACGGAAATGGCCCGTGACTACCATGAGGCTACACAACTCGTTGATGTCCCCGAGGACGACTACGGTCGAATGATGTGCACTGAGGAAGTGCTAGAAAAATGTGATGTTCGGTTATCTCAACACGAACACAATGAAATGAACCAGTATCTGACTGAAGATGATTTACGAAATGCTCTTAAACTGTCTAGCAACAGCAAAGCTCCAGG
This sequence comes from Mycena sp. CBHHK59/15, assembly GCA_029204085.1. Lineage (NCBI taxonomy): Eukaryota > Fungi > Basidiomycota > Agaricomycetes > Agaricales > Mycenaceae > Mycena > Mycena sp. CBHHK59/15. The sequence goes on along the minus strand of JARGXW010000107.1, from coordinate 225,635 downwards.
AGTCAATGGCATCCGTTACGAATTTTTCAAAGCCCTGGACATTGAATACAAAAAGTCTAAAGACAAACCGGGAGGGGCTTTCAGTATCTTGGGCTTGCTGGCAGACTTATCCCGTGATATCGAAGACTATGGATTATCAGATGGATGCAACTTCAACATGGGCTGGTTATGCCCGGTGTTCAAAAAAGGAGACACAGGCCTTATTAGCAACTACAGGCCAATTACGCTCTTAAACACAGACTACAAGCTTATTACAAAGGCCTATTCTATGCGCTTAATGGATGTTGCCCCATCTCTGATAAGACCTGACCAAGCTGGCTTCATGAAAGGGCAGAAAATTGAAGACCAAGTCAAATTAGCGAAATTCCTGCTTAACTATGCTGAAGTCGCAGAAGAAGATGGGGTACTTATCGCCCTCGATCAAGAGAAGGCATATGATCGAATTAACCATAACTACCTTCTCCGTGTTCTAGACCATATGAGATTCCCTCCCAAATTTTCAAAGACAATCAAAAGCTTATATACTGATGCCAAAACCGTAGTTATGATCAACGGTGAAGTTAGCAAACCATATGTTGTGACCAGGGGAGTGAGACAAGGTGACCCCCTCTCCTGTTTATTATTCAATCTGGCTATTGAGCCTCTTGCATGTCTACTGCGGAAATCTGATATTGAGGGAGTCATCATTCCTGGAACAAATAAAAATTTCGTGGTCTCACTTTTTGCTGATGACACAACAATCTACTTGAAATCCACTGACTCCATGAAGACTCTGTGGGGTATTCTACGCCTCTGGTGTGGTGCCTCTACCGCAAAATTCAACGAACATAAAACTGTGCTTCTCCCCTTTGGGAGGGCTTTCTATCGCCAGAAAGTCATCACAGAAAGACGAATTAACAATCAGTCCCCGATCGGCGACATTGACTGAACTGTTAGAATTGTACCTGATGGCGAAAGCTGCCAGATGTTAGGTGCTTGGATCGGAAATGACATCCCTTATACCACACCATGGCCTTTAGTCCTTGAAAAAATTAATGCAGACCTCATGCGTTGGCAAGCAACAAACCCTTCTCTAGAAGGGAAGCGCCACATCATCAGTATGGTGATTGGAGGTCAAACACAATATCTCACCAGAGTCCAAGGAATGCCGAAAGACATTGAGGACACACTTGAAAAATTGATACGCTCCTTCCTATGGGACGGAAAAACAGCCAGAGTTTCACTGGAAGAAATGATCCTACCAGTCAATCGAGGAGGCAAAGCAATTTTGGACATCGCCTCTCGTAACAAAGCCATCGATCTTTGGAATCTTCAATGCTACCTTGTGCAAGGAGAGGATCGAGCACTGTGGTGCTATTTTGTTGACTAAATACTCCGAAAATACTTGGAGACTAGCTACCTAAACATTAGGCCCGGTCAAATCATGAACATTTTTGTGAATGATATACATTTCCCGATACCTAGATCAAACAAATTTCCTGACGACCTCAAGCGCATGATCTCTGCAGCTCAGGAATTCAACCTGAAATTTACAGCACTCTCGATTGACCGTGAAGTGCAACTCGACATGCCGATATGGAAACACCCTGCTGTACGGGATCCAACTTACAGAAATGCCTGCCTTCGTGGTGCTGCAACCTGCCTCCGAAATATTCACGGAGTTCGCACGCTTCGGGATGCATTGCTAATTGCAAACAGAAAAACTACGGTGCCTAGGCGGCCACACACTATAAGCCCCAGTGGCATTGGACGGAAAAAATTGTAGATGTCCACCTTGTAATAGGGATCGAAATGAACTTGGTTGCGAACACCCAGGCAAATGCATTGACACTGCGCAGATATTGATAGACTGTATTATGCCAAAGTGGAATCCACTCGCTCCTATGACTGACCTTTGTGATGATATCAAACTGACAGCAGTGGAATTGGATGCAAATCTGCGACAAGTTGAAATTGATGAACCAATGACCTACGATCCGAACTTCAGAGTGTCTAGTGCCGAAAATGGCTTCCGCATCTTTGCTGGGGATGATTCAATGCATGAGATTGCTGCAAGACGACAAGGCCAACTTGAACCACCCCTGAATTTAACAACCGCTTTTGTGCATATCAAGGTCATGCGGGCTGGTCAGTATGACCCTCAAATTATGGCAAGATTCAAAATTGTTTCAGATGACTTCGAGGAAGACACAACTGTGCATCTCACATTTGACAACCCAACGATAAAAATGAACTTTAAATCCGGAATATTGGGAGCTGCACTCTCCTTGTTCCAGAAAATTCCAAATAATGCCCCGTTACTACTATGTTCCCCATCTGACTTTTTGCTCAAAACATTAAGGAGCGAACAAAATCTGAAAACAACATGTTAGACCCTAATTTCCCCCTCTTTAAAGCGGTTTTTGCAGCGCTGAACGAGCGGGTTGCACGAACACAGTTCAAGCAAACAACAGACACTTTTCCTGTCACCTTAAATTTGGACACTGATCTATGCCCTCCACTCGAGGTTGATACCCAAATTGATTTAATGTTCAGCTGTCCTGGAATTCTAATCTCACAAGGCTCACAACAGATCTTTACAAAAATTATCAAAGGCAACCACTCTGCCTTGTTAAATTCAAACACTCAAATGGGAAAATTATCCCTGCTATGGGACGATTATTTGCCATTCTGGTATCTACGGCCTGGCACACAATCTGGAACATCCGGAATGATAAGGTTCTGAAGAACCCACACCGTAACATTACAGACATTGAGATTCACAACAGATGGCTGAAATCCGTGAATTCAGCACTGGGACGAGATCAAATCCTCACCAATAAAATGAAATTTGATAATCTTGCGCTGAAAAAAGATCTTGTCCTAAGAACATGGAGTGGTCTACTAATGAACGAAGACACTCTGCTGGATGATTGGACCTACACAGTGGGGGTTTTAGTGGGTATACAGCCATTGAAATTGAATGACTCAAGAAATGGGATAGGATAAATTTACTAGGCTGGAGTCCCACACTCTGGTAATTGTGCGTAATGGCATTTCCTCCCTGGACAACTTTCCCGGCATTAACTAGAACTTCCTAGTAGACCCAGCGGATGACTTTTGGAATGCTTCTGCAGACTGAATTTCATTATCCCAAACGCTCCAAAAAAAAAAAAAAAAAAAAAAAAAAAAAGCCAGTGAGTACCGATCTTAGCCAATTAAGCTACACTGCTCACGGCTCTCTAGGTACGGTACTCGCATATGCCTCAACACACCCAGTAAGTCCGTCGACCACATTGGTGCACATGGAACTAACACCCTCTTCCTGTCTAGTCTCCTCTCTGGCGGTGCCGGCTCTCGATGGGATGGGAAGAGCGCGATGTGGCGACGGGCATGCGTCAACGGGGTGCGTGGTTGATGCGGTGTCTTACAGGGTCGGGTCCAGGCATGTCGGCCGATGACGATGATGGGGTGGTGCGATGACGGAGAGAGGTTGGATGAGCAGTAATATTCGGCCTCGATTCCTGAATATATTATTTTTTACCCATTGCTATTCTTCCTCGAGCATCGACAAAGAAATTGAATTGAGAAGACCATCTCCCTTTGGTATACATGGCCTAAAGTCTCTCTTACACATCACTAGCTAAATAAATATAAGCACAGGCTCGAATGTGACATGTCTGTAGGGGTGCTCAATTCTTGGCTCATCTCGCCCATCTAATTTCTGCCCATCTCATATTTGTTCGAAATAAATAAAGATTTTGATCTCGGATCATGATACAGCAAACGGTGCCGTTTCGCCTCGCTTACGCTGTGATAATTGATCTCCCCTCGATAAGTACTATCCTGCACATTGCGGAGACCTTTCTTGCAGCTTCTATTGTACTGGAGGAGGACCCCGATGAAGCTGATCTCCTGGGATACGACGAGGAGGAGGCGCAGCTTCTCCACGACGATATCACTGAAACCCTTGATCTTTCGGCACTTAACTGGATTGCTATTGCGGAGCGTATGAGCGGAGATGGGTCTCGGGGAACATATGACCAAATACCCAAATCTGCGGACTTCTTTTCAGTCTGTCTGAGGGCTCCTGACCGTGAATTTCGCCACATGTTCCAGTAATTTACATCTGATTCTCCGTCAGACAGGTTCTCACCCCGGAGCAGTGTGGGCAGAGATATGTTTGACTATCTGGTTGATACATTGTCGGTCAACCCAATTTTTGAATCCACCGGACGGCGTCCACAATGGCACGTAAAGTTCCAATTGGGGTGTTTCACCCTCGGTACAGCGCAGAAACTCTCCATAGGCTTTGGCACAGTCTTCTTGTACTGCCGCAGAGTGACCCGGGCTATCCGTGAACTGCGTCCCAGTTTTCTTGGCTGGCCGACACTGGAACGTAAACTTGTTATAAAGCGGGATATCAAGGATCGGTCTGGGTTCTATCGATGCTTGGGTTGTGGGGATGGTTCACTTATTCGCTTTGGCGATGAGCCCATGGAAGATGGTCATCTCTATATGTCCCGCAAGAAATGTTTCGGAGTGAGTCTCTCCAGTTCTTTGCTTGTTTATTTTGCCCTGAGTTCCTGCAGACAAATATCCAGGCAACGTGTGACCACGAAAAGCGGTTCACGTCGTTTGAACTCGGTTGGCCTGGTGCAGTAACAGATGTCAAGATTTTCAAGAACTCCGATCTCTGGCAGAGACGGCATGCTTATTTTGGGAATGGTGAATATATTCTGGTCGACAAGGGTAAGCATTATTATTGAGAGGCTCCTCAGTCGAAATTATGTACTCAATCTCGATGGCAGGGTATCCATCCACACCGTTCACTGTGCGGCCTTTCGACGAACTTGAAGTGGCTGCAGCAGCAGCAGCAGACAAGGAACGTATGCGGGCCTTTAATCTCCGTCTTTCGGGGATTCGGATTGTTGTTGAACATTCCATTGGTTTACTCAAAGGGAGATTTCCCTCTCTTCGTGGTATGGGTCCTCACAAATCCATGCAAGATATATACAAGGTCATCGAAGCTCTTTTGGTGCTGCACAATATGGCAATCGACTTCAAAGACAAGCCAGATGAGTTGTGGGTTATCACAGAGGATCCAGACGACCAGGAGGATGAGAACGATGGAGATCGAGAGGTGCTAGTTACGGACGTGGTTGGTGATGCTCAAGTGCCAGCGTACGAGACAGATGTCTGGCCCAAGGACCAGGGGTGAATCAAGCGCCTCCAACTTCTCAATCATTTGATTTTGTAGCTAAGGTATATTGCAATATGTATTGTATGAAGTTAGGAGATGAATTAGCATCAGAATACTTGAGGTTAAGAAGTCATATGAACAAATTATTTGAAAAGACTGAGAAGAAACTCATTTGCGGCTGCCTTGACCTCCTCGCTCGCCCCGTCCATCTCCAACACTTTCTGCACCATGTCGCCCTTGCCCTTGTCCAACTCTGCCTTCGTCTTCTCCTGCTCCAACTGCAGCTTCGTCTGGTCCATCACCAGCTTCGCGTCGAACGCCTTTGCCTTGGCCTCCTCGGAGATCATTTTGATTTTCACGTATTCACTGATGTTTCCGAAAGAACTGGTGGCCTGCGAACGGAAATGGGTGGCGGGCGTGTGTTTGGGCTCCGAAACGATGGCGGCGGGATTCTTCTGAGCTGCGGGTGTCTTGAGAGCGGTGGAGGCCCGAGCCACGTGGCTTTCTTCGAGGAGGAGCGGGTTAATGTTATCGTCGGAGTTTGGTGCGAAGGCGGTCTCATGGTCCTCGATATCTGACAAAGCCGACGCTGAGTTACGAACCACCTCTCTGGTAACCTTCGCGCTGGCGCCCAGGCTAGGAAATCGTCAGCATGAAGGGAAAAAACAGACAATGGGTTGAGGAAAGAAATACCAGTCATTGAACAAGTCCCACCACCCATTGTCATGCCAGGTATTGATAATGTCCGGTCTGAGGCTGCCGATGGCCAATCCAACCTTGTGCGCACCCTCGAGGCGGCTTCTGAGGATTGCAGTGGGGTCGTCCGAGTCAGGATCTCCGCCGCCATTACCGGTGAAGGCCTCGAACGCGACCATCCACGTAAACGTATCCATCGAGCGGGTGTAGAGGCTCTTGATCTACTTGGGGCTACGTTTCCCCTCGAATAGAAGTTCCAAAGCCTGCATCGGAGACTCAGCCAGGGGAATGAAGACTATACACACGACACACCCGTTTGTAAACATGGTTAGGATTCTTTTGGTGCTGAGTGAAACGACGCTCGCCCTCCGCGTCAAGAGCAAGAAGGAATCTATAAAACTTATTTTTATCCGTGTCTGCCCAGCGCTTGTAGCCCGACCCGTCGTCCTCGTTCTCGCTGTCCGAGATGTCGATGGGCGCGTCGGCACCGGTTGGGGGCGTGACATTCTCCTTCTGAGCCTGACTGGCAGTCGTCTTCGCCTTCATCGGGGCCTGCTTCGCCTTCACCTTCTGCTTGGGTGCCGCAGCCTTGATAGCCGCGACTTTGGCGGAGGTGGCGGCGGCGGTGCGCGTATTGTGCGTACTTCTCGATCCTTTGGGACGGCCTCGGCCACGCTTCTTCACGGGACTGCGGACCGGCGATGGCGATGGCGACCAGCGGGCTGGGGTTGTCGCGCCCACGGGCATCGGATTTGGTGGGCCATATGGGGGAGGCAGGCTTCCATAACCTGGGCCAGATGCGTCGGTGTGAAAGTGCGGGGGTGGGATATAAGGTGGGAAAACATAGGTTTCGGAGATAATAAGCGCTACGACACGTGTTCCATGCCTGAATCTTCACGCACCGGGTTCTGTGAATCCATCTTTTTCTCGCGTCTTGTCGTGGTGCACCGGGGGTGACAGTTTCGACTGGGTATATCAGGCTGCCAGAAGCGCGTTATTGACTAATCTCGGTTCCAGATGTTAGGGTGTGCCGCTGCGTGCCGGAATCAAACATCAAAATGATGGGGCAGAGGAAATGATGAAAAAGACCTGCAGAAGACCATTTAAACCTCATTTAACACCTGTCAAGAGAGAAGAAAAAGTACAATGCACCCCATTATTCCAAGTTGTCCAACCAGCAACTAAGAACGGAGGCAGAGGTGATCTGCTGCTGTTAGAACCTTCTCCTACCTTTGCATCCATGCATGGATCTGTGAGAGACATTATAGATGTTGAAAATGCCGCCTACATTGGGTCAAGATGACCGAGATACCCGAAGTGGCCCATCATATTTTACTCAACGCAATACGAGCACTAAACTCGGGTGTCCTCAATTTTGATCTTTTAAATTTATTCATGGCTACCGTGTACTACCAATGATACATGAGCAAGCCAAGGATACCGCCTTTTACACTGGCCAGTCCTTTGTTGCCAATAGGTTGAATAGACCAGTTAGAGGGCTTTTCCGACAGTCTAGCCCCTTTAATATGCTTACAAACTATCTTTGGGTGTTCTATAGCTCCCTCCACGCAAGTCCTGGGTATTTTCGAGGAAGCAAATCGAAGTTCCCAGTGCGGGATTTGTCTGGATTGTGATTCAACATCCCACCCAGTTCTTGGTGGGAACTATAGACGGAAAAACTCCATCAGCAACTGGGGAGTGCTTCATATATGGCGTGGGGTCTCCAAAAGCTTATTAAAAGCATATGGGACGCCTCAATGCCATTTGAAACAGATGAAGACACAGTCAAAGGTGCCAAATCACGGCTAAAACCGAATAATTTGCTTGACTTTACTGAAGGATAGGTTTGGGGGGTGTATTGTCCATATCCAATGTCTTCAATGCGTTACAGCAGGGATAACATTCTGTTAGAATCCGCAATTTCACCTTAATCACTGTGTTATATCCGTGCATCTCGGAGTACCTCGGAACTCCGATCGGACTTCCTTCGGAATTTCCGAGGGGGACTTCTATCCATCGCAAGGGACATTACGCGATGAGGAATTACCAAGCGGAATCCTTTACTCATAATCCCTTACTTCACTCTCGGAGTTTATCCGGACATCCACTTATTGTCCACGGAGAAATACTTACTCATCGTTCACAAGATGTCTTGACGACTTATTGTCCACGGACTTATACTTACAAATCCTTCACAGGATTGTCTTGACGACTTATTGTCCACGGACTAATACTTACTAATCTTTCACACCTTATTGTACTTCACTAAACAATTAGCTTACTAAGTATTTAAGCTAAGTAGTTTAGCCTCTGTTCTTCAGTTTGATAATTGTATACGTTATTGCGTTCTCCCTTCCCAACGCAACCTGAGTCGGACTCCGACCTATCGGATATTCCGTGCCTCCTCCGGCCCTCCTGCATCCTCACTCGTCCTCCCGTTATTATCTCTGGACTTGTCTCTCCTTGGTCGCAAGCCAGGTAGTCGCACACTCTTGTTTGTAGTGCTTGCGAGAACGACCTTCTGACCCTTCGGAACTCCGTGACTAACTCCGACATATTTCCTTCTGACTTTCTCGGCAATTCCGATCCCCTCGGCTCAGCACTTAACACACTGCCTCGGCACGTGGCCGGCCATTGACGGCAATCATCACCATCATTTGTTTCAAAGCGTGGTGCTCTGGCTTTCCATACTGAAGCACATACACATTCCTCTCAGCCAAATTGATACCGAGTACACCTGCCAGAAGTTATTTCTCATGGACCCCTCGAAACCTATCATCTTCTACGACATTGCGTCTGGACCACCAGTCACTGGCTATGCCCCTAATCCATGGAAGGCACGGTACATCTAATTCGGTACGAATGATCCCTACTAGTAGCTCATGTTCTCTACCACTAGATACACTCTGAATTTCAAAGGGGTGTATTACAAAACCGAATGGGTCGAGCTCCCCCAGGTCGCCTCCATGCGTCAAAAGCTTGAATGCCCCGCCGTTCGGCGCCATCGGGATGGGAGTCCGTTTTATACTCTTCCGATGATTCAAGATCCCTCGACAGGCAAAATCGCAGGGGACACCTTCGAGATCGCCCAGTATCTTGATGAGGTATACCCCAGTGGCCCTCGCCTAATCCCACCGTCCACCACGGCTCTTCACAGAGCTTTCAACATATATGTGGACAAGATCTTTACAGATGGCATAGTCATCCTTTGCGCTCACGGCCTTCCCTTTAATCCACAGACTGCTGAGAAGTCAAAAGCCGATTTTGTGAGGAGGGCGGGAGTATCTAGCTGGGATGATTTCACACTTCGAGGAGCCGATAGGGCCAAGAAGCTGGAGGTGTTCAAAGAAGTGCTTGGAGTATTGGTTAAGTTTTATGTTGACGAAGACGAACCGTTCTTGGAGGGAAAGTCAATTTCGTATGCGGATATGATAATCGCGGGCTGGTTACAAATGCTCAAAGCCTCGCTGGAAGAGTGGAAGGAGGTTCGGACGTGGCACAACAGTCGATGGGAGAGAATCATCCAAGCATTGGATAAATATGCAGATATCAAGTGATATTATTAGACAGGAGTTGTCGAAATGTGCTATTGTACGCAATTTGAGTTTGCAAAAGGTCTTTTTACTAGTTTGCTGCTCCGTTCTGACCCCAGCCACCGGTGGCTATCCACTAGCACAGCCACCCATTCTAAGGGTCAGAACGGAGCAGCAAACTAGTAGGAATGTTGGGTGTGTTGGAGTTTGAGCCAAGACCCGATTAGATTACATCACACATGTGTTATGTCACAGCAACCAATCGATCTCATCTTTGTCTTTCATCGCGCCCCACTCAATGCCTTTCAACTTCTGTGTACGACTCCCAACAGGTTATGGGCTTGCGCACCACTGCCTAAAGAGTCATCCCAGTCCTCTTTTCTGTGTCTGCTGTCACGATCAGCACCCCGGTCTCCCTGTCTTATCTGCATTTGATCTACCACATCCTCGCTCGCCTCCACTGCACAATCGACGTGTCTCACGATGGTTAAACCATCTGACATTTTGAAGCTCACGGGGCAGAATTATTGGACATGGAAGGAAGAAGCAGAGGCTCTTTTACTGGCCGAAGGTCTGTGGAATGCCACTGACCCCTCTGTTCCCGTGCCCGGTGGCATCGTACAGATGCGCACTTGGACGAAGGACAACCAGAAGGCCTATGGCATCTTGTACCTCACTCTGAACCCATTGGTGCAGAGCAGGGTCAACAAAGTCGGTGTCGGAAAAAGCGGGCGCCTTCTCTGGGCTCAGCTTTCATCCATTTACACCACATCGGACCCTGCCACCTGCTCCATGCTCATGGCTCAGCTCAACAACCTCTCCCACGACATCATGAAACCCGCTGATGATTTCCTCCAGGCCGTCGTCACTGCCGAGAGTCGTCACCGCGTCGACCTCGAGCATTGCTGGGACTCCGACCAAGAAGAAGGGCAAGAAGAAAAAGAAGAAGAAGAGTGCAACGGCAGAGGACATTCAGGTCGCGATGCGTGAGCTGTCATTGAAGGAAGAAGAAGCTGAATTTTCGATGTGAAGGTTTTTCAGCTTATGGGGGTGTCTTGTCTCTGGGGGTGTGTTGGAGTTTGAGCCGAGACCCGATTAGATTACATCACACATGTGTTATGTCACAGCAACCAATCAATCTCATCTTTGTCTTTCATCGCGCACCACTCAACGCCTCTCGACTTCTGTGTACGACTTCCAACAGGGTGTTATTTCGAGCCTCGCTTGTTCAACAGCGCTGAGGACAATTCTCAACACTAACGGAGATAGATGATGGATGATCTCGGAGCGCACGATGCCGCCAATGGTTATCTCTTTCTTTGTTCAGCTCATACTCTTGTGCGGCCACGTCCTAGCCGCATCAGGGGCTACCTCCCGGTGCCATTATATCTTGCTTACAGGTGCTCAACCCTTTTCTCAGCCACCTTCACCAGTTCTGCTTACAGGATGATATCATACAAAGCTGAAGCGAGTTGATGCGCAAAAACGAAGTTGAACGTGATAAAGTGAGTGAAAACACGTCATAAACGTTGAATAAATTGCCTTTAAAAGCAGGAAAGTCTCACGAAAATTTACATTTACCGAAATGAATCCACCACGGTTCCTCTACGTCATAGCGCAAAAAACATCCCGGTACGCGGGAAACTCGATGTAAAAATAACGAGTCTAAAATTACATTTTAGGACTCGTAATTAATAGACACCTATAGAAGTGATAAATGAATGAAACTGCAGTGGATATCAGAAGGTGCGGAGATTGGGGTAGACGAAACAGCTTCTATCTGTGTTTTCGAATAGCATGGCAGTGGATTAAATAAATGGGGTCTGTCCAGATCCGATTCCGAGGCGAGGTGAGAGGGGCATGGAGGGCGGGAACGATCCGCGATCCTGCAACGGCTGCATCATCATGCCGCAGACCCTGAGACCCTATCCAACTCGCCACGGACAACTGCTACGCCACCACGCGCGGCATCAATGCTGCCGGTGCCGAGTGGGGCAAGCAACCCAGGGGCGGGTAGAAAGGGCAAGTTGGGAGGAGGGGCGCGGGTTGCGAAGAGAGAGATAGGGCTGGGTTGCGGGATGTGGGTGCTCCGGACGAAAGCCGCGCAACGGGAGATATATGGTATAAGAGTGTGGGATTCGCAGCGCGCGGAATGCGGTACTGTACCATTTCGACCGAATGTTCAGGTGACGGGTGACGGAGGGTCATGAACTGAACAAATTTGGTACCTGTGACGGTGACGTCCGACGAATGAACACCCTTTTTTTTCAAGCCCCAGAGGGCGTAAAAACAAAAATTGAGCTATGCTAAATTTGACAAAAAAGAAAACGACGAAAAAGCGATAAAAAACTAGTGCTCCTCCCAAGCGGGGCCTTGGTACCGCCTTGGTACAATTTTCCGGCGCTGGCCCCGCCCGAGAACTACCAGCGCTTCATCCGACTCCTCAGCCTCAGCGTCAGAAGTCTCTGCATTTCCCGACCGAGCAATCCCGCCGTTCTCATCAACGGCGAAATTAGCCGCGATAGAAGACCCGCCCGAGAGAAGATGGTCCGAGACGACATTGAGAGGAATGTCGCAGTCATCGTACACATCCGGGTCCGGGTACGGGTCTTCATCGTCGTCGCCATTGTCATTGTCGGTCGGGGTGGGGTCCGTCCCGGTCGTCTGCGTAAGAGCCGCATGGAGGGCCGGATTAGTCGTACGAAGCTCGCGAAGACCGGCGAGAGCTTCAGGCGATGTGAGCGAAGCGTGCGTGAGATTCCAGTTACCAACGCGGCACATCTCGAATGCCTGAATATCAAAACTTGTTAGATGGAGATGTACATAGATCAAAGAAACAGACGCCACCTGGGTAATTGTAGTCGGATCGCTGATGTCGTGGATGGCTTGCACGATCCAGCCGATGGACCTGTCGCGTAGAGTGCCCACAGTAGTATCGAGTCTGATCTCGTGGGCAGCTTTGCCGGCCTTGATCTGGCGTAGCGCCTCATCGACGATGTCACGGTGAGCTGAGCGCTTGATGCTCAGCTTAAGCAAACGCTGGATACCGACGTCAAGTGGCTGCCAGACACCGGTACAGCCTCCCGGGATGAAAATGACGATGATGTTCTTGTGATGCCGCTTCATCCACGCCAAAAAATCCTTCGACTTGTGGACGGACCAGCAATCGATCTTCCAAATTGAGACTTGCGACGACGGAAGGTTGAGGCCCTTCTTCGTAGCCTCGAAGTAGGGTGCAATGATATCGTCGACGAGTTGGTGCATCGTGTCTTGGTTAGACCAATATGTGGACGTCTTCGAGGGCAGCACGGTGTAGCCAAGTGCGGTGGCCTCGTCGTACCACGCGGCTTGCGGCGAGGGGCAGGACGCCGTGGTCTTCCCTGTAAACACCGCCTGCATCGGAAGCAGCTTGCCGCTTGCCGAAATCGAAGGGACGAGCGTAAACGCACGCTTCTCTTCTTGCCCAACCGTCGCAACTTGCTTAACGCCACGCTGGTTCCAGGTCGAGCCGGCACCTTGCTGATAGACGAGTTGAGTTTGGTCGGTGTTCACGCGGAGGGCGGCAGGGACGGCATAGTCGCGTATAACGTGAGCCTCGCGGAAGAAGGCCTCCTCCAGCAGCTTCTCATGGTTTGCAGGGAGTTTCTGGGCGGCTTTCGTTGCGCGACGCTCGCTCCATCCGAGGGTATTTCGAAGGTAGCGCCGGACGAAGGATTGGGAGCAGCGGAAGTTGCTTCCGTCACCCATAGTGCGCTCAAAGAGCTCCGGAGCGTCGTTCTGAATATGGCTGACCATGATCCCACGTATGGACAGCAGCGTTAGCGCGACCCCCGCGCTACGAAGAGAGGTGAGATGGTCATTGATCTTCTTTCGCGTCACAGGGTACGGGTGCTGCGAACAGGTAAGCCATCGTTCGCCATAAGATTCAGAAGAATGGACTCACCAGAACTCCGCATCTAGTCGTTTGACCGCCGGGCGCGTTTCCCTTCCCCCGCTCGACATTCTGCAGCACTGTATCCTTCCACTTCGAGGTCCCTTGCTGCCTCGCATCCGCATCAATCCATCGCCCGATCACCTGCTCCGTCAGCCGGCAAAAGTCCTTGAGGTTGGTCTTGTGGAGCTCCTTCAAGATCGCGCGAGGGCTCCACGGTCTACCAGCGCGACGAGCTGCTGCTTCGACCTGCGACCACAATATCGGGTTGAACCAGTTGGTATATTTGGCGTCGCGTTTCGTGTTCTTTGGCTTCTGCTTTCGGCCGGTGGGTTTCTTGATTTTTCGACTATCCTCCTTGAATTGACGGCGAGGACGTGAGAGCTCAGGGAGAGTGAGATCCGGAGCAGGTGTCTCGTCATGTTCCAGGAGATCTACGCGCTTCTAAGACGGTGCGAATGTTAGTCCAGAATTGGATCACGTAGCGGCCGGACTCACTCGTTTCATTCCAGGGACCCAACCCTCAGCTAGCTTCGCATCGCGGACACGATCCCTGTGTCGCTGCATGCGCTCGTTGGCCATGACACGGTGCCTCGCCATCTTCTTCCGCTTCTCGTCCACCTCTCTCAATCGCACCTGCTCGGACCGCTCCGCGTACTCCCTCGCATCGTTCTCCCAGCGTATAGCCTTCTCCACCGCAGTCTCCACCTTCCAATAGGCAGTGATCTTCGGTTTGGCTGCTGTGGCTGGTGCCGCAGGCTGGGCTGGCGGAGGAACTGCGTGGGTACGACCAGTGTGCGCGAGCATGGCCTCGTCATCTGTGTTGTCCACTTCTTCGAGGTCGGGCATGCCGCTAGCAACAGACTCGATGTCAGAGTCCATTGCGGCGTCGTTGTCTGCAGTCGGGGTGTCGACGAAGGTGAAGTCCTCGGATTGGGACATATCGAAGGAGCTTTCGCTCAATTGGGACTCAGGCGGCACAGGAGCATCGTCCTCGGGGCCCCAGTTATATTCATCAGCGTCACCCTCACCACCGAGCTGTTCTCCTGCGCTGTCACTCTCGGAATCCGTACCATAACCGTCCCCATTCGCGCGGTGAGTCACAGGTCCAAAAACATCGACTGTGGTGCTCGGGGTGGATGGGGAGGTGTGGGGAGAGAATATGGGCCGGGGGGGAGCGGCTACATTCTCGTCAGCCCGTCGTTTGAATAGACGGCGCATCTCTGGGCTCGGAGTGGGTGTTGGAGCGTCGGGATGCCCTTTTGGATGTTTCCCACCCGTAGCACGCACAGCTGAGACTGGAGGTGGGCTGGAGGCGGGAGAGGAGATAGGGAACGTAAACGTGAAGTTGGCGCATCGTGCAATGCGCCGCAGGAGGACAGGCGCGTCGGAATCCGAGTCGCTGTCGTTGTCGAAGGGAGCTGTGGTGGCTGTGAAATGATCGGACCGATCATCCGAGTCTTCGTCCCCCGCAATCGCAAGGGCTCTCTCAATCTCGAGCTATCGCATGGGTAAGTAAAAATCGCACAAATTAATCGCACGGCTGACGTACTTGCTCAAGGCTGCGCGCAGCAGCCTTATTGAAAACCTCAAGCCGTGAATTGACGAAATCGGTAGGCACGGCCAAAGGGATGCTGGGATCGACGAAGTGCTGATGCGCGTTATCCACCAGCATCCCACATGAGAAGCCGTCCTCCTGGCGCCCGATGGGAAGGTCCGCGAGTTCGATTTTCGCCAGTGTGTGCTGCCCAAGCCACCAACGACAAGCGGCTAACAATTCCACAGGAACCGGGGACCCAAGGGAGTCGCCGTAGCAAACGACACACTCAGCGCGACAGTCGAATACGACACCCACCCAATGCGGCTCATCCGTGATCTCCCCAAGGTGCGCCGAGGTGATCAAGGCAGCCTGATTCTGCACCATGTCGTCGCCAATATCACGGATCCATCGCAGATCTTGAGCTGTCCAATATGTGCCAGTGTCGGCTGCGCGATGGGCCTCGAGGATCTTGGGGAGAAGCGCAGTTCCCCATACGCGAAACTCCTTCATCAAATCCGGGCTGCTATTGATTTTGTAGCGCAGAAGTTCGAGCATATCGTTCATCTGAGAACCCGCCAACCAATGTTGTCCGGCAAACCGCCAAAGTGTATACAATGGCTCCGAATCGGAGAGGCCTGGCGGCTTGGAACAGCCCCAGGGAAGCATCGCAAGCATCATGCTTGCTTGCTCCGCCAGTGCCGCACGGGTAGGATTTTTTTTGCTGACTCTCTTCTGACGGTTGATCCAGTCCTGGGATTTCCTCCAGGGCCCCCACGCATCACGCTTGATTTCGCCCACCGCTGCCCAATATGTCAAGATCCACAACGGGAAGTGAGTTATGACACCGCCGAGATGACTATAGATCACAGATTGAACTCCATCAAGCCAGCATTGACGACTGCAGGCGAGGAGCTTGTGAACGGTCTTCGAGTCTGGAAGAGGAAGACGCCGCACGCGAAGCATCAATGCCTCGTCGGTGATATCTGGAGCAGCCTTGCTGAAGTACTGAGCAGGTTGGGGAGCCGTGATGGTCGCGTTTTGGAGGGGGAGTGTGAATTCCAGCATTTTTGCGATGGGGAGGTACAGCGATGGAAGAAGTTCGTGTTCGAGCACCTGCGGAATAGAGAAGAACTCCGCCGCTATTTTTCTGACCATCGGCGGGGTGGATGCCCCCGCCTTGCCTTGTGCAATCCGGTCATATTTTTTGAAGATGTTGTTGGTGTCCATTGGTAGAGGGATGAGAGATGAATAAAATTGCATTTTCTCTGCGTACATAAAACTGAATCCCCCCCAAAAAATGGTACAATCGGCATCGCCCGGTTTCACGATTGTACCTGCTCAATATCTCTTCGGCTATGGTAGCAAGTAGACATTTAGAGAATTAAGCGAACGTGAAGCCGACCAAAGCTGTCTGAAAGAGTCCGAAAGGCAACGGAGTCGTCCCACCTGATTACCTCTGAATTTTTAAATATTGCTATCAACTTCTTGAGCCCCGTACGTCTTCGGATCGCCGCTGGGGAGCGCTGCGCGTGCAAGGGCAGGCTGATTGACAGAATGAACATTTGGCAAGAAGGTGACGCTATTAGTTGGGTTTTGAACACCGAACCCAGTGAACATTTGAGGTGACGGGTGACATGGTGTGAACATTCGGTCGAAATGGTACAGTACATGACGCGACAGCGGCGGTAAGCGTGATTTCAGGGGTCGAACGACGCGCGGCCGACACGCAGGGATCCCTCAACGCTCGAAGCTGAAAGATCACGTTCGTGAGCGTCCCACTGGGCACGGTAATTGGAGGTGACGCACGAGGTTCTCGTGGTGAACAGGAGGCATCAGGGAGGTCGATCAGAGCGCACATACACGACGGGACAGGCTCGCATCATGACCAGCGACGAGATTCAGGAAGCGTTGTTGAACGACCTTCAAAAAAAAGCGAATGGCCGAACTTCATTCCGAGATGAAGAAGACGAAATTCCCCGAGATCAAGAAGGCGATCGCTCAGGCGGAGAAGGACGCTCAGGCGGCGGCGAAGGCTGCAGAAAAGGCTGCAAAGGCGGCCGCGAGGGGAGGAGGGCGTGCACGGGGAAGACGACGCGGTGGTCGAGGACGTGGCGGGCGTGCCGGTGGGGCTACTCGGGGTCGAGGGAGCGGGCGAGGGCAGGTGCAAGCGGATGAGTGGGACAGCGGCGACGAGGAAGAGCCGGGCACAGAATCTCAGTCCTCTGACGAGGACACGGATCTTGACGACCGGGCTGTCACCCCAGACGCCGGTCCCAGTATGACACCTGGTCGTCCTCTGGCGGCCGAGTCTGACAACGAATCAGACGAAGAGGAAACGGGAATCGAGGCCTTCAACGGGCACCGATGGGAATCTCGGCGCAATCTGGAGTGTCAGGTAGTCTGGAAACATCCCTCGCGGAGGTTTTGAGAACAGATCGGTCAGCCTGCCAGCAACATTATACCTCAAGCTTATTGAGTCGTTACTGGAAGATCAAGTCAAGGTCGACAATCATATCCACAAGACCTGCCGCCCATGTCCGCTCAACACCTCACAAGTCTCATTTTGATACCATACCAAGGACTGGAAGACACATTATAAAGAATGAAACATGATATATTATCCATTGCATTGACACTATCATTATAAACGTGGTAGACGACAGGCATCGCTTGCCGAAATGCCCCTCATCGGTCTCCGCTCCCAGCCCGAACACCCCGAACTCCAGATTGCCGGTCCAGACCCGTGACGGCGTACAACTTCCAGCGGCCCGAAGGCCGGGTAGTGCGATGGCGAGACTGCAAATGGCCATAGTGTGCTGGTGCAAGTCCGAGACACACAATGTGCAGGTGTGCGAGCATTGTTTCAAGCATCTGAGAAGATAATGGCTCGTCAGATGGCAGGAGCAACGAAAGATCACATTTACATTACCTACGAGACAACGTATCCCTGGCCGCATCCCTCAGCACATCTGAAGGCCGAAGATCAGAGAAGGGACAGGGACAGGGATAGAAAACAGGACATGCCTTTCAGATCCACAAGCAAAAGGACTGGCTGGAAAGCAGATGTTAGTTTTGGCTGCAGACCATACAAGAATGCCGCCGTACACTGGTTGAACATTTCAAGTTTTGCACTGAAAATTTTGGTGAAAAATGTTTTGAATTTTACAGTAATTTTTCGCCAAAAAGTAGGTGAAAAACTTGAAACATTTTGGTGACCTTTTTGAACCGTGTGAAAAATTTCTGAAAAAGTGCTGAAAAAGTTTTGAAGTTCAAAAAATTCATGAAGAAGTTACAAGTTTTTCACTTGGTTTTTCACTGAAAAATTGCTGTAAAATTCAAAACATTTTTCACTAGTTTTTTCACCAAAAAACTTGAAATGTTCAACCAGTGGTACCTGTGGGCCAGACACCTGGGACAGTCCTAAGGGCGCCGAGCTCGTCCACCTGGTTTATAATGATCTTGCACACAGCGTGGAACGGGATCTGTGTGGGGTATGTCAGCACATATTGGATTGACATGCATGGACGGACGAGAGGCAGTACGGAGAAAGGGGAGCGCTAGAAAGGAAATGGAAGTCAAGGATTGCAAGTGACGACGAAGTGGAGGAACGCACCTTGTTCGAGCACGTCATGGACAGGTTCCAGGAGAATTAGATCTGCAAAAAGTCCTGGAGATCGCATACACCACCAGCTGTGCCCCAAACTGGCGGCCACAGATCAGCCCAAAAAAAAAAAAGAGAGAGCGAGGAGGGAAGACGCACCGGCGGTTTCCACGACACCATGGTGCATGAGAGTATACGCTGCAGACCGACAGTGGCTGGACATGGTCTGGAAAATGGTGTCAGTTTGGTATTCCGTGAGACACGAAACAGAGAGAGCCCACGGAAGAAGGGAGTCACCAGGTCGTGTCCACAGAGTCTGGAGGTGAAGTCCACGCATCCAGGAGGTCGTCGAAGGATGCAGGGTGGTCTGCGGGCAAGAATCATGGCCAGACACAAGTTCTCGTTTCAATGGGAAGACAGCAACGATAAAAGTGTGTATACCTTTGGAGTCGACCTCAAGCGGCCATGTTCGGTTCGTGGTGAGCCACTAGACGTGGAAGGGACAAGGAGACGACAGTGGGTGCTCGAGGAAAGGTCAAGTCGAACTTGTAATGGCATGTTTACTAAAGGCTTTAAGCATATACGTGAATTACTGTAACTGTCGCGTCCAAGTCGCGTCCCTTCAATTTTCGATCAAGCTCGTCTGCGCATGGACCGTAGCCAGCCATCCCTCCAGACTTTGCACCGCCGTGACCGGTACTTTAGTATCAAGGGACGTGTACTTCGCCATATCCGTCTCGTAAAAGACCTCCCACACCCTGCAAATGAATCAGTGGGTGCGAACAACGAAGAGAGAAATATCGCACACGTTCAGATCTACCTTGTCCGGGAACTCGTCGTGGAGCTCATTCAAGGCCGTGTCAACATTGACCCAGAAGCTTTCCTTATCCGCCGGCTTCTCCTTGCCAGTGGCCGGGACCAGGATGTCTCCGTCAGGGCGCTTCAGCATTTGCTCTACCAATTGGTGATGCTTCATTTCTGTGAGCCCGTGTCCTGCTTGAGAAAGTACAACAGACTCACCAACCAGGCCATGCGGTAATACAGGCCCACCGTAATTACGGCCTTGGACTTGCTGATGCACGTGCGAGTTACATTCACAATATCCGTCTTTTTGGTTATAGAATCTAGAAGCTGTCCGATCTCAGTGAGCAACAGCCTCAATGTATTCCTCTGATGACATACCACTGCTTTAATTGAATGCCGAGTTTGTGTCAGAACGGTGCCAATAAAATCTGAAACCACCTCGCAGCGGCTGGTCTCGCTGGCTGGTGGGAGGTCAGTCACCAGATGTTCGTGCATTGCGGCCTGTCAGACATCAGTAACTCCTCCCACTGTAATGATCAAGAGTACGCACCATCACAGCAGTCACAAGACTCTTCCCCCGATAACAACGAGCTGACGGAGACAAGACAGCAACTCGAGCATAATCAGTCGCCGTCTTCTGCCATTGTATCCAGTGAGTTCTGAGAAGGGACCAATAGGAGGCTCCTTACTTTTACGGTGCTGGGGATGACCCATTTTGTTGCCTCCTCGTCGTGACTCATGTTCCTAAGCACATTGAGGCACTGGAGTGATGTGGTGAGGACTATTAACTGGTGCATCCATGGATTATTCGACTGAAATGACATGTCAGTGGTGCTCAACTTTGTGATGAAATGTGTTCCAAACCTTTAAAAATTCCTCGACAGTGGCATCCGACTGTGCAGACAATTTTTTGTGCTTTTTGTATGCACGTCCAGTCTCCAGTGTAAACATTGCGTCTAAGAATTCACGGTTTTGTGGCCCATCGGGCCCCCCAGGCATGCTCGGAGTGCCATCGTCGTCGTCGTGCGGACGACGTTGGGGAATGATTGAGCCGGAAAGAAGATTTGGATCCACTGGCACAGCTGAGTCTGAGCCAGGAGCACGAGTTTGGGCAGTGATTCTTTCCCGCAAGGCCTGCATGGAGAGTGACATGGTCGCAGGTGCAAATATTTTTTACAAACTCCGCCACGGTGGCCAAGAGGTGAGCGAGATCTGGATCTTTGAGTTTGATCTGGCGACGCGAATCACTGATGGATGGTTGGATCATCAGCATCAGAGCCACGATCTCTCTTTGATCTCTCTTGGAGCTCGCCAGCTGGCAGACGCTCTTCTTCACTGTCGGTCTCTGGTTTCCTGTGGCTCTGATCCATTACTATGTCTGCTATCTACATTCTCTCTGTCAATGTATCTAACTGAAAACATCCAAACTTGATGAACCGACACCCTCTGTGTCGCGCGTGTATAAAGTCTTTCGTCCGACATCTACCACGCCCTGTTGGGGTGTCTTCAGTACTCGGGCGCTGCATGGAGTCCCCTGCTCCAATGATTCACCATCGGCTGCAAACACCGGTCATATCCATGATTTATATAGACAAAGCACCGGGGACAGAGCACCTCGCGTGTGCCTGGACTCCAGTCCCCTCTTTCTGTGATTTGGCCGGTGCTAGGTACATTTGAAGACACCAAAAAGCTTGAGGGCACAGCCAGAGGTTGGCGGAGGTGAGGACGCGAGTGGCGTAGGATACAGTAGGAGTAAGGATTAGTAAGCATGTGCCGAGACGTGCATCACTCTCACGGGGGGGGGGGGGTCGTGGGAAGGACTCAATGATCCAGAGATCACCCACCTCTTGAGGGTGGCCACACTTTTATTTGGGGTGGTTTCAGGTGATTTCCAAATTGGGAGTCATTCTCGATCACTTTCACTTTGCGTCCATGGCGTCAAATTCGCGCCACGGGGCCAAACCTCAGGACTTGGGACCTGGTCTGTGTCACATTGTTCGAGTCCTCTGATGTTCTGACCAGCGGTCAGACTGTGAGATCAACGAAATTACTGGGAAGTCAGTTGTCTTGTCTGCCGTCGTGTGTCGGGCACTGCGCCTGCGACCTGGATTCAGCGAGCCTCCTGGAACACCCATAAAGGATCACCAGTGCATCTAAATTCAGTCAGGATCTGTGCAGAATCTGATAGACGCACCCACAAGATGCACCAACAATATTATAATTTGTGCACTTCTCGGCCGGTGATTCTCAGGGACCCTCCCATCACACCTGCACCTGTAGCTCCCCAGTTTCCGGCGGTTTTCTCCGGCGCTGATTCGAATGGTATCAGCCTCGAAGATTTCGATGTCTTGATGCCAGGAGAAGATGACCCATTCAACTTTGCGCGAGAGCCTGCAATTGATAACGAAAAACTCATACGCTGAGAAATTGATTTGCTACACCTCGCAGCTGTTGAACGTGAATTTGAGGGAGCTGATGACGAGACTGTGCCAAGGTTTCTCGATGAACCGAACAGTATGTCATTTGAGAAACATCTTTAACTGGCGCAACAATGTGTATTATACATTAGATCTTGACGACTCGGAAGAAGAAGACATCAGTCAAATTTTCAGTGCAATCCCGCCAAATCACAACTACGCCCCGTGCGGAAATAAAACCGTACATGCTCTCGTTATGGTCAATATTCGAGGACTGACCACAAAATGCGGACAGATGTGTTTTGTAGATATACTTGATAATCTTCCTCGTCTCCGACTATCCTCCAGTCAAATTAAGATGATCTTGTGGGTCATGCGTGAGTGCGGTGCTCATAATGTTCCTTCTTTCAAAGCCCTTCGAGCAACACAGAAGCGAATCCGTGACACTTGCGGAATTAAAACGGAACCATACAAATCTGACCTTGGCACTGGTTGAACATTTCAAAATTTTCACCTCTCTTTTTCAGTGAAAAATGTCGTTTATTTTTCACACATTTTTCACTGAAAAAGCAGGTGAAATTTTCAAAACATTTTCATCACTTTCTTATTTTGTTTCGAATTTTTCACCTTGAATTGAGAAAGTGCTGAAAAAGTTTTAAAATTTTCACCTTCTTTTTCAGTGAAAAATGTCTGAAAAATAAACAACATTTTTCACTGAAAAAGAAGGTGAAAAAATTGAAATGCTCAACCAGTGTGGGAATTTATTCTATACAAATGATATCCGGGCCTTGATTGCCAATGTAAGTGTTCTCCAATTTCTTGTGGCGACCATGACTGAGCTCCTTTAGGATTTTGCCAATCCTCAAGTCTCACTGCACATACAGAAATATCCAGAGGATGTGGCGGGTGGTCCTGTATCGGAGATATGGCAGCTGGAGAAGGGCCGCTGGTGCGAGATTCCACTGGATGAGCTGACCCCATCGATTCTGATCGGCTTGAAACATTATTATATCCACGAGATCGTGGAACTCATTGATGGGTGTTGGGTCATCCCGGCACTCTGGATTGATTTTCAGGGCAAGACTCATGCTGACTGCCATTTGGTAACTCGGAACGTGAGTCCCCGGTGTTCTTGCATCTTGTTGGATGCCTGGCGGACCTGTTTCTGCCAGACAATCAATAGCTCGACCCCCCAAGAGAATGATTGCTCGGTTATTGCTGTGGATCCAAAGCTTATCCGAGTGTCGCTCCAGGATTTCTCTCTCAATCATGAAGAACTGGTACTCCGGAATAAAGGCCCGCTCCTCTTTTTGGGTCAGCATAATTTTTATGCGAGAGGGCAGATACTAACGTCTTAAATCCACTTGCAGACACGGAGTCTTGCCAGACATTTGCTAAGCATATCCCGAATGTTTGTCGTGCTATCGATGACGGTGAAGACCTGTTTACAGTGTGGATGCCCTGCTGGGCAGATGATGTCTCTGGTGCACGAAGTAAGCAGTACCAGAAGCATATCAATGTTTACGCCGCAAACACAAATCTCCCCGGCCAACTATTGCAGCAAGAATACTTTGTCCGGTTTGTTTCGACCTCACCCAATGCTTCTGCATTGGAGCAACTGAAGGTGGTTATGGAACAAGTGAAGTACACACTCCAATCTGTATCCCAGCCCATCAGCTATTAACTTCACCGCAAGATCTATGCATGTGAAACCTGTCAGTTGCTATAATGCTGATACGGGAAGGCCATGTGGCTCTCGTCTCAATGTCCCCGATGGCCCGGCAGATAATCCGCAACAAGCGGAAGAAGCATCCCATATCGGTCATCAAGGGAATTATTTCTGTCACATCTGTAAAGTTGGGGGCACAAAGGAAGAGAAAAAATCTCCGGAAGGTTATCGCACATTCTATGAGGTATGTGCTCCATGGGTCAGTCTAATTCAGTTTATAATTTTGTGTCGCAGGCAGGGGCTCCCCGAAACGTCGAAGAGATCAGGTCATGTGTCCTTGAACAGCTAAGACTTGCGACTCGAGGTGTCGCAGCCCATGTCGAAGCTCTACAGACCAGTACCGGCACAAAAGATAAGATAGTGCAGCACTGGATCGATCTTCTGATCCCCAAATCACGCGAAATGCAGACAGCAGATCCCAGACGGCCAGTGGATGAAATTTCCAATGAGCTTCTCGTTTGGCTCGGAAAGCAAACGGATCAACCTTACAATCCTCTGCTGGATTTGCCATGTCAGTTCTCGATATAACTCTAGTGATATTTATCCGCTAACGGAATGTTTATCAGTTTTTGACCCATCGCAAGACACTATGCTCGAAATTTTGCATACAATCCTAGTGGGCCAGGCAAAATATACATGGTATGATCTGCACCGTAACTGGACCCCCACGCAACAAGATCTTTTTACGGTGAGACTGCAGTCGACAAATTTGGATGGTTTACGGGTCCCGCCGATCCGAGAGCTGCATACATGATGCAGTATCGGAACGGCCTCATTGGAAAGCACTTCAAGACATTGATGCAGACCATGATATTCCATGTACAAGACATTGTAACCCCTGGCCAGTTTGCGCTTGTTTGAGCACTTGGAGAATTGGGGCCGATTCTTTGGATTCCGGTTATTGACAACATGACCACATATCTCGTACGTTTAAGATGGCACGTCTCTCAACATTGGGTTCACACATTTATATAGGAGGATCTCGAGATTCTCATCGATAATGTGCTCGACGCATTTGGATCCATCGAAAATCTTGATCAAACTCAAGTTACATGTCCTCAAGCACATTCCACAAAACATCTGCCGACGAGGACCCAGTGTGCGATTTGCAACTGAAGTCTTTGAGTGTTTTAACGCTATATTCCGGCTGTGTTCTGTTCTGAGCAACCACCAAGCCCCGAGCCGTGATATCGCAATTAAATTTGCCAATCTCGAGCGTGTCAAGCATATTCTCAGTGGTGGTTTCTGGAAACAGGGAACTGAGTGGGTCTCTGCTGGCGCAGATGTGCGGCGGCTCCTCGTCAAGACCTCTATTCTTCAGCGGCACCTCGGTTGGGCACCCAAGTCTGAATGGGTGCCTGGTCTGATCAAGGCTAGTCCTAAAAAGAAACAGGTCGTACTTACAGCGCAGCAAACTATGATCCCAGGGTCATATAATCCTTTCTCGCTCCCGATCGGAGAGGCCAGATCGTGGGTTAACAGTATCAGCATTACAGCCATATCCAGCGACGTGTGCCACATTGGTTCATGGGGGTATTTCGGCTTGCAAATGTGAGTCTTCTGACATTGAAAACTTGGCGAGGAAATAAATTTATTCGACAGAATCTACCTGCGTTTGGACAAATCCAGGCAATACTTCTACCGAAAGGGGAACTAAGCTCGGCAACAGAGGGTGTCCTCGTCATCGAGAGGTACCATATTAGCGAAGCCCGTCATTTCGATTTTCATATGCCGGTACTTGTGGAAGAGCGGGACAAGCCCCATACAATTGTACTGTCCGGAGTGAGCCCTGATTACCTCCTATCCACCTGTGTCTAACATGGATCCGCACAGACTGTTCAGTTCTGTTTGAATGTACAGCATGACTGCTGTGCGTGCGATTGCGATGTAAATTAAGGCGCTGTTTTTTATTGATGTTTGTAAACATGTTTATAAACACCGGTTTATAAACCGGTTTTTAAATGGGTCGGCCGAAAGTACCGGTTTTTAATTATAACCGGACCCCGGCCCGGAAATTGCCAAGCCGAAAAAAAATCTGCTCGCCGCCCTCAATTGCGAGGAAGACGACAAGAAAACAACAACACCACCTTCTCAGTCAACGGAGAGTACCACAATTAGCTCACAACACAATGGTATTGATATGACCTTGCCATTTTTTCGTGATTTGCTCTCAGATGTGCCCATCTCCGGTGCGGATGAGGTTGGGAGTCTTGGTAACTGGTCAAAGCGGGCGGTAGGGGGTTCCAACACCAAAACAAAGTAGCTGGGCGGCGACGTGGGAAGGGGAAGTAGATACACTCGTTTTGTAGCCGCTTTCGTGCCAGATGTTTATAAACACCCTGTTTACAAACATAAAATTATAAACTGTTTATAATGGGCGGCGGAATTATAAACAGCGCCCTAATGCAAATGCAAGAGCGACAAGAAACAGACAGAATAGTCAGGACCATTGAGCACAAAGAGGGATCCTGCTTTGTTATCAACACTCACAGCTTCCACAATGCCTTGCTCCTTCGGAAATTCTTGCCCGTGGCGCTCACCAAGCCAAGACCGCTGTTTTCGGATCGCCCGAGTCGCCATCGTGGACTTGCTGTTCTGTTGTCGGCGCAACAACAAGAAAAACGGGCTGCTACCAAGGCCAAAAGTGCAGCTGCCAGGCAAAAAAAGCCAAAAGTACAGCTACCAGGCAAAAAAAGAAAGAAGAGAAAGAGGCGGCAGCAAGAAGAGGGGGCGGAGGTGGCCAGCAAGTGATTGTCGATGAATCTTCGGGCAGTGACTCTGGGGAGGAAAATATTGATGAGAATAGTGTTGCTGGTCGCAAGCGACAACGTAGGGAGTAGAAAATTGTGTTTCAATCACCGGCCCAATAGCTACAAGGAATGTAGTCTACTAATTCTATGCTCGGGCGGCATCTCCTCTCATCCCCGCTTCGTCTCGTAGCTTCTCAATCCAAAGCTGGGTTCTTTTCTTCTGAAGTCTGTCCTCCAAATCACGTTCAATCGCCTCGTCGTTGCGCCGGAAATACTTGGCCGGATACACCAATAAGTAGCTAACCCGACCGAAGACATCCTATATATCATAAAGAGAGATGTTAGTGGGCCATGTGGACGTTCGAGACGAAGATACATGCACATTTTCACCCACAGTTGCTTCTTGGTAGTCACTGCTCGTATCCGGACTTGTCCCAAACTCTCGATGCCATCTCTCGCGCACATCGGGCTTGTCCAGCATCGAGTGCAAACATGCGGAGGGAGGCTCTGGACGGGGATGCTTCTCTTCGTATTCTTCGAGGACATGCCGATTGTGTGTGTAAGCCTCCGTGATTTGCTTGTAGAAGGTTTTGAGGGAGACGTCGGAGTTTGGTGATAACGACATTAAGCACCCCGAGGCTACTCCCCAGCGGTCCCTGGGAGAGTCATAGAAGCCTGGTGTTAACGTGGATTGTCTCGAAACAATCTGGGGCTCCGGAGCTGGGCATGCGGGTGGTGTCGGTGAGCGGAGAAGCGCGTCGAGTCGATACTAATACTGGAGCTTGGGGACGGGGAGCGCGAAGTCATGCTTCTTGACGGAGTTTGCAGGACTTGGATTTGGAAAGTGCAAGCGACGAGGACATAACAACTGGAGCCCAAGAAATGACATGGTGTGGACGAGAGGAAGACGTCGTATTGAGATTGCAAGTAAATGTTTGTGCGACACGTGGTGTAAAACCTTGAAAAAATGTTTCTATTGCTGTTATTTCCACCTCGAGCCAAAGCAGCTTGAATCGACATAATTTTGGGACTTCCACTACGTTGCATCTCAAGCTCGCTCTGATATTATTCCGACTATTTATTTTACATTCGGACGGATCGGTGGTGTAGCCTACTTCCCGACATCGCACAACACCGGATGGACCACCGAATTGGCTCTCCTTTTCCGCAAAACCCTTAAGGTGGCCGGTTTGCCGGTCGGTGATAGTATTGAATCCCCATCCAGCATCTTCCTTATCGAATTCCCGCTCGATTCATTCACGTTCCCATTTCGCAACTATGGGTATCGAATCCCCATCCAGCATTAGGGTGTTTCATAATTAAAATTTTGACCACAACTTGAGCCCCAACTTGAGCCCCAACTTGACCCCAACTTGGCCAAAGTTGGGGCTCAAGTTGGGGACTCAATTGTGAAACACCTGCACTCCCATTTTACCAGAAGTCGGGCACAACTGAGCCTCAACTTCAAAACCACAACTTGAGATTTCTTCTCACAAGCAGTCAAGTAGGTTTGTCGGGACCTTGAGTTGGGCATCGGGATGGTGGTGCTCTGAAATATAGTTGCATTTTATGTGCCTAGCCTTGTAAATGGTTTTTGGTCAACTTGAATCATATGGTTATTTGCCTGAACCACACTACAATTATTTTAGACCTAGTTTGGGATGTGGTGCGAGTCGAGGCGGGAGACCGACGGCCGACAATGGAAAGATCAGAGTGGTTACATAATGATTGCGGCGGCAAAGGCCCGAGTAGCCGAAGTTGGGGCACAAAGTTGGGGCATCAAGTTGGGGTCGAAGTTGGATGTCAGATCGTCGTTTCCCGGACTATTCGGTGCCCCAACTTGACCTCAAGTTCGGGTCCGAGTTGCGGCACAAGTTCGGGTCAAAATTCTAATTATGAAACACCCTATTTTCTTGGGTATTGAATTCCCGTTCCATATTTTCGTTGGGTGTCGAACTCCCATCGACTTCATTTTGCAACAAATCCGGGCATCGACACCCGTTCGCATTTATTCAATGTCTCGAGCCTTGTATCTTTCATCGTCTGACAGAATTCTCTTCGCCAGAAGCGGCCGTTGCGCCTGATACTGCTGCTGCATGCATCCCACCTGCAGGTAGGAGGTATACCATGCATATGCTGACGTGGTCTCACAATTAGAAGGACAGCGGTGATACGAACGAGCTGGTGCCTGGCAGGAGGATCGATATCGGCTCTTGAGGACTGGCTCGGACTCGGACGACTGGCGCCACTGTTGCTTTGGAACCGAGCAGGACAGTGTGCGGACAATGTGGCGATGAAGCTCAGTGCAAGCCCAATCTGGCCACTTCTACCATAAAGATCGACGTGCCTAACAGTGATTGTAGATCCAGCCGCGAAATCCATGGAATGACAGGCAAACTTGAGAACTTGAAGAACTAGCTTTTCGGGGTGGAATGGTCGTTCAGACACGACGTCTCACAGAAGACGCATTTTCGCTGCGGACTCGCGGGCGTCGGCAACATTCCAGCGGATTTGCGCCTTATATCGTCTTGGATTCGCGGCGCCTCGACTACGACAAAAAGTGTCGGTGAAAGTGCGTGTGCGTTTATTATCAAGGTATTAAATGGTATAAATAAAAAGGTAATGCGCTGGTTCAGACTTATGCAGTGGGTGGGGCAGCGGCGGCCTCGGTCTCCAGCTTGGAAGCGAGGATGTCCATCACAGTGGCGGTTGTCAGTAAGTTACCCGTATAGGGGTAGTGATCCCATCAATTCTTCATCAGTGGCTGTCCGTCTTTGTATTGCAACGTAACTCTGCCCATCGTTTTTCCATCTGTTGTTATGGGAAACTCGATCCACTGGCGCTAGTGACGATCCCTCGCAAAACGGTGTGTTGGCGTCGTGTGTATGTGTGCGCGCCAGACATGTGCAGCCGGGGCGATGCTGAAGCTGACGATGAGTTCTATCGTGTCCGCTCGACTAGCATGATTTCATCAGGCACAATCAAAGATGGGTCAGCTTTCCGGACTGTTTCCGTATGCTTGCATTGATCGTGCCCGAGCAATGGGAGTACCTCTCTACGTCATCTTCGCCGACCTCAGCAACACCTTCCCCTCCACAGACCAAGCGACACTCTGGTTGAAAATGCGGGGAGCAGGGCCCCATATTCGACTGGCTTCGGATGCTATATAAACGGAAGGTCTACATTGTCAGACACGAATCGGAGACATCAACTCTGTTTCGCGCACTTCTGGGGATCCTGATTGGAGACACCTCCTCACCAATTCTGTGGACACTGTACCTCTCGGACTTCAAGCTGCTTTCGGATGAAACCACAGATATCTTGCTCGCAGGAATCTTCATCACAAACCTTGAACAGGCCGACGATGTTGTTCTGATCTCGTTTACCCCGGACGGCGCGCAGAAGAAGATGGACTCACTCTGGAAATGGTGCAGCATCAACTTCATGATAATCAATGCCATTAAGTCCTTACTGATGATTCTGGGCTCCATTCCGAGGCTACTGCCAGTTTTCCGCTTCGGTGAAGACACGGTTACCATTGTGAAGACCGCTAAATATGTCGGCTTCAATCTAAACTCCACGAAGAGGAATATCTTCGAAGACCACTATCTGAAAAAGGCAAGTAAAGCGAGATCCATCGCCGAGACGCTACTAGGTTTAGAGTCTATGGTCAGGACCCTTCCGGTCTGGGAGGCCCGCAAGCTGTACATGGCACTGGTTGATCCCCACCTCACACACGGCTGCGAAGTCAGTCTCGACGTGGACCCAGATCTCCTCAAACCCCTCGAGGATGTACAGAATGACTTCTTACGACGCATCCTAGGCATAAACAAGCGCTCGATGACGGCACCGCTGTTAACCGAAACTGGTCTCGTACCACTGCGCTACAGGCGAGTTACATTGGCACTTACGCACCTGAGATATCTTACCACGCTCAAAAACACTGACAGATATGTCAAAGTGGCGGGGGAGGACTCGGTGCAACTCTCAGACGATGGCCAAGCATCATGGGCAATGGATCTACGATACGTGATCCACAAACTGCCGTTCAATGTGGTGCTTCCCGAGCTGTCAACCATCACCCCGCAGATGGTTGAAGCGGTCATCAAGTCTCTTGATGCCGGTCTTCGAGCGTACCTCTAATGGTCAATCGATGATCCTAACGCGCCGAAACTGTACCTCCTGCGAGGGAGGCTGGAACCGGACAAAGATAGTGCGCCTGTACAGAAAGCGCTGTGCTTCCGACATTACTTGAATGTTGTGAACCCGCAGCATCGGAAAGCGTTGACACGCCTCCTTCTGTCAAGCCACTGTCTTGCCCTGGAACGGCTATGATGGGTTGAACACCGCTGCCCGCGTATCGACCGAAACCTACGAGTGTGCCGGTTCTGCAAGGTCAAAATCGAGTCACCAGAGCACGCACTGCTGGAATGCATAGCAGCGGCGGATCTGGTGTTACTGCGCGATGATTTCCTGACCCGAATGAACAATGATATCCGAGGACTCCCATCGCTAAACTCGATGTCGGCTGTGGATTTCTTCACACTGATGGTATCATACCGGCACACAATCTCACTGGTCGCAAAATACACATTTCGTGTCACCGAGATCTTCGAAGCTACTCCGATGCATATTCCACCTCTACCTCTACATTGGCTGATACAACCGCAGGTTACTGACTAATTTCCCGTCTTTGCTCCTTCCTCTCAGGCTTTCGATAGACGTTCTGATTGCGAATAGCTCGTCAAGTCGGAGGGTCGGAGTCCAAAACGAAGGCGCGAGAGACTTGTGTGCACTGGGATAATTTTGGAAACACAGTGTTCAGTGTTTGGACCATGCTGTGTATAAATCTACTACTACTACTACTACTTGCTCTGGGGATTTCCAGCTGGCAGAAGGTCGAATCCGCTGGGGTAGCCTAGACAAGAGGTGCTCGATCTCTGGATCATGGATATATTCCCACGACCGACCTACCCCCCAAATAAGGCAGGTCCGAGTCAGCGGCTGCCAACGGCCCTTCCCGCCCACCCCCGCCGCCGGGCCGCCCCAGCGCACCCAACCTGCGCAAGCTTGACACAAAGTCCGCCAAGCGCCTCAAGCTCCAGGTGCACACCGTCCCGCTCGGGTCGGCCATGCTCTCCCTCGCACCGCCATCCCCAGGCCTCGACGCCCCGCACTCGCCCGCGCCGACCTCCTCGTGGTTGCTCTCCTCATCCACCTCCAGCACGTCCGAGATCCCCACGGCGTACTTCACGCCTCCGCACACGCCCAAGGCCTTTGGCTTCGCCCCCCTGCTGTCGCTCGCGAGCGCCCTGACGACCCGCCGAGGTCCGAGGAGCCGTACCCGAGTCCATCAGCACTATCCACCATGGCTTTCTGTTTCTTGGCCCCAAGCTTACCATGACCGTGCACGCCGCGGAGCTGCACACGCTCGGCGTACACCGCATCCTCAATGTCGCTGCCGAGTGCAACGACGACCACGGCCTGCGCCTGCATGAGGTGTTTGAGTGCTACGTCAAGATCCCGATGCACGACACGGTCGAGGAGTAGAACATCCCGCGCAGCGTGTGTGAGGTGTGTGACATTCTGGGTGCGGAGTCTTCATAAATAGCCATAAATCTGCACTAACTTCCGCCCCCAGACGATGCGCGCCTGCACTCGGCGGCGACGCACATACACTGCAAGGTGGGCAAGTTATGCTCCGTCACGGCCGTCATGGCGTACCTCATCCATGCGAACCACTGGATGCTCTTGCATGCGTATGCGTTTGTGCTCGAGCTGCGCAAGGGCATCAGAACATTGGCTTTGTCTCGGAGCTCATGATGTTCGAGGAGGAGGAGCTTGGCGGGAAGGGCATCGGTGTGCAGCCCGGCGCGGACGGTGGCAACCCCAGCGGCGGCGGGCACCAGACGGTGTCGCAGCCGGCGGGTGACGCGGCGGGCACATGCGTGAGAGCCTGCCGCCTGCGTTTGCGGTGAGCCACAGCGGCAGGCCTGAGGACTTTGGTGCGGCACTGTTCAGCAGGGGTGCGCTGAGTGCGGGGTTTGACGGGCCCAGCCGTGTGGTGATGTGCGACGTGGGGCAGGAGATGGTGTGCACGACATGGCGGGGCGCTACCGCCACACGCGCTGCGCGTCCGTCAACGAGAACACGCTACAGCCACTGCGTCGTGTGAGCAAGGTGGGGCTCCAGAGCTCAGCGTACTTGTGACGACGTGGGTCTATGCAGGCTTCCGGCGTCCGGCTTCTGCGTGCTCATCTGACTATCTTCGCCCTGCCCCGCGCATCCATCGGGTGCGGCGAGCGGGTCGACGATGATTATAACGGGTGTCTGCCGTGGGGAGAACACATTTTACTTGGTTGTGCTCTATGGGCTCACGACGGTGGAACAGGCACGCGCATTGTTCCTGCGCTTGGTGAAATGACCTTCGCGTGTTGTAAATCATAATGTCATATACATGTAACATATCTAGCATAGTGAATGGATGGCATACAACATATCTGGCGTGAATGAGGGAAAATGAGGGAAAATAGCATGCAAAACAAACAAACATCTACCCCTCACTGCTGCATCGGATGGTCGTCATCACTGCTTTCATCTGACAGGTTGCGTGTTTCGTTCTCCTCCATCCGGGCCATTTCTTCGTCAGTGGGGATTGAGTACAGGTCCAGGACGTCGTTCCCATACTTGTTCATGAATTCATGTCTCGGCATCGTCTTCCAATCAGTCTTGTCCAGATGCATTGCGAGTGGCAACACCGTTTCCGCGGTAGTTCACTCGGAAGCTCGCGGGCCGAGCATTGAAATAGGCTGGGTCAAACCAGTCCACTGGCACATCCTCCGGAATGCGGACAGAAACGTCGGATCCCTCCGCATCATTTGGATCGTCCCGATGGAGCCACTCCTCCTTGCACTGCGCTGCCTTGCCAGTGGCTGCTGCAACCTTAAAACGTGGCTCATCCACAAGTTTGCGGAAGAATGTAGTGACATTTGGGTTACGTGCAATTTTCTTCTTGCATAGGTGACCTGGCGGGGCCGGAGGGACAGCAACCTCGTCGTCTGAATGACATTCGGGCTCCCTTGATAGGTGGTATGCATGCCTGCTGTACCCATTACTGAGAATAAAATCAGAGCGATTGTCACAAAGCTAAGTAGACATTCAGTGATATTCAGGGGTCAGAAATAATGTGACGCACTCGGGTGCGACGTGAATAGATGCCTTTCTTCAACTTATTCATCTCCACACTTCCCACTTCTTCCAACTCTGACTTCACGTTCTTGTGTTGATAAGAGAATGCAAAATTGCGATAGATCTTGCTCAGCAAAGGGATGTCGGTGAGATTCGCGAGATTGGGGCTCAGGCAAGCATGGCCATGCCCCACTGCTACAGTTTGAAAGGTTCTGATTGCGATGAGTTCATGTGCCCTGTTGTAAAGGGAGTCGGCATTGCCGAGGACATCTGGGGCCCACCTGATCAAGCCCGATGCGAGAGGGCCAGCATGGATAACCTCGAGATGGAGGTCATTCATGGCAAGAATATTTTTGGTGATCGTGCTGTGGCTATGAATGACCTCGGGGTTGGAACGGAATGCAAGGATCCAGGCTTTCGCTTCTTGGTGTTTGTATGAAAGACTAGCAATGAAGGCATCAATCTGGTCGGCAGTGGCGAAATTTTGCTCAAACAAGGCAATGGTGACAACATCAGGCACAGGAGGGATGGCAGTAGCATGGTAAAGGCCCCACAGAATTCGCATGTGGAGAACAAAAGCATTCTTGAATGAGATGAGTGAATATTTTGAACAAAGAAATAAGACAAAGAACACACCTGGAGGGATTTATCGGCATCTAGGATATCCACCTTCTTCAGATGGTGTTCGTCACTACGATTCTTTGGCTTGGATGGGGGCATTGTGCCCTTGGAGCGTTTCCTCGAGGTCTGTGGTGGTTCCTCGGAAGAGTCTTGATGCCTTCTTTTGGAACCGGCACCGGAATTCCTAGGGCTTCCACCCATTTCCGTGACAGCAATGGCCGTCGAATCGACAGGTGTTCGACAGGCATGGGCCATCTGGACATGGCCCGTCGAGGGGTTGAAAAAATCCTTGATGGGACGGCACGGTCAATGGCACGGCCGTGATTGGTCGACGGGTACAGAACAACTTTAAAATTGTATTGAGAGTCGAGAATTTGGAATATGTGCTGGTTGCATTTGTCGTGTCGACTCTCTGCAAGCTGGAAGCATAAGTCTGGAGGCCCTGGCGGGGGAAATAAAATTCGAGAATCGGAGGGTTGTGAAATCAAAGACTCGAGTAGTTTGTGAATATGCTGCCGTTCGTAAAATGCCAGATTTGACTGTTGTGCAAATGAGAAACTTGAGAAAGAGGTGAATTTCGGGTGAGTTCCGAAAGGAGAAAGGGCTCTTCGGCTTGTTCGGAGTTAGAAATCCTTTGATTTGAGTCCAGATGATGGCTGACAAGGCTGAAGGGGGGCATAAGAGCAGTGTGGATTGGTTAACATCCTTGCCTTGATCATTCTGGATGCAGAAATAAGTGCAATCCAAAAGGTCTGGGAGCACCGTCGAACGGCCGTGATGGCCGTTTTTCAATGGCAAAAAATGGCTCGCATCCGTGCCGTGACCGTGCCGTCGAGGAAGTATGAAAATGGTCGACCGAACGGGCACAGCACCCGTTCGACGGGTGCCATCAAACCGTGTTGACGGTCACAGGCAGAAGCCCTAGGAATTCCTGGGACCCGGACGGGACCCCGAATGACCAGAAGAGCTCGCAGAGGCATAATTCATAGTTATGGGGCAGATGAGGGGTATCTGAAGTGCAGAGAAGCGAAAGTGGAAAGAACAAAGAGGTCGGTACACATCATTTTTGATCGGGAAAATCCAGTGCGCGCGCCTGGAAAGCGAAATCAATCACGTGAAGTACCGAACGGAAGTTACCGGTCACGTGACCTTTTGCGTTGTCAGACGCACGGCCTACTAGTACTGGCTGTCCTTGCCAAAGACGCGTCAGTTGATGGAATATATGTATATCTGATGGGAACATGTAGCTAAAACACCCAGCCCCAATTAACTACGGCGACCTTGATTCAGTGACCAGCAAATGACCAAAATATCTAGATCAATATCATAGGTGCCCCTTGGCCGATTGTAAACAGTCAGATGTGTGAGAATATGTCTTGGTTCAATAATGCAAAAGTGTTGAGATGGGGCAGCATCTGCAACTGCTACACCGAAATATTGGTACTCATTAAATGGTAGTTGATGTGGAAGCATGTGGTGCATTTCAACAAGGAGGAAAGTCTGCAGGTGGCCTTGCAGTGGAATCTGCCATATCCCTTCAATGAATCCTGTATGATGTTGGTCAGGATTAGTTGGACCTTTAAATTGGATGCCACTGTTCCCCCGGTGTGATTCTTGACAGCTGAAGCTACGACCCTCAAACTTGAATTCGGAAGGCTGCAGAGCTCGACTGGGCAGTACCATAGATCCTGAATGATGTGGCATTTGGTTCCAGGAGCGCCACATTTGTCCCATGGAGTGCAAGTAGTCGAGGAGTGTGGTATACTGGATCTGGTTCAGTTCTTTTCCTGCAGCCACAATCTTTGCACCTTCAGACCCATCTAATGGCTTGAGAGGAGCCTCCCTACGGAACTCATCCTTGGGCTGAAGTATGCAGGCCAGCTGGTCCATCGGTCCAGATAGATCAGTCTGATAATTGTCGTCATTCAGAACAGCTTCCAAGCGACCACAGCGACACATCTGCCGTAACATGGTCAAATCCATTTCATCTAATGCATTATTTGTTAGAATCCATTTCTTTTCAAAAGATTCCTGCACACACCGACATGATGGTTAGTTTTCACTTTTCCAAACTCCCCATTCATCCGTTCCCCAGGAAATTCGCTAAGTACTGCTACAGGTCCCCAAAATTTTAGTTGGTCTCCATTGTGCATGGCAAGGTGGTGATTTGGCAGGTTATCAAATTCAGGGAAGAGTTGATCCTTGGAGGATCGATATTGAACATAGTGATCCATATATCAATCTGCCTCTGCATTTGACGTTGAGTACGATGAAATGATGTTTGTGCAGGCAACAAGGTCATCGAAGTTGGCAAGAAGCCTAGTTTCAGTTGTGCCTTTTCTCCACCAAAGTTCTGGGACAATCAAAGGGAAAATGACAGTGAAAAGCACGAGGAGCTCTTGAGCTTTCAATTTTCCATGGGAGGCCTCACCAAGGTTGGATGGTGGGCGGCCAACCCAAGTGGGAAGATCAATGTTGTGTATGCAGGTATGAATTGCCTGCAAATCATCAGAAGTGATATTGAATGCAGTGCTGAAATCAGTTGGAAGAAAATCTTTATCATCCTCGTCATCCTCATCGTCCATAAACATGGACATTAATGTGCCTGGAGTCGGAGTGGTAGATGCCTCCCGTTCAGAGGTATCTGCATCAACATCCATCATATCATATTCTTCCTGGTCCTCATCTGCGAGAGCGTCAAGTTCCTGTGATGACTCTGAAGCTTCTGAGTCTGAGAAAACTTCCTCTTTATCTGTCTCTGCCAGTTCTTTAACTTTCTTCCTATCACGTCCAATACCCCAGAGCATGTGAAGATGATGTTGCAGGACACCTTCAAGCCAGTTGTGCATGTAGCCTAGAACAACATGCTGCACAGGATCCCACTGTGGCATAGTATGCATTGGTGTCCAACGCACCCCAGTCGCTTTGGCAAGCTCCTCCTTAGCTTTTATAGTGGCCAGGCTGTTCCATTCGATGGCTTGGCCCCTTACCGTGAGGCCATCACGGTAGGACCAGTTTTGCCAGTCCAGATTATTGATCTGGTCTAGACACAGAAGACAGAAGGAGCAGAAATAATGTGCGCTGTGGCCAAGAAATCCTGAAATTTTGCGGATTGCTCCCAGATCGGCAAGGAGTGGAACAATTCTTGCTGAAACTGGTACACCTCCTGGATTATGATGGGTGGCAAGAACTTTTCCTGGATCCATAAAGGTGTTCACACTATTGGTGAGTGATGGGAGGATGTGTGAGATGGTCCAAACATCTGGTGAAGGCA
This sequence comes from Mycena sp. CBHHK59/15, assembly GCA_029204085.1. Taxonomy (NCBI): domain Eukaryota; kingdom Fungi; phylum Basidiomycota; class Agaricomycetes; order Agaricales; family Mycenaceae; genus Mycena; species Mycena sp. CBHHK59/15. The sequence continues at coordinate 188,369 of JARGXW010000107.1, read as the reverse complement.
AGGAAGCCAGGGTTTGGCAGTATCAGGGGACCAAATGATATTGTGGTCCCTCACAGCCGGCCAGTGCAAAAGTTGGGCATAATGTCTCATGCCTGGTTGTGATGACAAGAAACAGTCACTTAGCTCAGTGGTTTAAGAGCATCTCGGTGCAATTAGGGGAGGTCCTGGGTTCGAATCCTGGAGCAACAATTTCTTTTCCACGTTTACCCAAGCACTAATTGTGATTGGGGATGAAAGCCAGATAAACCCAGGTTAGGTTAGCGAGTGAGGTGTTTTTTCACGAAAACAAAAGCCAGGTTGCCGGAATGGGCCTCAAAGTCCGATAAAGGTGTTTATTTAACGCAGTACTGTCCTTAAATAAAGGGGACCTAGGGCCAGGTACACGGATGGGATACATAAGTTTATTTAATGCTGACGGTTCCTTAAAGAAAGCCAGGGAGAGGCGGGATTGGGGATAAAAGCCAGGTAAACCAGGTTAGGTTAGCGAGTGGGGTGTTTTGTCAAGAAAAAAAAAGCCAGGTTGCAGCCAAATACAGAAGATTGACGGAAATAAGGGTTGAAAGGGTGCTATAAGGGGGCTGAGCGGGCTTAAACAAGGTGAAATGAGTGGAATGAGAGCAGTTCGGGCTTAAAAGCCAGGTAATGCCAGGTTCTGGCTGGCGAGCTGTTTTTTCAGGAAAAAAAAACAGATTCCGCCGGAATGGGCCTTAAAGTCCGATAAAAGTGTGTATTTAATGTGGTATGGCCCTTAAAAAAGCATACCTAGAGCCAGGTATAAGAATGGGATACGTAGGAAAGAGTCCCCCAGGTTCTGCAGCTGTCCACCAATTTATGTTTAACAGAACAATGCTTAAGAGCTGATTTGCATTGAGACGGCAATTGCTAAAGCAAACTTCATATAGATTTATGTTCAAAGGCTTATGAATCCGAGACGCGGAGATTGAGAATGAAACTAAGTGAATGGTGGACTATGTATGAATCGAAGAGTCTGATGAAAGCTGAAACAAAGAACACGCGGCGGCCTCACACGTAGAATCACGCACACCCCAACCGCGCACGCGCGACGCGGAGAACCTCGCGCGACATCAGCGCGTCCAGGTTCAGGTCGACCTCTAATGCCAGGGCAGCATCCAGAGACTCGATTGAGATGTCCGCGGGTGCGGGGTGGGAGAGCTGTGAGAGCGAGAAGGGAGACGAAGGGCGTTTGTAAGAGCGATATATTGGTGGGAAGGAGAGGGATAGGCGCTGTATTGTGGACTACCATTTGCTGCTTCGAGGCCGGACCCCAAGACTTCGAGGCGCGCAGGATTATTGTGTCCCCCGTGGGTGACCGCCGTCGTGTTTTCGTCGGTCAAAGTGGTTGCATCGTTTTCACGGGAGTCGGTGGTGAGGAACTGGTCGGGAACCAACACGACATTGTCGATCTACGGCGCGGAACAGAAGAGGCCGGGGTTGAGCTTTGTATTGTGGAAATAGACCCATACGCACCTCCTCTTTGTCTTTCTCGTCGCAGAGGTTGCCTTCCGAAGTCAGCGCTGAGACTTCCCTGGGACAGAACACCGATCTGAAGCTGGGATTGTTGGTGGAGTTGAGAGTGGTGGCGCAAGCAGTCGTCGCGGCGCTCATTGTAAGAGATGGGCAGTCTCAAATCCAAAAGCACGTCAGGCTTGCCGCTTGCATTCCTAGCTGGAGTTTGGAGGGTTACTTACCGGCGTGGAACTGGAGGGCGTGGGAGGTGTGCGAGGTCTACGAAATTCAGGTCGCAGGAGACAGGGAAAGGGAGAAAGACACAGAAAACATTACAAACAGTTCCAAGTCCATCAGGCCCACGCACGCATCATGATGAGGTCCCAGGACTCCGGCCCTAAGGTCTGTGGGTCTCGATATAAGCTTCAGGAGACAGTAAAAATAGATTTACATAAATTCCGCGCAACATAACAATGCAGTGGACCTGGCATGGTGAATCTCGAATCTCCGCTGGAGTCGGGGAGGGTAAGTATCTGGCATCGGATGCCCAGCGGCGATCTCTGTGTGCGGGCACTGTGCTCACGCGTGAAGTGTGCTGCGCGCTATTTCTGATTTAGGATGGTGATTGGGGGATGGAAAGGAAACTTGATGGGATACATACCACAAGTGCAAATCTTTGTGCTGGGAAACAAGAACGGAAGATACATTTGGGATGAATGCGGGCAATGCCACTGAATGGTACCTGGAAACTTAAACGCGGAAGCAGGAGTGATTTTAGAACACCTTGATTGTAGCTTATTAGGCTCCGGGTGGAAGGAGGATGGTATAATGGGGTCTATGGGAGAGAGTTGGCATGGATTTGTTCGAGTTGGCGTGCAGTGGAGGTGGAGCGGAGAAGAGGAAACCGGGCATCAAACGACTCGGAGGGGGCCCCGAGAAATCGCCGTGTCACGGCGTGCCCTCATCAGCAAATTTACAAGTCTTTTTCCTGCGGCTTTTCGCACCTTTTCGAGCTTTCACCTTTTTCATGTCCTTTTCATGTCCTTTTTGTTGTGCTTTTTCGAGCTTTTTGTGGCTTTCTCCTTTTTTGGCTCCTTACCGGTTCCTATTTTCCGAGACAGTTGAAAAACATACCAACCAGCTGAGAGTTGAAAGAAAAGCCCTCCCTGCAACCAGTGAGAATTAGTATTGAGTGCAGATTGCTCAGTGTTGCCCCCAGGCGGTCAAACCCGGCAAACACTGCAACCGCGCTGGAATTTGAGAATTTGAGGCAATGGTAAATCCAAAAGATTGTGTCTTGCGCGCAAATCTCATAGCAGACATCTGCGGTCCGAAAAAAACAAGACATAGGGAACTTTGGCTGAAGACGTTGGCGAAATTTGGCCAAGTCATTTTAAACTCCGCCCATCACGTCAAGTGGCGTGATTGATGGTTGGTTGGTTGATGGCCACGTCACCCATCCTTTCTCTCTTTCCCCCACCTCCCTTCCCCTCCTTTCGTTCCTTTGCTTCTACGATACCACTAGTAACCATCTAGCACGAGTCTTCAAGCTTCAAGTCTGGAAGGCCCAAGGCTCAAGCCCTAAAGTCTCAAGCCCCCAAGCCAAGCCTCAAGCGTCAAGCCTATTCCTTGTCTCGCCATACCTGGTACCCCGCTCAAGCCATTCAAGTTTCACACAATCTAATGCTAGTCTCTTCCCACTGGAGTTCAATCCTCTCAAGTATGTCTCTGTTCTGGTTCTTTGCGCCTCTGGTGGTTGCTGTCGGTTCTCATGCGAAGATGCAGCGAGGTTGATGGATTGCGCATCAGGGTTTCGCTAGTACGTGTCATGCCCACCAGCGCAGCTATTTGATACTGATCCCCGTGCGCGCCCGCCCACCCGCCTCTCGACCTTATTTGCATCCCTCCCCACATGGTGCGTATCTACTGTTCACTGATGCACGGCTATTTTGATTTTGCCGGTGATTAGATTGTAATGCTCCAAGAGCCCAGTGGCGAGCACGCGTTGCAAGTGCGCATATCGCGGTCGCTCGTGCCGCATCACGCCCGTTGGGCCATTGAGCATGCGCATCTATCGCGCGCAAGCTCAAGCGCTGTGCCGTGTGCCAGCCTATCGCGCGCAAGCTCAAGCACTGTGCCGTGTGCCAGCGCCGCGCATGCACGTACAATGCGGAACCCCCGCGCGCACCTGTACTCCGTCTGCGCGGATGCGACCCGGTGGAGACGTGAAACGGGCTTACTATCATACCTATTCATGTTTTTAGTACCGTGAATATAGCTGTTTTGGTATCTTTTTTGGTCCTTTTTGAGCTTTTTAAGTCCTTATATCAGAGCTTTTACCTGAGCTTATTTTGTCCTTTTCCGCCTTTTCCGCCTTTTAAAAGCAAACAGACTCAGCGTAAAAAAGGCGCAACAGCTTTGCGGCCTTTTCGCCTTTTTCACCTTTGAAAAGGACAAAAAGCCGCGGAAAAGCTGACTTGTAAAGATGCTGATGCTGCCGTGACAAGCGTGCCGTGCCGTGCAGCGTGCAAGCGTGCACACACGTAAATTAACCATCGCCGCGCGTCGGATTTCCCTTCGTCGCAGCTCATCCACACCGTCTGTCTTAGTTATGTGAACTGAATACCACGTTTTAAGCACCTTTAATCAAATGTAAAGCCCAAAAATCAATTTTCAAACCCACCAAAAAAAATGAGCAACATGATTACAGTCCAAGTTGAAAGAATAAGGTTAAATATCCTGCCTGAGCTTGACAGTTTTCATATCAAAGGAATTGTGGACCTGCACGCCTCTGCACGCCACTGCGGAGTGTAGCATGCATTAGCGTGCACTAGCGTGCACTGCCGTGCATCAAGAGTGCAGAGGCGTGTCCTAAGGCGTGCGTGGCGTGGAGTCAGGCGTGGGCACTGTTGGAATTGGCCCGCAAAATTCTGGAGACAGATACAGCACTTTGCATGGGGAATATATATGACCGAACATATCTGTTCAATGATCTTGGTTCAATTCGAGCTTGTTGCCGATGCCGATGCCGAAGGTCTAGGTGGCATTCTTGTTACTGAGAAATTTTAGCTGCTTGGGATCTACCATGAATGGTATCAAATATCAACCGATTGAACTCAGTACTATATAATAGGCATTACATGTCGTGCCAGTGAAACGTTGGTAGGAAAACACTGGCATCAAGAAAACATCCAAGGCATAAGCGCCGTGTCAACGACACTTGCACCAAGTATTTTACTAGGTCCGAAATACACTTACAATAAAATTATGGTGAACTATATTCCGGGTCAGGCCTACTAGCAGGTGAAAGTATACTAGTAGTACTATAGCGTGAGGTTCAACTTGAAGTGACTAACCTCGACATCAACATGTCACGCACTTCAGCAACAAGACAATGGAAAATTCATAGCTGATCAAAGAGTGTCTATAAAAATTAAATCAAACCTCAAGGGATGCATTATCAATACTGCACAACCTATTACACTTTAATCTGGGTTAGATGCGATCTCAATGGTATTTTCTGAAACGATACCTTCCCCACTGGACCGGTGACTATGTCACGCATGCTGTGACTACCCACTTGGCTTAGCGAGTCTTGAAAATAAAATAAAATCATTCCACTGGTTGAGCATTTCAATTTTTTCACCTTCTTTTTCAGTGAAAAATGTTGTTTATTTTTCAGACATTTTTCACTGAAAAAGAAGGTGAAAATTTTAAAACTTTTTCAGCACTTTCTCAATTCAAGGTGAAAAATTCGAAATAAAATAAGAAAGTGATGAAAATGTTTTGAAAATTTCACCTGCTTTTTCAGTGAAAAATGTGTGAAAAATAAACGACATTTTTCACTGAAAAAGAAGGTGAAAATTTTGAAATGTTCAACCAGTGTTCGAAGCTGAATCCAGCAGAAAACACACTACTGAGATCGATTTACTGGCCCATTTTGTGGAACTCTTCATGCCCACTAACTTTAGGTAGTGGGTCCTGTAGCGCCCTATTTCAAGTATGTATTTTTCCCACGACAAACACGACCAAGCAGTGTCATTCTTGTACAAACATTGTCATCTAATCGAGTTCGACATGCATGTCCGTTTGGCCACTATCCTGTGGCCCCTACTTGATGTTGCAGACTGTCCAACAACACCTCATTTTGCGGAAATCCAAATGAGCCCCAGCGCGCATTTTTAAATTCTTTTTCCGCTTTCGGATGATGGCCCGACGGGTCCGACTTCCCGGGATGACAAATTTTGCTTGACTCAGTAAATCACGTGTCTCCCTCTACTCTAGACAACCCACACGACGACCATTCATCTCATCAATCCTATTGATTTGGAGAGTAGTGAACTGTGAATAGGTCCCCTTTCCATATACACATTTGTTTACTGTTTGGCAGACGATGGTGGCACTCCCCATCTCTCTTCCTCTCATCTAAGGCTCCAACCATGCCCACTAACTTTAGATAGTGGGTCCTAAAGCGCCCTAATGTTGCAGAGCGTCCGCCAGATTTTTTATTTATCACGTGATTTATGAGTGCAGGAGGTCGACTGATTGATTCCCGTATGGTCCGCTTTTTAGCTTTTTTTCTCTTTTTGTCCCCGATGACATTTTCTACTTGGTTAGTCGATTCCGTGATCTATTTGCATGTGTCCCAGTCCCCTATCCAACCTCACATGGGGTAAGGGAAGACTCAGCAGCAGTATTCTCAAGTGAGATCTCAATAGTAATATCCAATGTCAAATCTCAACAGTAATACGAACCGACAAATCCATCAGAACACGTGAACTAGTCCTCTTTTTTTTCCCTCTCCTATGACACTTTTTCACTTACTCATCCTTATTCATCGCTTACTCATCCGATTGCGTGCTCTAGTTGGCTGTGTTGTCCAGTCCCTTCCAAACAAATTTTCTCATATTTTCTCCGTCCTCTCTTTCCGCCAGCCATCAACGCTCAATGCTCCTGCGAAATGTTGTCCATCTTGGTGGATTCTGTTCACACTTCTAGTGTCTCTGTTTCTTCTGCACCTGGTTCTGTCCTGTCCAATATCTTTGCGCGGTCCCATTTCCCTGCACATCACTCACCATTCTTTGCTTTTACTATCAATTTGTGAACCAACCTGTTGATTGTACGCAGGTATCGAGATTGTGAAAAGAAACGCACTGCAACTGCTGGTTCAAAGTGGCATTAATCGAATGATCTACGTCCTGATCATCCAACATATCTTCAGTTGATGTTGCACGAGACATGTGATAATATTCCCTTATGTATAATAAGCATATGCACCAAAGAATGGAGTGTAGCGAGAACTGACTCAGCTTTGAGGGCACGAACGGACACAAACTGGAAGAATGCCTCACATATGACTGAAAATAGTACCTTGTCCGCGACAATGACAGACAGCAGCGTCCATGTCACAGTCAAGACCTGAGCGTCCACTCTCGGTATGAGGAGAGGGATTGGGTAGTGCTCGTGGTTGATCTCGAAAAATGATGGAATAAAAGGTTAACTACAACAGCGTAATAGCTACTCTACTTATACTGTCTAGGGAACCGTGTGAACTAATCTATATATACTACAACTACCCTTAACCACATGTTCTCAGTGTCCTTGCTTCATCCTCATGTCCTGACGTCATCTCTGACATCATCATGACGTCATCCCTTGGGTCGGGCCGGTCTTAGTCATAGCCTCTTTGTCATCCAGCGCTTAGATCTCGGGCGCTTAGATAGGCGTTGGAACGATAGATCTTATCTAATCGTGACAGTCCATCTGGGAATTCCTGCTATTGATAGGACTTCGTTTGCACCATATCGGCCAAGGCCTCTGAATGGCTGACACCTGGTGCTGACAGTGCCTCCAGTAAGGTCAACTGTTCAGGCCCTTCTCTGAATATTTGACACAACCACTCGACAGTGTATAAACACCAGGCTGAATAGTTATAAATTGGATCTGGGAATGTTAAGATTACGATGTTCAAAAAGGAAAAAAAACTGAAACTCAGATAATTGTACCCACCAGGGACATGAGAAGCTTCATAACTTTCCGCTTCCTCTTCAGGAGTTCTCCAATGCATCTAGGAACGGTATCAATCGAAGGCCCTTCATATTTTTTTTTGGCTCACACGGAAATTATTGTCGAATGAATTCCAACACAATACATGAGATAGAAACTCAATCACATATCCTATCTTGAAACCTCGATGCTTGGAGGGCTAAAATTAGAAAAATTATAATATGGACTGTATGTTCAAACTTACACTGTTTGGGACCTGCATCACACCATTCCACTGCTTGCGAGTGTAAATTTGAGGCGAAGTATGCAAGAGAGGTTCAAACTGGTAAAGGTAAAGGTGGCTATTTAGTACATCATAAAGGGGGGTAATTTAACAAACACGCACTTCAACAAAGACTGTTCCTAAATTCATAATGGTCTTCCTTGCATCGTAAACTAGTCCCATGAGTTTCATACCAGCTGATTGCATCGCCCCGACCGCTGAATAAGCCCTATCCGAAAGGACTGGAAGAGCGTATTGAGGCCAGAAGTACCGTGAAAAATCGGTTTGTGCTCCGTGCGACTCTCGGTAATTTGCTTGCTCCTTCTCATCGTCCAAGGTGAGAATTTCAGTCTCGAGCACTATTGTGGTGTCTATATCTTCATCATCCGAGTCCGAAACATGGCTGTGTGCAGGTGATATTGACCTGGCTTTGCTCCGTTTCTTCTGTCGGCCAGGATCAGGGTCTCTGCCTTGAAATAGCTCTGGCATATGGCGTGTTAGTTTCACTACAAGTCTGCTGTGAGATGGGGTGTTCCCAATCTGGTATGGTATGTGGATAGGGAGGTAACATCGATGCCAAGGTACCGGTACTGAAGCTTAAAGTATGAGCATACAATTTATTTTATTCTACTTTTAAAAAAGCAGCTTACATGATGTTGGAGTTGTCTCGATACCAAGCTTCAGATCTCGCAAAGCGGATGAGAAGGTATCCCATGATGCATGATTGGGCGATATTTGACGTTGGATTGGAGCATGCAGCCCACTCCATACCTATATATCTATCGGTTGAAGTGGATAAATGATTACGAAAAAAACCCACTGTGTGGATCATCAACCCGTGGGTATCTGGAATTGTGTCTGCTAAATCCTGTAAATCTTTGGCCCAGCGAGCTAGGTGACCTCTGGCAAGTGCATGCTTGTCAAAGGTTTTTGCATAGGCTAGCAGAGTAGCTTCCTGAGTTGCGGCAGCTCTAGATTCCCCAGCAGATAGATTGCACCACAGACCAATTACATTGAGTCCATTTGGACCATGCACGGTGGTGACTAGGACTATGAAGAACCAGATATATGTTGGAAAGAAATAACCAGCTTCAAATATTTTGGGCATTTGGTTGCTAGGGTTGTCAGTGAATCTCGAGAGCAGGAAAGGGTGAAGAGAGATGCGAGTCAATCGGTCGGTTAGATAAGATACAAAATAGCTGCTATCAGCATTTCTTGTGCCGGTTCTGTCGGTCTCATGCCGCCATCACCTGATGGTCACGTGGTTATCCGCTCGGGCCGAGATATTTCAGGCTCTCAGGCGGCAAATCTTGCCTTCTGCCACCATCATCTCAATTGTCAGGCAAGTATGACCCATTACTCAAGCTAACCTACTTATCCCACTGAATGTTAGAATGCCTAAGGCAACAAGAAAGCCAAAACCCAAGAAGATGACAGTTTGGGTTTCAGAACCTCCTATTCGCTGGCGTTTCGACCTACGTGTCGGAGCCCCAAGGAACCCCAATGGAACAGCTATTTTAGTCAAAGTCGACATGTCTGGGCCAGGCTTGCGAGACAGTGATCGTCTTGTTGTGTCTGACTTGGAGCCAGACAGTGAGTCTGATGTTACTCTGTGATTTCTTTTGGCTCAACTTTCAGCCCCCGTAACCACACAAACATGGCAAACCACGCCGAGTACGAGTCACCATTCTTATGCAACAGGTTCCATTCATCAGCTCAATGCCAATACCCACCCTGCAAACCTTCTGGTTGGAGGCATCACACTTTCTGGTAACAGAGACTGCGAAAGTCACATTTACTGCTGTTCCATTTGCCAGCAGCTCAAGTCGCATCCCATCTCGTGAGCTAATTTCGCTAGATTTTCATGTTTATATTGATATTATATGCAGAACTGTGTGCGGCCACACTTTTTGTTATGTTTGTATTCATCATGCACTAGACACCAGTTTCAAGTGCCCGATTTGCAGCTCAATGATTCACCATCCCCCGCATCGTGTTCACAATTTTGAAGAATCTTTGGCGGCATCTTATCCTACCCAGCCAGATAATACTAAGGTCGACTGGGCAACTGCGTGGAAGGGACTCAAATTCCCTAAGCAGACTTGAACACCAAGTTCTTGTAGTTATCGGGGTGCAATAGGTACATTGTTCTAATGAAAGTGGTTGAAGAAACAGTTAGTGGGCTCTGCCGCAACGCGCGCTACAATTGTTATTTTTAAGCCTCTGTGCCTTGCACTGTCCTTGCACGCTAATCACGTGCCACGCTTGCACGCCACGCCACGGCTTGCCACGGCAAAAAACCGGTGCCCACTCGGAGGTACACAGCAGCAAATACCGGAATCAATCTTTTGCCCGGAACCACCACCACCGTTTTCTCTCTGGCGAACTTTCTTGCGGGTTGAAAGCAGGCTTGGCGATGAAACTTGGCGAGATATACCACGTTTGCATGGCAGCGATTCTTGGCGAAGGACTGGACCTTGGTTTATGCTGGGACATGTCTTTATTGAAAACTTCCTCGTAGTGACTGTTCTTACGCGGCTCAGCTCTGAATTTCCTTGCCCACCGGCATGGTGTCACCCGTCTTTTGATTCCTGGCGTTTCCGCTCGGAATCTCCCGATCCCGGTCTTATCCGATGCTCAATCCAACGTTACCTCGGGGATCTGATTATGATTATGGCCTCCCGTGAAATCACTCAAATCAATGCTCCCGTGTACCGTAGGCTCCGGGCACGGAATATGGCCCGTGAGCTTTCGAGGTTCCCGCGCAAGAGTTGTTATTTGTACGGTCATCACGCTAAGAACCACTCGGCGGCGGGTTGTTTCCAATAGGAAACCTTCTCTTGAGTTCTGCTAGACTGCGCTGTCAACGCCGTACATCTTCCCTCATTGCCTTCGGTTCCCGTACTGCTCCGTATATCAAGATGCGACGCTTCCGAAACTGATAGAGGACATCGCAAGCAACGATCGTTAAACTGATATCACCCAATTCCACGCTTCATCTGATACGCTTGTATGCATGATTTTCTGATTACGCATGTCCTTCACGATCTTTCAACCCTCCCCTCAGTCTAACCATAGTTTCCCCGCGGATATTCTATCGATTGTGCGCCGCTCAGTTGAGGCACCGGGACCCGGCGTCCTGGCTGTTGGGGTCTTTTTTGCATTCTTGCTCCGGATCACAGCAGTTTTCTTTCGTAGTGCAATAGCCATTCGAGGTCGAACAACATTTCTACAACCAATTAGACTGCAGACCATCTCTTGGGATGTTCAGACACTCACACCAATGACTATGCCAAGGATTGTGTCGCCTTTGCAGTTGGTCCCGGCGCACTCGCAGGAGCCCTGTGGTCCCTGCCCCACATTGCGGACGCAGTTGCTACCGATACAGGTCTGAGGGTTTCCCGCCGATACGCCGATTGTCACGAGCGCAAGCGCAAGGAGAAGAAAGGTGACTTTGAACTGCATGGTGGGTTGTGTGGTAAGAGTGCGCAGTGATACGCTGGGATGCTGATTGTCCGACGCCAGTGCGCGTCCCTTATATACACCCCGACACTCCTGGGGTGCGAGCCATCGCGCGACGCGGGACGTCAGGAAGACAGGCACGTCGCGGAGGGGTATCGCCGTTGCATGACGTTCGAGATCCGAGCCTGCGGTCTCCGCACGGCTTCCGCGGGGATGTCCTATCCGGCGGCCGATGTACGATGCATTGGCGCAACAAGCCCGATATGGCCCTGCATCACGGGCGTTTGGACGCTTCGAAGCTGCATGGAGTTCGTCGAATGCGCCCCTGTTACATGACAACCGCCTCGGCCGCTCAATCAATCCTACATGCACAACGAAGCTGGTGCGAATGAACACAGGAGCCCCTGGCAGGTCTGGTGAATGAAGAGTCTGTGGAAATGAGAAGTCCGCGGAAGACCTCAGCCTCGGAACCGCAACCGCACTACAAGGGGAGTACGCTGGTGTCGACCACCACGTTCAATGCCCTTGGATATTTGCAATGCCCTTTGACTCAATTTTCGTGGAAATATAGGTTGAATTGGGACGGATAGGAATAGTTACAATTCGGACGTTGCTGAACCTGCTCGAACATAATTGAACCGAACTGGACCCGACGCCCAAAATTTGCGCAAGATAGCGCCAAGTTCGCGTTATTTTAACAGGACACTCCAGATCTTTGAAATACCGGGTTTTTCCAACGATCTTTCACATTCAGTGGGTACTTGATTATTTCGAGAATGGTCGCAATGTAGATCCCATCAGACAATCAATCGAAGCTAATCGATTTCCGGATTCTGGGCAGGGGTTGGTTTGTTCCTCCAGATGGTGGAGAGGCGCTCGGATAAAAATTATGCGAACCGCAATGAATGGACCGAACCCCACCGCCAGTTTTGGTTCGGGAATTTGAACGTAGCGCAGCGCCGTGGGAAGAACATCTTAGGTGACGCGTCGGACACCCTATGAACACTGAGTAGGATTGCAGCTTCTTGGCAGCGTTGAAGTTGAGCTTACCGTGCAGCATTTCAACAGAACACAGAAGATCCGCATTCAAGATCGGGGTCATGGCGCGCGAACCTGCTGCAGGCCTGAAGTTGATTGTGGATGCGAGGTGCGGAGACGCGGAGACGCGCTTTCGTTGGAGACGGGAGGACGAAAGGGGCATCAAACGACGTACACACCAGCAAATACCGGAATAATACGATGGTTTCTTTTCCACCAACCACCACCTGGCGAACCTTCCTGCGTGTTGGAACCAGGTTTGGGGCGTCTGAAACCCGAAAACTATTTCTCCCTGCATATACCACGTCTTTTCCTCAATGAAAGGGATCCTTGGCGACGCGGTTACTTATGAACTGGTCAATGGTTTCTACCACCATTCCAGAGGCATCGAGACTCTTTGACGTGTCAGATCAAGAACTCCTTCGTAATAATCCTTTCCCATGATGCTCAGCGCCATTTTTTCTGGCACCAGTGTCACCCGTTGCCGTCAACTGGCGTTCCCGCTCGAAATCTGGCAATCCTGATACTGCATCAACAGGATCCTTCGAAGCGCGCTCGGAAGAGTAATCTGCTAAAGAGCGATCCACTTCCTTCGAAACACCGGGATATTTTCCACCCGGCTTTGGTCGCATCAAATCCACGTTGTTTTGACGGAAGATGGCGTCAAAATCTAAAATGTGTCCGAATTTTGCCAAGAAATCGTTTGTAGCCTGAACACCCTCTGTCCAGCAAGCAGGGATATCACATAGATGGTCAAAATCACAACTGCGCACTAACCTGAGCCATCGTGCATGCTGCTCCAGTTCAGGACGACGACGGAATATCTCGTCGATTTGAAGCGTGGAACCAAAGCGTTGGCGCAATTCGTCAACTTCCATGACTGACCACCAATCATTCTCGACCTTCCAAACAGTATCTCGAGCACATCATTACCGAGGAGGCAGATGAAGACCTTGAGCATCGGGTTCAAGACTTTCGTATGCGCTACTTTGAAGACCGCATTCTTCACCATACATTGAAGATCACCGTAAAGCTGATTGGAGATGAAGTCGAACTCGTGCTTAAGGAGCAGAGCACATGAAAGATGAGCAAATTTAACAAGGGAGGTGATCTGTTCAGAGAGAGACATCGTCGGATTAATGAAGGGTTCCAGAAGGGCGTCAAACATTTCGCCGAGTACAGACAAAGCGCGGTGGGTATTAGATTCGGAAGGGGCGAACTCCGAGGTATCGAGATGGCGCAAATCAGCGACGAGGGTGAGAAGCTTGACAGCACGAGGAACATCTTGTGGATCCTTTGGATTCAGCAAGGCATGAATACTTTCCTCTGACCAGTCATGCCCCGTTAGACGCTCTAACCATTGCGCAATCAGACTTTTGTTGATAACGACGCCATTGACCAGAATTCCCTCTTTTGAGCACAACAGTTTACACAACCCTGCAAAATTGGATGAGAATGTAGTGACAGAGATGGGAATAAGAGTGAGGCGTACGTTTGAAGAGGTGTTTGTAATCGAAATCCATACATCAGCAAAACCTGATTTTTGCTGTAGTGGCTGTAGGAATCCACGAACTATGTGGTGTTACTGTAGTGCTACTGTAGTACTACATAGTAGCTCGATACTACATGGTGCTAGGTAGTAGCCCAATACTACATAGTACTACATAGTAGCTCGATACTACATAGTGCTATTTAGTGGCTCAGGACTACATAGTGCTGGTGTAGTGGGCAGGCTTCATATGGTCCCCCAGCCCTTTTAATTACTTGCCAAGCACCTTTCCACCCTTCTACTTAGAACTTCTCCCTTGCACTCAAACTTTCCTCCTTTTTCGCAATCCAGCATAATTTATTACATATGTATTTGAAGATACATATCAGAAACCTACAGCATCCCCCACTCCTCTCCACGCAAACCTTTGGCCAGGCCCTGCCCCTCCACGCATTGGATGGTGCACCATCTCCACTGTACGAGGGCGAAGGAGGACGTGCGGCCACATTCAGGGAGCGCTCGGATTCGCATGCGGCTGGGGACCAGCTGTGGGCGAATTGGGTGGTGCAGGTGATTCAGGCGGGCATGAGGGCGAGGCGGGATGTGCGACCGCAGTCTGGTGCGGGCAGTGTGATTCGCAGCCACTGTTGGTCACGGGCGGTGCTGTGGGGCCAGCGCGTGTGGAGGCACGGGGCGTCACACACTTGGGCACAGGCGGTGCACTGGGATTGCAGCGGGGCCGACGCACATGGAGGCACGGGGTGCACACGGTGGACGGCAGGCGGGGGAAAGTAGGTGTGTGTGGGGGTTGTGATGGCCCACACCATCTTCGCCACGGGCAGGTAATTCGGGTGGGTGGTAGCACTGTTGTCCGTCCGAGCTTGACAACTTCTCCGAGATTGCTCGGACAGTCTCTGCGATCGCAGTGCGACTACGAGCACGTACTGAACACGGAAATCACGGCGTCAAACAGGACAGGGGGCATGTAGCCCCCAACAAGTTGCACAGGCAGCATGTGTGGTCTGACAGGCCGACTTCGGCGTGAGCACGGGGTTGTCTCGTCCGAGTCGCGCGGGTGTGCGGTGCAGCTGGAGAGTGCAATGACAGGAGTACATACAAGATTAGTAGCATAGGTGTTCGTGAACGCCTATTGATGGTGCCGAACGCCTATTGATGGTACCGAACACCTATTTCTTGAGGCATCATCTATATGCGGGATGGACGAGATGGAGTGCGCACATAGATTTGATGTGCGACACATAGAGATGATTTGCGACACATCGCGCAAACGCGACACATTCCGGTTGTAGCTATGTGCCGCACTTCGACTGGAGTGCGACATATCGATCTAATTATAATTAAGCATCTCGCTCAAGTCATACGCACCTTAGCCCACGCTGGAGTCGCAATTTTTGTTAACTGTAAGATACAGGGAGTAATCATTCAAGTAGCAATATAATTTCAGTGAATGATACATTATAAGCACCGGGCTAGTAGCTATATGGCCCTCATGTCGTCGGGGCGGCTTCCGCAGTGGCGGAAGCACCTGACTGCACTGAGCGAGTAAGGTGTGGTCAGTCATGAGAGCTCTCTGCGGGCCGCTACCCGCTCACGCCGCGTCTGCGCTGCCCTCTGATGCAACAACTCAGTGCCCACCCTGTTCCGCAGCGTGCGAGTACGGGGAACGCGGCACACCATGATGCACCGTGCGGCGTTGGCAGCCCCCTCGCGCCTCACAGCAAGGTAGCAAGCTGCGTGCGCGCACCACACAACGTGGTGCAGCACAGACACGTGCAACTCCCGCCATTCCTCGCTAGCGTGAACACTTGTTCAAGGACGAAGTGGTGCAGGCGGAAGTGAGGGAAGGGGGGACAGAAGAGCAGGCACATACTGGTGCGCCTCTGCGCCGTCGGGGACTTGGGACGCGCCTGAGCGCACCGCATCCACCCGTCCCGATACGCAGGCAGCTCCTCATTCGCGCAGCACGTGTGCAGTTGGAGGAAGCTGAAAAAAAGGAGCTAGCAGGCAAAGTGGGGGGTTGGTGGGTACCTGCCGCTGTGTCTTCCCCTCACGCTGCTGCATTGCTATGAAGGCGCCCGTCAGCCACGCAGCCGACCCACCTTCTCCGCACGCTAGCAGCAAACCCGTGCGGGATTCGAGGGTGAGCATCCTCATGGTGCAGCGTGCGCATGGGGATCATCTGTGAGGTCGGTAGCTGTGTGTCGCGTAGGGGGCTGGTGCGGGGTGGTGGTGGTAAGAGGAAGAGGGACGTTTGTTGCACCCGTTGGCACGTGCTACGGTGATCCGAGCTTACGTCAAGTGCGGCACATAGCCAAAATGGGAATGTGTCGCGTTTGCGCAATGTGCCGCAAATCATCTCTATGTGCTGCACATCAAATCCATGTGCGCACTCCATCTTGTATATCCTCATCTATATGCGGTAATTTGATGAGCCATCACATCGCGGGATTTCGGCAGGTTCAGCTGCAGACAACAAGTCCCCCAACATCTTTTACAATATCCCTGGACCCTAACACCTAACTCTAACCACTAACCGGAACCTCTAACCTCTAACTGGAACCGCTAACCGCTAACCTGAACCTCTAACCTCTAACCGCCAACCTGAACCGCCAACCCGAACCCCTAACCAGCCGAGCCCTTGCCGAAGGACGGCAGTGGACAGCAAGGCGCGGCACACACATCACTTTCGTTAGGTGTTCACGCCCCTATTGATGATCAATAGGTGTTCAATACCATCAATAGGTGTTCAGCACCATCAATAGGCGTTCACAACACCTATGCTACTAAAGTTGTTGTGCCTCAATGACAGGGATGTTGATGTATGATGCCTCAAGGCCTCGCGAATAACCTGGTGATCCATGTGTGGGTCGGTCAGGACAATGAGGTGCAGCTCCTTGAACGAGTGCATGGTGTAGTTAGTGAAGGATCTGGGTGTGAAGCAGCCCACGATCGCCTGCATCGTGGTGTTTGCGGCGCAGTTGAGGCCAGCGCAGTGGCCATATGGGCAGAGATGACATAGGTGTTGTTGGGGTTGTCGGCCACGGTGAAGATGCACATGGTAAAGACAAGCTTCACCCAGGTTTTGCCTATGTTCGGGATGTGAGTGCCTAGAGGATATGCATCAAGACACACATAGTCAGCAAGCGCCGGGACGCAAGAGAGCAGGTGCAGACTGTCGTGGTGTCTTTTCCAGACATACGGCTCCATCTCCCAGACCATGTGGCATTACAGAGCAAGGAGGAGCCAAATTTCCTCATCAGTTGCGCTGAGGACATTGGGGAGTTTTGAGGCCATGAGTAGTGTGTTGTCCATGTGTCGCTGGGCCGAGGATTAAATATTAAATTCCTGCACCAAAATTTTAGGCAGGAGCAGCAGGATGGGGCCAATTTGGGTGGCAGAGTGTGGGTCGGATGGGAAGTGAGCGGCAGCTGCAGCTGTTCATAGCAGCCTAGTGACAACGACTTGGAATGTGGAAGACCAATCGTGCACGTGATGGGAATGGAACAATGCAAACATGGTGCAAACATTCCATGGTGGTTGATCTTTCTCTCTACTGTGGTAATCCGACCAAGTGTTCATGGGGGTCACCCGTGCTCACTTTTTCAGTCTGACAAATCACATCAGAAATTACTATAAATAGCAGTCCGGCAAATGCCGGGCCGAAATTTTCGGCATTTTTGAACCTGTTTGGGCCGAAAAATGCTCCCGTCACCGTCACCTATGTCCCAAGTGTTCAGTTCACAGGTGCTGTCACCTGTCACCTGAACACTTGGTCGGATTACTACAGTATTCCAGCTCCCTCAAGTCTCTGCATTGCCATGCAAGCGCAAGACGTTGGCCCACAAGCACCACCACCACTGCAGCTGCATTATCCTGCCAATCAACATATGTGCCCAGCGTACACACCGTGTTCCAACTGCTATCGTATAACAGCTCTACTCTGCCCATCATCGCTGTATGTCCCACAAAGACCCGCTGCTGCCACCTGGCCCTTGTTCAGCACCGTCCTCCAATCACCGCATATTTCAATGGTCCCGGTCAGAGCACGTTCGTGGGCCCACTCTTATCATCACGCCATCGCCGCCAGTGCCAGTGCTTGGCGTTGCCTCTCTGTGCACCCCCCACGACGTCTTCCCGCTGTCTCCACAGGAGAGGCCCTCGGCTACACTCCTTGCATCCTTCTCCCCCGCCATCTGCCCTCCCCATTCCAAGCTCATTCACTTGTGAGTAGGCACCACAGCCACGCAGGACAATGCCAACCCGACCACGCACAATGACACTGATTCGGCCGTGTGCACAGGAGAGCTGCAGCACCCGAGACAAGCCCGAGTCACCAGCATGAGCGCGCTCCTCTGCTCCTCAGATGCATTGGACGCCGCCACTCCGAGTATGTCCAGTCCCTTCACCTCCTTGCACCGAGTCTGACCGCACCAATTCCAGTCCACAACTGAACTGTGGCGCTCACAGGAGAGCACAGATGCACATTGGGGCCACAGCGGCCGGGTGAGGTCCCTCTGCTTTGCACCGAGCTTGTCACACGGTTTTAGCGTGGGGTGACCCGAGTCGGCACTGCTCAGGAGCCCCAATTCTTTTCTTTCTCTCCATATTTCTGACTGTCTACTTATCACCCCAGCCCAAATTGTTCTCCCCGAATGTCCAATGGAAATGGAAAGGTATGCATGTCACTTCAAATCTACAGCACACACGAGTTACTGACAAGCTACACAGTGACCGTGAACCCGCCCTGTTCCCCGCTGCCCGAGTCGAGTGTGTTGGCTGCCGGCCCATCATCTTCTCTGGGCTCGAGGCTGGGTGTCGGGGGCCCTGACGACAGCACATCTGTGTTGCGCAACAGAGGCTCCATTGGCTGCCTCAACTCAGCTGTGTTCCCCATGTGGGCAGGCGCAGTAACAGTCACAAAGCATCTGACCATGCACCACAACACGATCATGATCACACACCAATATGACACTTGGAGGCGAGTGGTGTCAACGTGAGTGGTGTTGACATGCAGACAGTATCAGTGTGGTAGCAGGGCAGCATACTATATCCTTTATAATCCTGTCCTCCTTAAGCAAATGATTAATGTTTGATTTGATTTCTAAAATGCAGTTGAAATTGAATTGAATTTATATATATATATATATATTCCTACAATAGAATTCCCACTAGCAAGCACTACTGTAGTGCTCTGTAGTGTCAGGCCTCCTAGGAAGTCCTACATAGTTAAAACCCACCACTACAAGCACTACAGCCATTATCTGGTACTACTTGTAGTACTGCATGGTGGACCCAGGGTTTGCTGATGTAGTCAAGCCAAAATCACCAGTAAACAAGTTCAGTCTGCACAACACTGAAAGGTATTTGTACAGTTGCGGACAATCAAAACCCGCCTATTTTGGAACCGTGGGAAAATAGGATACCATGGTCGGCAGATGGCTCCCAGCGTTACAGCAACCATTTAGGGAGTGAATTTAGACGTAAATCAAGAGATTGGCACGAGCACAATGTCCAAATTCTCAAAAAATTGATGATCGGACCCCAAAATAATGAGAAATGTCCAAATAAATAGCTAAAAATATGAAAAAATCGGCAATCAACGACTTTTCATGAGCTAGTGATGATTCCGACAAAATCTCGAAAATTTATCGACAAATTCACGTGTGAAAAATGATTTGATCTGGCACCTATTTCCGTCCGAATGACTCCAGCGAGTTGAAATCTTGCTGTTAATAAATCCGCAGAAGCCGTGTAGCTTGTGCAGACCTCTTTTAATTTTGTTTGGATGATATTCTAAACATATCCCAGCCCCAGACCCCTCAGAGAGGTACACACAATTTTGTTCGAGAGCCCCAAAATATTGAGAAAAACAACGGCTCGTGGGAAAAACTTCGGAGGACCATTTTTGCGCTCCTTTTGAGGCCCTGGATCTGAATCCGAGCTCAGATTTATCCGAAAAAGGCTCATTCCCGCGCTATGTAATAAGCGGGCTTTGACTGTCCGCAACTGTAGAGTGGGCCATCGGGCGCAACTTGTTGGTGCATACAAATGAGGTACAGCGCTGACGGTGCAACAGGGTTGACCGAGTTGTCCTTGATCTCAAGGTCACGCTCTGCATCCATGTCTGCGTCCACATCCGCAAACAGTGTGGCTGCCTTCCCATGTGCGGGGGGGGGGCCCACTTGGGTCGAAGCATGTGTCTGGCAGCGGCATGATGGGCCCAACGGGGTCCTCCTCCGTGTCTACCTCTCTGCGTGTGTGGTTCCTGAGGCTGCTCGTTGTCGAGCTGGAGTGGTACTGTATCGGACCCCATACCGGGTCATGCGGGATCTTTTTTGCAAATCTCAATCCCAAATGTACTGTGATTGCCAAGGAATGAACTTAGGAAAAATGAACTTGGTAGGTGACATGTGACATGGCGTGAACCTATAGTCGAAATAGTGCAGTATATTTCAACGCTGGTGGCTCAAGTGGGAAAGAACGAAGGGCCTCGTTGTTTGGTTCTGCATGTCACCCTGCTGGCACCGCACTTCTTGCATTTTCTCCTTCCTCTTCGCTCAAATTCAACTCTCCAATGCTGCGATGAGAATCTGGTCTTCTATATCATTTCTATGCCCCTGAGATTCCAAGCCAAATGCAAACACAATGTCCTGACGACATAGTATTGAATTCACATGGATACGCCTTAGCAATGGGGACTTGGTTCTTGACTCCACTGCTTGCGGTCCCTTGCACCGCTCGGAATATCCGGTGCCACCTTGAAGCTCCTCTCTGGCACTCGGGTGTTTTCCTGACATCAGCAACTTGACAGATTGTCTTTTTCCCACCTTTTGGTCCTTTTGAAAGGACAAAAGGGACGAAAAGACCAAAAGACATTTGAGCTTTTTTATCACAAGTCCACTTGCCTGAAAAGGGACAAAAGGACACAAAAAAGCAGAATAAGGAGAAGTAAAAGGAGAGCTAAAAGGAATCAAAAAGTTTTGTGCTCCGTGCCAACAATCGGCGTGATGAACCATCGTTTAGGCCAAGGTCGGAGTTTGAATTTGGCAGTGCACTGCCGACCACCAGACCCAAGTTCTATTTTTAGCACCGATCACGTGCTCCGATGATGTGTGGGCGGGACACCCATCCCGTGGCCTGCTGGCTGGCGGCAGGCAGAGAGCCCCTGAAAGACTGAAAGAAATGCGGCCTGTTGGTACCACACACACAAGTGGGGTCCAAAATCTCAAAAACCGCCAGCTTTTCGCGAATGTTTTGCGTTTTGCCGCTTCACGAGTGATGGGATCATTATGGTGACTTAAGCAAAGTGGTAGATCGCATCAAGCTCTACGACTTTTTTTTTGGTGGCTGTGCTCCCTCTGGCTGCGCAAAGCACAGCCACGGCAGCTGTGGTTTTGCATAGCGACGGAACCTGAGGGTCAGGCTCGAGCTGCAACCTACTAGGTGCTTGTCTCCGCCGACGAGTACAAATGGCTGAAGGACTTTATGTATATCGATTTGACTGAAGCGCTCAGGTCGTTCAGTCAATTTATCGACGGTTTGGGTGTCAAGAAAATCCAAGGTAAAATTCTTGTGATGATAGAGTTAGCCATTTTATTGATATTATGTTCCTCAGATTGGTGGGCGCACAAGGAAATGAATGACTGGGTCATTCCTTGCCTCGTGAAATCACAGTTGAACATACTTCCCAACCACTGGGACAGCACGCCGTCAACGACAAATATGGGAGAGACCCAGCATCATTGGACAAACTCCCTGACCGGTATTAAATTAACGGTCGTGGAGGGTATTGAGAGGCAAGTCCTCCACATGTTCTGTATATTTCCTCTTTGCGACTAGTATATTTGTTCTAGTGCACGTCGGATCGATCAGGACGTTGTCAACCAAGTTCGAACCTCCACCATCAGCGGTGTTCTCCTAAATTCCAGCAATGAGATGTTTCATCGGCTTGGTCGTAACTCTCAGCGCCAATCCACTGCTGCTAAAAAATCATGGGAGTCCGCGAAGTTAGGGGAACGTGCGGGGGAGCTTCAGGCCAAGATCAACGACGAGAAGACACTTTTGAAGGGCTATCAAGCTGAGCTCAGGTCACTGAAAGGTACATCCTCCCGCTCCACTAGCACTAAGTCTCAGAAAATCAGCAATGATTCTGTGATCGTTTCCGCGAGCTCCTGCGGCAGGGTGAAGACAGTGACGGTTCCGAGATGGGCAAAAGGTATGGGATTCAATTTTACGCTTCAGCGACAGCTATCTTATATAAATAGGCATCGACATTCCTGAGGCACCCGCGGCGGCAGCAACACTTCCCGCACGTGCACATGGTATGTGATTCGACTTCACACTTCAACGGCGGCCAGCTCATACGAACAGTTACTGATGTGGACATTTCTGAGACACCCGCGGCAGTGGCGACGCTCCACGCGCACGCTGAAATGATACCGCCGACAGATGTTCTCGCGCCTTCGGCACCTTTCCCTCCATTCGTTGCACCGTCAGCAACCTTCGATTTCCCTCCCCTTCCATCATCAACTATTCCTGCGCTCGACGTCGGCAGCTTTGGCCTGATGCAATTCGACAATCAATTTGACTTCGGGCTCGGCACATACCTCGGGGATCCTACCTATGATTTCAACTTCGATCCTAGCTTATTCGGGTTTGATCCCACCACCACTTTTGCATCAGAAATCCCCGGGGGTTCTGAATTTCCATCCAATTTTGACTGGTCTGCCTTCACCCCGCCGCAAGAGCTTCCGACTCTTCCTCCTCCGCTGGCTTCGTCACCACTTACTTGTGCGGAGCCCATGGAACCCTCGGCGGATGGTTCTGCTCAGACAAGACGCCCGAGGCAGGAGGTGGACGAGAAAAATATTATTCATAGCAAACAGCAGTGTACTCTGTCCACTCGCGCAGCCGACGCAGCAGCCGTCGAGAGGCCGACCAAAAAATCGAAGTGTTCTAGGTGAGTTTCCGGTTACATTCACCGTTTGACGGCTGTTCAAATGTACGCAGTTGACTGCATCTTGGGACTTGAGCGCCGTAAACATTTATTACTTCGTCTACTACATAGATACATAGATTATGCACGCTCAATTGATTTGGATTCAGATTGATTAAATTGCATGTGCCGTGTTTTATCTCAAGCGCGGCACTTGTGCCGTGGATGGCAGGACCAATTGCCGTCCATGGGGTGTGTGTGCCGCCTCTGATTTAGAGTGCCGCCCCTCCGAATCGGGCGCTCGGGCCGCGTCTCGTAGATCCCTCTAAACTCTAGGGATTAATCATACGTAGGGGGCTTAGAGCCTAGGGCATTGTTGACTGCAGCCACTGCCAAATATGGGGACACCGCACTGTTCTATTTTATCTCACTCCTTCCACACGGTTTTCCGCCTACTCATACACTTATTTTAAATCCTAGTCTTCCCCTCAGTTCAGATTTTGTTCAACCTTCAAGTTCAAGATTCTTCGTCACTGCTTTGCCAAGTCTCTCGCCTTCGGCAACCCGCCGTTCCCGTGCTTGTCATACCACAACCACTCGGAGCATTCGAAACACGGCCTGGAATTATATACTCTGACATATATTCATTACTCGCCACGTTGATATTCCCTTTTGTAGCAATCCCTAGGGCTGTGCGCCGTCCCGTCGACGGGCACGGCCGTCGTTTCGACGGTTAGGCGACAGGCAAACTCGTCCCGTCTCCGTCCCGTCGTCGAGATTCACAGACTCTCTACGGAACGGGATGGGCGACGGGACGGCCGTCACGGACGGCCGGGAGGCGACGGCTTCTTGTAGGAAATCATTTTTGCTTTTGCGATGTTGTTGTAGTTCCGCACAAGCGTTAGGGGACCTGTAGAGTGTTGCTTCGGGAAAATACCTCCTTTACAACTCGATATTGTTAGTCTTTTTCATGCCGTAGGGGTGAAAATGCTCAATGGAGACAGTAGTGGTCGCCTGGGCACTTGTCTGTTTAGGGTCTGAAGGTGTTGAAAGCGTCCAAAACGCGTTGGTGCAAAAGGTGCGTGCAGAGGAAGGTGATATGCGAGCTGATTGCCGCCGTTGATTGCCAGTCAGCCCTACTTCAAGCACCGTTTTCCTGCCCACCCTCACTATAACATATGATTCATCTCACTCTAAATGAACTTGTGTGTCTATCTCCACGCCTTTAAACCAATAAACCTCCCATTTTATGACTTAAATTGTACGCACCCGTCGTGCCGTCCCGTTGCCGTCACGGCCGTCATTTCGACGGCCGTCGCCCTCTCAAACCGTCCCGTTGCCGTCCCGTCAAAAAATATTTCTGGGGCCTGACGGAACGGGTCGGCTACCCGTCGCACGGAACCCGTCGAACCGGCGCGACGGGCACGGCGCACAGCCCTAGCAATCCCGAGGCTAGCAACATTCTGGAGACCGTCGTGGGCTCGGACTGCGCCGGGGATTGACCTCGGAGTGGACTGAACACCCACCTCCGACGCTGGGTGGGCAGCGTACGTCTCCCTATAAGTCTCTGTGCAGATTCCCGGTCCACGACACGCTGAAGGATTTGCGTTAGCCGAAGGATTTACCCCGGACTCTTTACGTACGTCTATCAGTTTCACTGTTCTCCTTGCGGGCTCCGATGTCGTATGAGTACGCGAGCAGCCGCCCCCTCATGTATCTACCCTCCTTCCCTCTTCCCACAACAGTCAACTCGATTTCACTCGGATATTTCGCGCCTATGTATCTAATCCTGGAATGTGGAGCCATATTCCGCTTAGTCAGCTTCAACCAGAGTCCCTGGGCCAAATGTTAGGTATCTGATCGTGGAACATGGTGCTTATTTTACTCTTCGTTTTCTTGACCTTACAGAGGGAATTGAAATCCGACTTCGACAGACGTGGAAATATCCCGCCGCTCGTTACCTGCAGCAGAGCGAAATCTGCATCTTCAACAGCTGGTTCGAACGCCCCGTAGGAATTCTTTCGCTCTTTCCACTTCTTCGTTAACTAGAACATGTTATTAGAGTGCTACCTCATTCGCATTCATCGCAACCAACTTATCCTCTCAACACTTCCGGTTATAAAGGGTGAGTTTTTCGCGTTTGCTATCTCTACATCCTGCTGAATTGATATAAGTTCCGGGAGGACCAAGGGTATAAAGAGTTCGGTAACTGGAGTGCCAGATGGGCCGCGTAACACTCAACGGCAACTCGAGGTAAATCAATCGACATCTAGAGCCACCCGAGAAGTCCCGGCTGCCCAATTCGAGTTAGTACCGCATGCCTGTGCAAAGGAAGCGTCTGAGTTTTACCACAGCCAGTTTCTTGAGTTCTTGGCATCAACCACAACCGAGGCCTAGTGTGTCAATGTACAGCATTCGCATGTTTAGGGGATTAAACAATTTGCAGTTCACAAGGCGAAGCTTCTTCAAATCCCCATACCCCCATCAATCCGAAACGGAAGAAGTCTGTGCAAGCTATCCCATATCATTTATCTCGTCATATTCTCATATCCTTTCAGGAAATCTGTCGTTATTTAATCACCCCCACCTCAAGTGCCCGACGTTAATGAATCCGAAACTGAGAGGTATCTTCAATGTTTTGCCTTTGATGTTTGTTTCTTAAAACATCCCAGTGAGCACCCACCCAAGAAGAAGAGGATTACAAAGAAGGAAAAAGGCAAGGGAAAGGCGGTAGGATCGTAAGTGAAATCACATTCAGTGTCTCCATTTATTCAAGTTTCGGTCAGTGACACTGAGTCTGTACCTGCGATCAGGGGAAGTCTAGAAACGTGGTTTCTATTCAAGCTGTTTTTTTAAAAATATTCTGATTGTCTGGTCTTCAGTGAGAAACCACCGCCCCAGAAGCAGGGGAAGTCTTTGCGCGCACCAGCTTCACAGGATAGGTATCCACCTACAATAAATATTCGAATAGTCCGCTGATCGCCATAGATATAGATCTGCCGAAGACCCGGGGCTTGCCCCACCGCCCGTGCCAGAATCATTTGCTGCATCCTTCAAACCTCAAACTTCATGTTCTCCTGCAACCCATTTAGCTGAAAAGAAAGTTTTGACCGTTCTGTGAGTATTGCAATTCTGCCTCACTTCTTTGTCTTGAAAACTCCATACTAGATCATTGCCACCGAAATGTGAAGTTACTTTCGATGAGCTACATGACCAGGCATTGAAGAAACTTTACGAATCATTACCCAATTTGCGGTAAGTGCAGACATTCCTTTCACCATTTCTCGAGAGCTCATTCTATGAAAAATCAGTAAATGCATCCTCAAATCTTGGAGCTCAGATATTGGGGACGGTAACATGATGTTGTCCAATTGGCCCTCCCAATGCCCGTCAATCAATTATCAGTGAATTCACCCTCGTTTATCGCCTCATTTCACAATTGACATTATACTGAGGTCACTGTGGAACGCCATCAACTTCGTGCAGAAAGGATGTTATATCAACCTTTCGCGGATCGATCCCATGATCTTGCGAGCTGTTGCCCAGATCTATGTCGCGGAAAAGGAAAGGTGCAGCCTTCACTCGTATTTCTCTAGAGTCCGTTCAACTTACCCTTTATCAAGATACTCACTCCATGCCAACAATTCGACTGCTATTTGTGTCTCTCATGTTTACAACTGAGACTTCATTGTCCCAGGCGACGACATCCCTCGTATTTTCTGACTAACATGGAAATCTTGCTCCATGCAGTGCCTACAATAGGATACATGCTGAACCCGCCTCAGCCGATGTAACTTCTCCAGGAATTCCGGGGAACTATTCGAGAACTTGTCTGGCCAAGCCCTCTGTGGACTTACCGTGAGCCTTCTACCAGAACACTTATATCCAATTTGATCTGATGCACTCCCAAGTTGTCCTAGAGTTGAGCACTTGGGTGACTTATATATCTGAACCTCTTTTAATTCGTATTTTAGTAGAATAATTCGTTTGTATTGTATATACAAATCAAACTGCGTCAATCTACTCGTACAGACGTCTCTGCCTACACGTGTGGTTAGTTCATTTGGGCGCCGAAATGAAGCACGCAGATAGCTAGGGAGTCGGGACGTCTTGGAAGCGCGCGCTCCTGGCGATCGCATTCCTGCGAAGATGTTTCGGCCTTGGGATTCGTCGCACCTTGGACGTTTTTTGAACTTTTTCACCCTCCTTACGTATTGTATTTCTACTTCACTTCCATTGTATGTACTTTCGTTTCAATAATATCATTCCTTCATTCCTTCATTTCTTACTTTTTCCCTGAGTGCGTCAACACCTGGAATCAATCGGTGCAAACCAAGGGAGGACGGTAAGTAGGTACGAATGTTTCAAGCACAATGCGCGTCGGCGCTCGCGCGGGCGGCGGATGGTGGTGCCCCAACAGTGGCAGGTTGGTTGTGTACCGGAGCAGCACGCGTGGACGGCTGTGTGGGTCGAGAGTGCAGGGAAGGGCGCACTCTTTGCACCTCGAATCCCCGGGTGCTGGGGGCGCGGGCTGAGGCTGGAAGTTGCGGTGGACGCGGAGTACGTGCCGTGCCCGGGGCCCCGGCGTCACGCTAATTGCGGTAGCGATCGGCGACGGGTGTGAGTAGCCGGCGCGAGCGATGGCGGACAGGCTGGACAGGTGGAGCGCAGTCGAGATGAGAGTGCGGGGACGTGCGCGTTTTTCCTGGCGACGGGGATTGTCGCGGTGCGTGGTCTGTACGGGTCTCGATGCGGGGGCGCAGAAGGCGGGAGTCCAGCGCGGGGTGTGCTGCGCATGCGGGCGACAGTGCGCATGGTGCCGGGGTCCACAACGGGCGCCGGCTTCGGGCTGGGGGATGTGATGGCGGTGAGGAGCGTCGCGGCGGGGATGGGGAGGGGCTGACGGATGTAGGGGCGGCGGGGACAGCGGCGTCGGCGATGGGGTAGGGCCGGTGCGGGAGCCAGGCATAGCTGCCGCGGTCGCGCGTCGTAATTTGCCGAACGCAGAAGGCAGAGGCTTCGAGCGGCGGGTGGGATGGCGCCGACGATGCGCGCGGTATTCAGAGGTGATGACGGTGGCGCCGACAATAGGGAGGGGCGGCGGGTGCAGTGCAGGCCGGTGACGATACTCGTGGTGCGCTGGCTGAGAAATCGGCGGGCGGTCGAATGAGATGGCGCTCAGTGCGTGATGGAGAAGAGAGGCGGTTAGCGGGCGAGCCCGCGATGATGGCGCGGCGGGGAGCGGCCAGTGTGGTGATGCCGTGCTGGTTTCATTTGCGCAGCAGGCGGCGCTGGCGGTCGCGTGGGATGTCGCGCGCGGCATTCGAAGTAGGTGGCGAGCGGGCGCCCGATGTGTAGGCGATGGGCAACGAAGAAGACGGCGCGGGGCTGCTGCACGAGCCGCGGGGCTGTAGAGAGTCGTGTCTGACGAAGGAGGATGGGTTAGCGCGGCTGAGGAAGCAGGTGCGGGTGCGCGGAGTAGAACGTCGTAGAACGCCTGCGCGTGTGGTCAGTATACGCACTGAGGGTGGATAAAATGAGGAAAAGAAAGGGGAAGAACAGGAAATGGATGTGGATGGAGGATTTAGGAATGCGGAGACGGGTAGAGGGAAAGAAAAGCAAAAAGAGGCGAAAACGCACCGTGGAGTGCACGAACGTGCCTCGAGGAAGGTGCTCTTCTGTCCAGCAGCAGCAAGAGCGGTAGCACGATGCGGTCGCGGCAAGCGGGCGTCGGCGAGCGCGCAGTGGATGGTGTGGCGAAGGTCTGAACGAGTCTTAAGTGGGACGCCGTTAGCGCGTGCTCCTTTACTCTGGTGTGTCGGAGGGAAGGTGTGGGCGAAAGCATGAGGGATGACTGGACGTGGTGGCGCCTAGTCTTCGAGGGAGCTTCGACGGATGGGCATGGCGGGGCTTAGTCTTCGGGCAGAGGTGGTGGATTAGGGTAAGTAGCGTGCGTTGCTGGTGAGGCGACGGCGGTCGATGATGGTGGTGGGAGTCGAAGGAGCGACGTGGCAGCACTGATCGCCGCGGCGCCGACGGAGGGCAGCGGCACGCAGCGACAAACAGACGCGTCGCGTGGTAACTAGGCGGGTAGCGTATTGGGAATGGGTGGTAGAGATAAGGGGCAGTAGCGCGAGTAGTGTTGGTGGCACAAGAGGTGTTGCGCGGCAGCGATGGCGGGGTAGAGTGGTGGCGCGCCGAGATTGCCGAAGAGGCAGCAACGACAGGGGCTACAATTGTAGCAACGGTGTAGCGCGGCTGCGGAGGGGAGGAGTATGATATGAGGCTTCATTTGTATAAAAAACCCCGAAAGAGGAGGTTTCCCCCCCGAAAGAGAAGTTTCTCCCCCCGAAAGAGAAGTTTTCCCACGCGAACGAGCGTCGGCTAATTTCAGTGATGTATGTGATGTCAGATGCCTTTTTTGCACCTCCACGCGCCCTGTTCTCCCATCAAATCTCGTTGGCGTCGCCATCAAAGATCGGCGGCGACGTCACGATCCACCCTTCCCGCACCTTCCCATCACCGCCATCAATTGTCCCGCCCGTCTTGCCGAAAATGCCCATAAAATCACGAGAGAATACAATTAATCATGTCTATTATACAAAAGGCGAAGGTCACGTGTAGCTCTCGCCAGCCAATCAGAACGCGTACTCAGCTTGGGGACAAACATCGTACAAACACTGTCATAGCTTATACTCTTCTCTCAACTCTCAATCTCAACGACGCGCGGCCGTCTTCCTCCCGTCCCCTTCCTCCATCGCTCTCCGGCTCCTCGCACTCCTGGCACTTCCTGACATGCTTGCACTACTGCACCTCGCACTTCCTCTCACTTCGCACTCCAGCACGACAAGAGTACCACGCGCCGACTCGATACATTTACCTACCAGAACCGTGTCTCTGTGCTAAAATGCACAAGCAAGCATGTAAACTACACTATACAACTAATATATGCCTCTTTGCCCTCAATTCCTTGAGAGAGATTCGGAAAGACTTGAGGATTGTGTATCGGTGACTTCAAGATCATTGCAAAGCTCTAGAGACCGTGTTTGATCGTGTTTCAAAAGCTACACTGACTTGGATTGGGGTCTACTCATCCGTCCTTCTATGCGTTGGCTGCAGCTCCCGTGGATTTGGGTGATACTCTGGGTACTTTGGGTCAGAATGTGAGTTCTTCTACGCGTTTTTTTCGCGCTCTTCATGCTCATTCTGTAGGTCTTCATCTCCGGGCCCTCGCGATCGTCTTCCCTTCCGCAACGCGCAGAGCGGCAGATTCGTCAAGCACGTCAGCTGGCCAATATAGCGCCTTATAGCAGCCCTCGCCGCCATGTAGCAAACGCGCCACCACTACGCGTTCTTGCTCCACGCCCCAATGGCGACCTGGAATCTCAGCGGGCTGTCCACCGGGATGCTGACCGTGAACGGCAGCTCGCGCTACAAGAAACACCGTCCCGCCGTCGGCGCCGAATGCCTGACTGTCAAGCAGGAGATGAAAATCGTGCTCCATCACCCACACCGGTTGCACGTCCACGTATTGAGCAGGTATGTACCCGCTGACTCCTTGCACACTGATTCTCAATATTCTTAGCCTGTTTTTGCCGGCGTCGGAACACCTCCCAATTCACAGCGACCGTTACCACCGGATAAGCGTACAGTAGCTCGACGAGCACGGAGCGAACGCGAAAGGCAAGAGCGCGAACGTCTGGCTGCAGCAGCACCGCCAGCCCAGCAGCCTCCTCCAACCCGACAACAGGCTTCGCAGCGGTTACGCAGGGAGCGTGAAAGGCGGCAACGAGAGGAACGAGAGCAGCAGGAACGTGAAGCCAGAGAGGCCCGCGCTCGTGAAGAAGGCGGGAATTCCGCTCCTCAGCTTCTTATGCCGCCAGCCACAGAGCGCGGAAGACTCAATAATGTGCCTGAAGGTGAGTCTCGGCACTTATTTGTAAGCACTTTTCATTCAAATGTTATATCAGGCCCTGTTCTTGGCGCTCAGCCCCGTCCTCAGTCTCCGCCTGTAGGTGCTCCACAGCTGCCTGTCCGCCGTCGTCGCCGCCGCCAAGATCTCCCTGCTGCTCGCACACCTTATACGGAACTGGAATCCAGGCACGACCTTGGTCGCATGAATATCAAGTGCTCACATTGCGGGGCCTTGCATTGGAAGGATGAGAAGACTGTCAATTCGCCGCAACGCAGTCCCGAGTTTGGAATATGCTGTAACCACGGGAAAGTGGTGGTTACGCAATTAGAGGAACCCCCGCCAGCGCTGCGAGCGCTACTGGCAGACAATGATCCTCAGGCTAAAGAGTTCCGAAAGAACATAGCGCAGTATAACACTGCCCTTTCATTCACATCCCTTGGCGTCAACGAGGACCACTCCATTAATAACGGTGGCGGTCCTCCCATTTTTCGCATTCACGGCGAGCTCTGTCAACCCTCGGGTGCAATTCTACCTTCAAACAACCATACTCCCACTTACGCCCAGATTTACTTTCACGAGCCTCGGGCTTCTCTGGATTATCGCATGCAGAACAACACAAATCTGCGGCGCGACACGATGGAAGTCCTGCAGAAGATCATCACCCAAATCATCAATATGCGCCACTTTTCCTGCACGCACATGAAGTTCTCGCAGCTGCACGGCATCAAACAGACGAGATCTCGGTTCGGCTACGCGTCGCTCCAGGTGTTCATGCACGGAGAGCGAATCTGCCGACTGCAGACGAGGTCGCGGTCATTTTACCAAATCAAAATAGTACGAATCCTCACGATATCATCATCCGTCGACGTAATGGACCGCTGCTCCGAATTAGTGACCTGCATCCCGCATACACCCCACTATACTACGTTCTTCTCTTCCCTTACGGTGAAAACGGCTGACATCCGGACCTCAAGCTTCATGAGCCGGACAAGGATCGCCCGGCACGGCTGTCGCAGACGCGATACGTAGCCTATCGACTCTTTCAGCGTACAGACAAGCCATCCACCATCTTGCGTGGATGTCGGCTGCTTCAGCGGTACATGGTCGACATGTGGGCCACCGCCGACCAAAACCGTCTGGGATATCTTCGCTATAATCAGCCGAAGCTCCGTGCAGAGTTGTACAGTGGGCTTGAAGACGCAATTCACGCAGCTGACGACAATCTCGAGCTCAATGACCTTGGTCAGCGCGTTGTTCTTCCCTCAAGTTATATTGGCGGTCCGAGGCATATGGGTCAGCGCTTCCAGGACTCAATGGCAATTGCTCGATATTACCGCACCGTGGATTTATTCGTTACGGTCACTACCAATCCAGACTGGTCCGAGATCGTGCGCGAGCTGTTTCTAGGACAGCATCCCTCGGACCGCCCGGACTTGATTGCGCGCGCATTCCAGCTGAAGAAGGAGGCTATCATCAAGGATATTTACAAGAACGGCATCTTCGGGCGCACCGTTGCGTATGTCTACGCTATCGAGTTCCAAAAGCGGGGTCTGCCGCATATGCATCTTCTCATTTTTCTAGAGCCTGGCCAAAAGCTCCTCACACCTGAAGACATCGATTCAGCTATTTGGTCTCGATGGCCCGATCCGGAGACCCAACCTCTGCTTTTTGAAACGGTGAAGAAGTGTATGGTTCACGGGCCCTGCGGCGCAGCCAATCCCCGTTCCCCTTGCATGGATGGCCAGCGCTGCACCAAGCGCTATCCGAAAGCTTTTACCGACCAGACTATCATGGACGACAACGGCTACCCCCAGTATTACAGACCCAATGACGGCCGCGCATATGATGTTCGTGGGGTCCAGGTCGACAATTCCTGGATTGTTCCCTACAACCCCTATCTCTCGGCCAAGTACAATTGCCATATTAATGTCGAGTGCGCCGTCTCACTGGGGTCATTTAAATATGCCTTCAAGTACATCCAGAAGGGCGGAGACGTCGCGGGTTGGAGGTTCGTAACAAGCGCGATGAAATTACTAGGTGGATAGAGGGCAGATATATTTCTGCTGCAGAGTCGGCCTGGCGGATCTTTCACTTTGACATGCATGACCAGGTTCCAACAGTCATTCGGCTTCAGGTATTTTCCAATGCACTTCTATTCACCGGCATGTATTAACGGTGATTAGGTCCATCTTCCTGGGCAACATTTGGTCCTGTTCGATGCCAACGAAGACCCTCAGGCGTTGCTTGAGCGCGCTGCCGGTGAACGCACCTGCTTAACAGCCTTCTTCGAGGCTAATGCCGATGATGGTGCCCTTGGTCAGCTTGCCCGCCAGTATACGTACCAAGAATTCCCCCAGAAATTTACGTGGAAGAACGAAAAAGACGCCAAGCGATGGGCTGTACGGCAGAAGGGTTTTGCCCTCGGGCGAATGTTTTTTGTGCCTCCGACGGCTGGAGAGCGTTTTTATCTTTGCACCCTGTTGACGGTTGTCAAAGGCCCTACCTCACTACGTTCCGCAGGCTCCTAAACTCAGGTCAGGCTAGGTCTGTCTGGCAACGTTTGCTTACCCAACAGACCATTTTGGGTCGACTAGACAGAGAACTCGGGTCCTGTGTTTAGCTGTTGGCGGTCCAAGTTTAGCAACGATGGGTCGGCTAGACTGTCTCTGTTTAGCCGAGCTTAGCCGAGCTTAGCCGAGTTTAGCTGAGTAGGACCCAGTTTCGTCCCCTAGCCAGACCGCTACTGACCTCCGCAGACCTCCTCGACACGTTTCTGTGCATATGAAACCCTCAGTGGGTATTCCGCTGAGTCTGAAGTCCCCGGTTGCTGTCGGAATCAAACTATTTTTGAAATATCAGCTTTAAGCTTTCGTCGCCAAGTTGTACACGCAGGGCCATGTCTCCGTGAGAGATTTGCCACTCGACTTTCGAGTCGTCGCCGACCTCTTTCTGTCTTTCCATCGTCTCTCGCTGCATGAATTCAATGCACGGCCGTGGTGTGGACGAGCACCCTCGTTCGCGGCCAACACATGGCGGTGAATCACAAGCCAGTGATCGTTATGATCCTTCTCGGCTTGCTCCAGGCTATGAAAGGCGCCCGGAAAGGTGAGCCCATCCCTTCTTTTCACAAGTGTTCTCACGTTGGAGGGTAGCCTGCCGCCGTTCCAAGCTGTCGGTGATCCTCGGAGTCTGTATGGGGACCTAGGCCATGGATTACCGCCTGGGTGCGTCTTGAGCGTCCTGCCGGCTATCCACTTAATAATTCTTTCGTAGCCCCGGATACCCAATGCGCTCAAGATCCCAGATCATTCCAGGCGTCCAACAGGAGTATCCCGCCGACAGGTGACTACAATTTCCAGCGGCCTACTCTTACTGATGAGCCTAGGTTTACGCATCATCGACATGAAGAACACTCTCGCCGCGGAGGTCATCCTGGATATCCGCAGTATGTCGTTCACTTGCGGTGGCTTACCCTACATCTATATGGTTTTGACTGTTCATTAGGAATAACCGCTCATCTTCGCTGAACATGGCCACCCATGAACATCCCCAATACCCCGCGTCGAATGTTCCCGCACATCAAAGTCAGATGGATGAACTGTTGACCCGAATTGAAGCCATGTCGCTGAAACAAAACGAGTTGAACGAGCGTAATGAGGGTCTACAGCAGCGCACGAAAGAACTCGAGGCGATCATTGCTGCAGGCGCCGACCGGAGCCAGCGGGCAATTCCTGACCACCGCGGCGCTCCGCCTTCCCTCACATCTCAGCGCGGTAAAAAGAGAGGACTCCGAACCCGCTCAGGCGGTCAGGCACTTCCGCGCCTTCGGGAGGATGGCTCCGAATCCGAGGCGGAACCCGAGGCGCATGATGATTCCGCCCCGCCGTCGGCATTGCTTCCTTCCGAGTCTCAAGGCATGCGCTCGGCAGTGAAGAAGTCGGTGTACCTCGGTTCGAAAGACCTTATCGACAAGAGTTTCAAGCGCTCCCGGGCGATTTTACAAGTGCGTCTCCAGATCCCTCGCTAACCCCTTTTAAACTGAAGTGCAATATCTAGGATCAGGCCTCGCGCTCGTTCCGTGAAATCATTGGTGTTCCCGGAAACAAGTGGCCTGATCTCACCGTCCCCCGCATCGACGAAGTGACGGACGAGTCTTATCTGAACCCGATGTTCGAAGCGACCGTGTCTCATCTCACTAATCAACACCTGTTCGATGAGGTCGCGAAACAAGTTACGGCGCAGCTTCACGGTGTTCGTACATTCCCTAAAAATCTGTATTTGTCTGAAATTCAACAGGGCGTCGAATTCTGGCCCGATGGCCTAGCCATTCCAGATATCGACGTGACTTGGGACAAAACGGTGCTTGTCGAGATGGCCAAAACATCGTTTCGATCTTGCAAGGCTCAGTGGCGCGTCCAGGTCGATGACGAGGCTGTCGCATGAATGCCGCCAACCTGATGACCAATAGAAGACGTGATCGCCGCGAAGGGGTACTTCTATCCATCTGCGATAATCGTGTTGGCTTATGGCATTCTACAGAAAGCAAAGCACCGCGGCAAGGAAGGGGCCATCGAGGCGGTTGCGGCCAAGTACAACGTGAGCAAGAAGTCGGTCGCAGAGCTGTTGCATGAACAACACATGTCGGATGAAGTTTCGGGGCCCGAGGACGCCAACGATACGTCAAAGGCCGTCTGGACGACCAGAATGGCGTTCAAAACAGGCCTAGGTGACGTAGCCACAGAAGCGCTGAAAAAAATTCGTTTCGTAGAGGTGCTCGAATGCCCGTGGCGCTCCAACGAGGTGCGTATGAGTTCGACTATGGTATCTATAATCTGATGTCGTGAAGATGACAGCCCCTCTCCACGATTTATCCACCATAGCCTCCGGTTTGCTCTCCGAAAACGAGCGACAGAAAATCCAGCTGATTCGTGTCCCCGACACTGGCCACGCATCTCTGCGTATTCCCGTAATCGCACCATACAATTTCGGCATCAATAACGAGTGGCTCCAGACGAACAAGCTGAAACCCGAGAACACCCGTTTGCTCAGCGACTGGGGAAGCACCCCGATCCGGAAGGTTTTGGGACGGGGAGACGTGGAGTTGAAGGTGAAATGGTGGTTGGTCGGGTGGAAGTAGCTGAGCCGCCGGTCGCCGGCGCGGAAGAGACTGGCGTCGAATTGGGCTAGAGGAGCTAAATAGTTCTGTTACACAATTTTTGGATGTAGAGTTATCGACTACTCTATCAGATTTCCAAACCCGTGTGTGAGAAGAGAGGTTGGATACTGTTCGGACGTGTGAGTTGCCAATTCTTCCTTGACGTACTATAAGTCACCCACCCGATCCATCGTCGTAGTTATCCATAATTTGGGGTCTGTGTGTTCAAGACTTCCGAGGGATATCTGACAATGTACCTCATTCAAGGGAATAATGAGGGGGTGAGACCCTTCGTCGTCCGGATTTTCGTACTCCTCATACTCCCAGGTATTGATCCCTAGCTCCGGGCTGCCGTGAAAGGTTCATCAGTCCGAGGAAAACAAAAGTCCCCCAGTTGTGAATACGTACAATTGATTCCAGACAAAACCGTTATCATCGTCGTTGAGTGGCCCGTATTCTGATTCCTTCATCCAGGCGACCATTATCAACAGTGTTTCTTCGGACTTCGAAACCCCTGGTTGTCGGTGTAAAAATATAGCACGTACTTCCCCTGCCCAGGCCTCATCTCCAAAGTATGTCTGGATAATTGAGGAACCTGCCGTGTTACGCCGTGAACGAGTCGTTGGAGTGATTCTACGACCATCCAGGAGAGCGTAATCATACACGTCTGCAAACAGGATGAGTGTGGCCAGGTCTTCGTCCCCTTTGCGGGCATTGTACCGAATTTGTTGGTAGTCCGGATCCCGGTTATAGTAGTCGTACAGGGCATGTTTCATGGAGTTATTGGCATCATTTTGGTTGTAAGCATGCCAAACTTGACTCGCTTATTTGTGAGGTCTGCAAATCATGGTTCAAATTACGAACCAAGCGCCAGTACATCACTGGCTTACCGCTATGCGCCAAAGCGTCTTGGACTGTCCCCAAAGCCTCCATGTTTGTTCCTTGTCCGAGAAGAGTGTGAATAAATTGTGACTCAAGTGAGGTTGATGATCCCTCGCCGCTGGAAAGCAAACGAGCCATCTAATCGGATCGCAAATCAAACCACCACCAACGCAGTTTCAAAGTAGCACGTACAGTCGAGTCAACAGCTCCGTTGCGATGAAACTCTCTCATCATGGATACTTCAAGCTCCCTGCCGGTCCAGTTGTTGCTATTGAGATTCTTGAAAGAGTGTGAATAAATTGTGACTCAAGTGAGGTTGATGATCCCTCACCGCTGGAAAGCAAACGAGCCATCTAATCGGATCGCAAATCAAACCACCACCAACGCAGTTTCAAAGTAGCACGTACAGTCGAGTCAACAGCTCCGTTGCGATGAAACTCTCTCATCATGGATACTTCAAGCTCCCTGCTGGTTCAGTTGTTGCTATTTAGATTCTTGAGGAGCTTGTTCAATCGTTCCGTCAGGAAGGCCCAGAAATTATAGACTGGCCCGTAATCCACGAGTTGGTCCGGAACGTGAACGGCCCAATGGTGGTTCGGCATTATCCCACTGGTGCCATAAATCTTTGGAGAGTCAATAGAGTTCTCAGCTGATAAGAGTCTACACACCTCAAGGAATCCGATTAAGTAGTCTTGCAACAATTCTTTAATATGCCCCAGTTTGTCGTGTCGAAAAGAGCGACCAACAATGAGTTTTAAGGCAGTAGCAAAGCGCAAAAAATTTGTATCTTCTCCTTTTACCATGCGCGGGGAAGGTTTGTCCTCGCCTTTGGCCTTTCCTGTCCTATTCCACCGTTGTAAAGCTGCTTTATACTCCTTGTCGGCCTCATCGAAGAAGCGCTCCCATACAATTGGTATCTGGGGATTTTCAGTCACAGTGAACTTGGAGAATGGATAAAAAGACTGACGATGATTGCCCAAGGCCCAGTAACAGCGAATTTACATTCATCCGCGGTAAGGGAACCTCCGGCGGGCTCGCCCACTCGCGTTGGAAGATGGCCGGCCCACAGTGGTGACTCGTACTATCAGGAATTTAACATGGTAGACTGCGATGGGGGTCTATGGCTTACACTTTCCATGAATTTGTGGATGAAAGCGAGCTCCCGTGAATACCGATCAGTATCGGCTCGCAGAGTTTTGGTCTGGATCCACTGGCCATACCATTGCGTTTTCGCAACCCCTTTTTCAGCAATCAATATTGCACATACTCCCATAAAAATCATGGATTCTTACCAAGCAGTAGGTTATGCATAGGATCTATCACGGTGTATCTCACCAAATCGAAATATTTGAGCCGTGCAAACTCTGTCCATCGAACACCGTGGGTCTTGAAAAATGCCGCTTTGTCTTCTGCTGTGTCGAGAGCAGCATACTGATAACACATCTGGCGGTGTCTTTCACCATCCCGAGCTGGATACTCTGATGGAGAAAACAATGGGTCGACTCAGTCCATGTGTTATTACAAAGAGCACACATACCATCACGAAGGGACCTCTTTGTGGCCAGTTTGTCGCGTGGAACAGTGCACTTTGGGCACGGTGAAATGTTGTGGTTTTTGTCTGCGAACCCACATAATTTGCACATTGCAGGATGGTCTGCAATGATCCCGACAAGGGCGACCCGCACAGTTATTCCTGAATGCTTGTTAATTATTCGAAAGAAAAAAGTGTTACAAATGAGAACATACCGTCAGGATATTCGGCCGTCTTTATGAGTATGCCCTCCTCGTAGAGAATAATCAGTTGATCTACGACTACTTTGAGATGGTGTTGTAACTGATCCGCAGTTGGTTCAGTTGGTCCTGGGGGCATTCTGTGGAGTATTAAATTTTCTGCTCGATAGCTAGCATTTTGTGTTCGCTATCAGCGATCACGATGCCAGGAAAGAATGTCGAAAATCATACCGTTCAGATTCCAACAAATTCTGGATACAGGTCGACAGCACTCCGGAGGAGTGAGATGGTCCGTAATTGCTCGTTTTACGGCCAAACCTGAAAATTTATAAGGGAAAAAGGAATAGTACTGAAAGTGGGAACACACCAGTCAAGACCGATCGTGGTACCAAGCCTGATCTCCGTCTTACTGCTGTCGCCATAAAAAAAACTCTGGCCATCGTGACCTTTTATGTTGCGCCAGACCTTCCCGTCTTGAATACTTCTGGATTCCCCAGGGGTGCGGGGGCGGATTTTCCACGCATTGACTGCCCCGACCATTCCTGGTCTCTGGAAGAATTCCCGGATGCTGTCGGACAGTAGTTGAACAGGTGAGACCAAGTAGGGCCTCCGAGCGGGCTCAGGCGCCGATGTCCCCGTGATAGATGTGAGCACCGATTGAAATAGCTGACGAGTTGCCGGTTGAAACAATTCAGTTTCACAATCAGGGCAAAGAGCATCGGAGGGTGTATCACGTTCAAAATGACGGTGGCACTGGTAGCATAAAATCTGGGAAGTGAATCTGTCACCCTGAAGACCGAGACGGGAGAAAACGGTCTTCAGGGTGACGGGCATCGGATCTGTAGGGTGTAAAAGGTCGTCCGGAAGTTTCAAGAACATGAAATTGAGACAGGTCAAGATTAGTCCACACGCCCGGAATGAAACTTGGTGACGGGTATGCAGAAAGGCGACCAGAATCAGGACACATCGGATATACCAGTGTTGGTGCAACCGTGCTCGTAGCAGGTCCAATCCACCCCCCACAGACTCAGCAGACTCGGGCCGACTCGGTGGCTCAACTAAAACCGCTGGGCCGCTGGTGTGAGTAGGAGCTGCTGCTGCTTGCCTAAACAAAACAATCAGATGGAAGCGACATATAATGTAGGAAATAAATACCGAGGGGTTGGCTGTGAGACCGGAGGACCCCGGGGAAGAGATACCCGCCCAAGCGGGGCAGAGGGCTTAGTCGTACCCCGTCGAGCAACGTTTGTATCAGCGAGATTCAGAGTCTCATTGCTGGGATTGTCTGACCCTCTGCCACGAGCACCGGACGAGGGGAAGAATCGTCCAACATTTGTATCGGCGAGATTCAGAGGCTCATTGTTGGAATTGTCTGACCCTCTGCCACGAGCGCCGGACGAGATGAAGAATCGTCCGCAGGACCCTCTCGAAGGAATGCCACCAGACATGTGGACACGTCGTTAGTAGTGGGAGGGAGCTGCAAATGTGGGAGATGGGTGAAGGTCCGTGTGTGTTGGCTTTATATAGAGCTTGTGAGCCATGTCAGGGGTATATGAGAAGAAAAAGCGGGGACGGGACAGAGGTTTTGACAGACATGAGATTGGATCGCGCCTCTTGAACAATCGGATAGCCTCCATCACGATTGAAGTCAATTATCCCCTTGGCAAATGACAGATGGGGGAAATATCACCCCTAGAAACAGTTCCAGATTGACGGAATGACAGAATGAACTCACATACCCGTGTAGCGACTTGAGACTATCAGTGGCACTGCCCATGATCCCCCTGACAAACGATAGGGAGATACCACATCGAAAACGAGTACTACTTCCGGACTGACAGATTGCATGTAGATCATCAAGACGTAGCGATTTCGGAATATCAGTGATTCTGGAGTATACCAGTGGTGGAAGTTGGCATGTTTATAAGTACTAGTGCAATTGGAGTGAAATTTGCATTCTAAACTAATATTAATTATTGATGGCCAGATCGAACCTTGTTGATGTCGCATGATGTGTGATCGCTCATGAAATGACAGCTAGAGACAACCACGAGTGTGAGTGGAATGCCTGACTGAGCCCTTTCCCTCAAATCATAGATACTTACCTCAGTAGAGGTGATGAGGTACGACTATACTGACCTAGACTGACCTAGACTGACCTAGACTGACCTAGCCAGAGCTAACTGCAGCTAGACTGAGCTAGCAAGAGCTAAACAGACCTTCACTGCACAGCTAAACACAGACTCTGTTCAGCTATGTCTAGACGGGCCTTACTCATGCTGAGTTTAGGAGGCTGCGGAACGTAGTGCCTCTTTCGCAAATCTTCGAACTTATAATGGTGTCGTTCATCCAACTTTTTTGGAAGCCTGTCTCGCTCGGGGCCTGCTGGAAGATGACGGCGAGTGGAGGCAGTGCCTTGCAGAGGCATCACACATGCAGACAGGGAGCCGTCTCCGGCAGCTCTTTGCCACTCTACTTCTTTTTTGCGAGCCAACGCGTCCAGCCAATCTGTGGACTGAATTCCGACATCACATCTGTGATGACCTATCCCGTCGACTCCAAACTATGGGGCAGAATCCCACCGAGGAAGACGTGTATGACTACGGCCTTTTTTTTACTCAACAAGCTGCTCCAGGAATCTGGGCGATCACTCAGAGACTGGCCTACAATGCCGCTTCCACAGACGGATTGGGACGCAGAGGTCTTGAACCCACTCATTGCAGATCAGCTCGCCTACGATAGGGATGAGGAGCGCGAACGGGCTGAACGGCAAATCACCCAGCTCAACCCTGAGCAGCGTGCAGCCTTTGACAAGATAATCGAGTCAGTACAGCAGCACTCTGGGAAGCTTTACTTTGTCAATGGTCCTGGCGGCACTGGGAAGACTTTTGTTTATAAGACTGTTTGCCACCAGCTTCGGAGCGAGGAAAAAATTGTCCTCTGTGTTGCATCTTCTGGGATTGCGGCCTTACTCATGCCAGGCCGACGAACAGCACACTCTGTCTTTAAAATCCCCATCGATGGCTCAACGCCGAGTCTTTCTGCAACATCCCCAAAAACAGCCAGCGCGCCGATCTGCTTCGTCGAGTTGCTCTCATCATTTGGGATGAGATTGGGATGCAACATCGGCATGCTATTGAGGCTCTCGATCGCACTCTGCGTGATTTACTCAACGATCCTCGACCATTTGGTGGTGTCACCGTTGTTCTTGGTGGGGATTTCCAGCAGATCCTTCCCGTCGTTCCCAAGGGTTCTCGCGAAGAGATTGTTGGTGCATCCATTCGCCGCTCCCCCTTATGGGATCGTGTAGAGGTCCTCCGTCTGCACCGCAACATGCGACTTGAGTCGGAAGGCCAGGACGAGCGGGAATTTGCATCCTGGGTTCTTGATATTGGTCACGGCAGACATATAGCTCCCAACAGCGCTATTCCTCTACGTGCAGGCATGGAATGCGCAAGTCCTCACGCACTCATCGACTTCATCTACCCTGGCATTGGCAGCACGCCACCTCCACCTCCAGAATACTTCATGAATCACATGATCCTCGCTCCCAGAAATGCGGATGTGTCAGAAATCAATGGCACTGTCCTCGAGGCCATGTCTGGTGAAGAGCGAGCATACTTCAGCGCCGACAAGATCATTGAAGAACTCGGTGCCGATGGTCCAGATGCTGACAACACCTTGATTCCTGTTGAATTCCTTCGCTCTTTGAACTCTGGAAGTTTACCTCCCGGAGAACTGACACTCAAAGTCGGCTGTCCATTAATTCTTCTCCGAAACCTTTCACCGGCTCGGGGCTCTGCTATGGCGGTCAAAATGCACATTTAATATTCCGACACTTTTTTTTGACTTTTTTGACTTTCCGACACTTTTTTAGCTAAATTCCCCATTTCCGACACTTTTATTCGGTTTGAGACCGTCAATAA
Organism: Mycena sp. CBHHK59/15; assembly: GCA_029204085.1. Lineage (NCBI taxonomy): Eukaryota > Fungi > Basidiomycota > Agaricomycetes > Agaricales > Mycenaceae > Mycena > Mycena sp. CBHHK59/15. The sequence goes on along the minus strand of JARGXW010000107.1, from coordinate 146,080 downwards.
AAGTGTCGGGAAAAAGTCAGTTTTTGCGACACTTTTATTGACTGAGGTCAGATTGCCGACACTTTTATTGACCGAAGTCAATTCCCGACACTTTTATTGAGCAGTTGAACTTCCGACACTTTTTTTTGGAGTCAATTTTTTTTATCCCCGGATATAAGTCCAAGGTAGCGTATGAGATGGTACCAACTGGAGAAAGCTATGTTAAGTCCACGGATGCGTAGATACAGCCTTGTAAAGAGCAATCAGTGCTGGACTCGTTTGCTCCGTGATCCTGTCAAGCAAGCGTCGGATCAAGGAACCCGAAGGCTTTCTTGGCGCTCCTCGTGCCTAGATAACGCACTTGTGTGAGTCACAGAAAAAGTGACAGCAGTGGATACCGTCATTTAAATAACCCAGTTTGGGGGAGTATTAAAACTTCCGTGAACCGCGGCTGGGTAGGAACCTGGTGTGCCAGCCGATATAGGCGCGGGAACTCGGTCTCCACCCACTGCACCCCTGAATTCCGCCAACCTATAACACGGCACGTGCGAATGAGCTCGACGACGATGGCGGACTTGGGATAAGTTAGGAGCTACTTGGTTACTGGCAGTAACCAAGTAGCTCCAACTTCAAGTGGCGCGTTGGCAGTGGCAACTGAGCCGAGGCGTCATGGGCATCTTTTCGGGCCCGAATGCCGCAATCATGCAGGGATTGATCTGACCATGGCGCTGGCCATGGGGACTCAAATTTACGGCCCGTAAGAGTGCCGTATACAGCCGTACTTGTACGGCTTCATATGGAGTACATACAACTTTAGTAGCATAGGCGTTCGTTGAACACCTATTTAGTGCCCGAATGCCTATTCTCAGAGTGAATGCCTATTTCCTTCTTGAACGCCTATCCACCCCTTGAGCGAACACTTTTGATCTCAAATCAGCGGCAGGCCGGCGGCAAATCTCCGCGAGCCAAACAAACAGCCCCAAGCAGCACGTCTTCCTTCCATCATGCATCATCATTGCTCGCCGCCTTCCTTCGTCGTCCCCCTGCCCGCCGTTCAGCATTTGCTCGACGTCGGTTACGACTCTGGATTGGATTGCCTTATCAACCCGGACGTGATACTTGCCAAAATCACCATCACCATCGCTGCTGCCACAACAGTGCCGCCGGCGAATTGCCAAAGCCTACGGCCACACGGATAAGGCATGGAGGTTCACGCTGCTGATATGATTCGGGCCCGCCGTTGGCGAGCACTCCGTACGCTTCATTATCTTCATGCACCGCTGCTTTTGCTTATGTCGTCTCCCCCGTTTCGCCCTGTGTCGTCTGGGCGGCCATTCATATCTGCCAGGATTCCAACCTGTACAAATTCGTGCGTCCCCCACTTCGTTGCAGACTCTGATGGGGTTTTTGGCCAACTGCACCGACTTCCGCATCCAAAATGGCCTCAGCATTGATGCAGCACCGCAAGTACTACAAAACAACCCAGTCACACGCCGAAAGCCGCCCAGAAATGTCGCGGCAGGCGGGAGATGGCCTCGGAATGTACCCGCTGAACCTCGGGCTACCCCGTGTACGTATGTCTTGGGAGGACAGGACAGATATCTGCCGTACATATACATTTGTTAGTACGATTAACCATTAAATATGTGAACTTTCATCAATATTATCCGGTTCCTCTCCCTCACCAATCAAGCCCCTTGAAAGTTGAGAGGTTTTCTGGATCAAACCCGGCCGTAACAGCGTGGTGCGCACCATTCGCCAACGCGGAGTTAGATTTGAAGGGTAAATATTCAAAATAGGTGTTCGCTGCCATGGAATAGGCGTTGGATTCGACCGATAGTCGTTGATACGGCAAAATAGGTGTTCGGCGCCATCAATAGGTGTTCGTGAACGCCTATGCTACTAAAGTTGTCGTGCCTCCTTCATATGGCACTACGTACGGGGGGCACCCGTAACCGTACGAGGCCCCCAAGAGGGCCTTACGGGACGGTACGGGTCACAGTATTACGGGTAACCGTAAGCCGTATTATACGGTTACGGTGTCGATCCCTACTTGCGATACTTTTTGGACGATTTCGGACGGCTATCCCCTGTTTATAACATTGACAAACAAATCGCTTCTTTCACTCTCTCCCTCAGGTCGTCTGCTCTCTTTGAGTCTGGGCGCCCATATTCTCGGGAATACCCAGCCTTCTGCTCCATTTGTGCTCTTGAAACTCAAGAACTGCCCAATTAGCCAAATGCCAAGTTGCAAGAATTTAATTTCTCTGCTCGCTTAATGCTCAGATCGTCTACCGTCTTGACCCTGGACTCCACATACACTCAAAATCGCAGCCTCTCTGCTCCATTTGTGCTCTTGAAACTTGGGAACTGCGTCCCTGGCCAAATGCTAAATTGCAAGAATCTTTGTATCGTCCGACAAAAAAATTCAGGCAGCCATGCACTAATGTTTCAGCCGGGGATATAAATATGAGGATCTGTACACCACTCAAACACTAATCCTCTCTTCCAATGTCTTCATCCTCTTATGCCAGCCTTTCTGCTGTCACCGTTCTTGAGAATCCTATCTGTATTACACCCAGGATGGGGGGGGGGCCATCCCATCCATGTCGTCCTTTCATGGCCCACTTTTGGCTGTGGGGGTTTTTCACCCTTGCGAGTCTTTCCTCGCACGTGGCAAGTCGCTGCCATCGACGCCTGCAGTGTGCTCGATGCCGGGCAGGGCTGTGTCTTCTTCGATGAGCTTCTCCTTGCTGGCATCGAGGCAGAGACACGCTCGAGTGGCACGCATGAGGCAGCGACGGCCAAAGCCTGAAGCAGAATTCCAAATATGCTTGTTGGATTCGCTACTCATGTGAAAGAGCCCGTGTGGCATGTTTCCGGTTGCAATGCGAAGTATCTTCCTCAAAAAGGAGGTTGTGTCCGATTCCTTTTGGAATTGAAAAAGATTAAACACATTAAATTCGGACTCATGTGAAAGAGCCAGTTCGACAGGTGGTCTGGGCCCTCCAGAATTGGCTGTACCTTTGTGAGGCGTATTTTCAGATGCAATTCAACAGATCCCCGTCGAAAACGAGGTTGTTTCCGTGGCCCGATATCTTTCGTAATCGAAAAAGATTGAATACACGTTGAATTCGGTCTCATGTGAAAGAGCCAGTGCGAGAGGTGGTCTGGGCCCTCCAGAATTGGCTGTAACTTTGTGAGGCAGGTTTTCAGATGCAATTCAACAGATCCCCATCGAAAACAAGGTTGTTTCCGGGGCCCAATACCTTTCGGAATCTTGAATATGATTCGCTGGGGCTTATGTGAATTCAGCCGATAAATCAGCCGACACCATAAGCATTGAAAAACCGGATCTCTCAGCACCGGGATACACCAATCAATATGGCAAATTCTGTTGAGAGCACTGCAGCTAATTTGAATTTAGAAATATTATGCAGAAGATTTATGAATGTCTTAGATACTCTCCCCTCTTTTCCCTTTTTCTCTCTCTTTTTCCAACTTGAAAAAACTTGAATCCATCGGTTTCTCCCCTGACATAATCCATGAGCCGGGTTACCGCCCTCGGAATGACTGTTTTCTCACTACGAGAGATGCCGGGATTTGCGCCAGTGGTAGGGCCCATTGAAATCATAAACATGGTCACCCATGGTTGGCATTTTGTTGGATGTAGCATTGACTGGTTGAGTGGTTACTGTTACATCCAACACTGGGACCCCAGTCAGCCCTGGCCCCAGGCCAAGCCCCAGCCAGCCCCAGACCCAGCCAGACCCAGCTCAACCCAGCCCCAGCCCTACCCCACAAGGGGGTACTTCAAGATTTTCAAGTCGAAATCACATGTCTCGGCGAGTCTTTTTCCTTTTTGGGACCTAACAATGATCGGATCAGTAGGTTGACTAAAGAATCTTGTAGAGCTGTTCAAGGGCTTCAATTTCATACCCCACAAGATGTGGTTTGAAATTTTCAAAATCCCCAAAACCGCTGTGTTGCGGCGAGTTTTTTGCCTGTTCTGGTCCAACCAGTGATCAGATCATTAAGGTCATTTAAGGAATGTTGTAGAGCTCTTCAAGGGCTACAATTTGGTACCCTTCCCAAAAAAACTATTAGTCTAAAGGTCGGCCAAGATAAATAGTGTATTGAACGCGGAATCTTATTGAGCAGTGTACATCAAAATAATCTCTCTTGCTTTGTGAAAAGTGAAGCCATATGGAGTGGTCACTTCCTATAAGTGAGGATGGTTGATTAGCTCAGTGCACTGGTTGAGCATTTCAAGTTTTTCAGTGAAAATATTGGTGAAAAACTTCCTTCATTTGTCACGCTTTTTTTCACTGAAAAAGTCTGTGAAAAATTCAAACCTTTTTCAGTACTTTTTAATGTCAAGGTGAAAATTTCAAAGTAAAATCAAAAAGTACTGAAAAAGTTTTATACTTTTCACATACTTTTTCAGTGAAAAAAGTGTGAAAAATGAAGATAGTTTTTTACCGATATTTTCACTGAAAAACTTGAAATGCTCAACCAGTGGTGGTTACCTTCATGTTCACAGATTTTCAAGTGTCATCAGAAGGTCGCAGGTTCAATTCCTGCAGCCAGCCTTTCTTTTCCCACTGTAACAGGATTGAGTATTGTGATTCTTTTGTGTCCTTTCCCCATGTGGTCGCTGCGAGAAACAGTTGTGTTGCCCCTCGCTCAGCTTGATGGTGTGTGACCGAAATTGTGTCCGATCGGCGAGGGCATGATGTGTGACATTGAACCAAAATTTGACATCGACCAGGGAGTGTGTGTGACGCATGATGGTCGATTTGAATGATTTTCCTTTAGGACGTGCGGTCCTTAAGGAAAAGAGCAACCAGATTGCGGTGAAGAAGATTGAAAACAGCCACATTCCCAAGTGAGCAGCCACTTATCTTGTTAAAAGCAGTAAAATTCTGGTTAAAGCAGCCACATTCTGGTTAAAGCAGCCACATTCTTGTTAAAGCAGTCACATTCTCATTAAAAAGCAGCCAGATCGGGGTTCAGCGAGGAAAGGAGGAAAGGGGAAGCAGCCGGATTCCGGTCGTGAGGGCTTAGGGAAAATGGAATGTGGGTGCAAGCAGCCAGATTCCGGTGCTGGGGCTTAGGGAAAACGGAATGTGGGGCCACATTCCAGGATCAGATAGATAGTGTGCCGTGGAAGGTTTTCAACAAACCAGAGCAAACCCATGCTTTCGCCAATGTGGTCACGTGTCTTGATGATGGCCGCCAAAACAGAGCCCCTTCTTGCCAGCGATTTTTTTGGCATGGCTTTGCCAGTCCCAGATCTGCCCAGTAGCCATTCGAGATAAAATAACTGTTTCTAAGCTGAAATGAATTCATTGTGGTGCCGTAACCATGTTCATTGTTAGGGATCCCCACCGTATCCGTATAATACGGTATACGGTTACGGTTATACAGCAATCCCGTACCATACCGTACGACCCTCCAGTTCCTCCTATATGGTTACGGGTGGCGGCCGTACATATGCCGCATGGAGCCGTATGAGTACGGCCGTATACAGCACATCTACGGTTACTATTTCCGTGCACTGAAGACTGTTCTGGATGGTGGGTGGATTGACAGGGGCTGAAAGTGGTTGAAGAACTAATTATGCTGAATGGAAATTCATACCATTAATGCCCACTAACTTTAGGTAGTGGGTCCTGAGATGCGATCACTTAATTTTTTGGCTGTAAATGCAGAATTCGGTCTTGTTTGGGCATATGCGGAGGTCATAGGTTCGATCCTCGCATGTCGCCCATTTCAAAAATCTTTTTTAAAAGGTCAGGTGTGATTGGTGGTTATTTCTTTGTTCGGCCTGCCAACCTGGGGAGGTATCTCAATTTGTGTTCTCATCTGCAATTGGGCAATATCCTCTCCACATTTTTTATTACAATTCAGATCTGATGTACAGTATTGGCACCAGCAACTCACAGTGGTCTATCTCCTCTGTTATGACGTGAAAAGAAGTCCTTCCCTGCAGAGAAGTCTGCTCCATGTGCAATTTCAACCCTTACCATTATAATCCTGTCTCATACCTGTTCCAATTTTCAACAGTTGTAACATACAATTTCAACATGAGCCAAATAAACTGTGGCAACATCTGGGGTCAGAGTCCTGAGATGACCAGGTCTCTGATTTGCATCTCTGGCCAATTTCTTGATTCTCTGAGTCTATTATATTTCTCTGCTGCATGTAATGAACCCCGACTGTGTCGGGGTTCTCAAGCCCAATGCGAGCTGGTCGACGTGTGGACCGAGCGAGAATTGGGCGCAATTTTTGTCTTTTCTTGCAAGTCAGAAAGTAACTTGAATCTGCAGTCTCAACATGAGCCCCTGACTCCCACCTAAGAATTGGCGAGGAATTACTGATCATTCAGTGCGGTTTGGCAAGTTTCAAAGTAGGTTTCAAAGTAATTACTGAACGTTGTTGGCACCATTTGAGCGACAGCTGACCTTCTCAAATATCAGCAACTTTATAGCTTGCAACGATGTTCGGCAGGGGCATACTGTTTATTTCTTCAACCTGATTTCCAGTGCTGAATGAAATAAGTATCCTCGCAAAATTGAACAACCAAAATTGCAGTAGTGGATGTGCCCTGAGGCAGTTAGTGGGCTCTGCCGCAAAGCGCGCTACAAATGTTATGTCTGGACTGGGTATCGAAAGTGCGGCAGTGTGAGTTGGCGTGATGATGATTAAAAGGGAGGATGCATCACACATGGACAAACATGACCAAATGCAATCTGCGCAATTTGCGCAATTTGCGCAATCTGCACATGCTGACTAATTTTATCGCCCCTTTGGGCAGACTTGGTTCCTTCGGGTTTCCCCAATGATCTAGTATGTGACATGCGTGATACTCAAGGGTGACCTTGGCATGCACCTGAGGCCCGTAAATTCTGCCAAAATGGTCTGATTTAAGTGCTCGGCCGATGCTCGCGCAAATCGGCAAAAGGATGTAGATATCCATTAAATTCATCGGCACTCATTTTGTAAAGAATTATACGGCCGTAAGGGCCGTAACAGACCGTAAAATGTGCCATACCATACCATAAGAGCACCTTCGCCTCGATGTATGGTTACGGTTACGGCGCCAGTCATCAACCATAAGGCAGCGTAAAGTTTACAGCCGTAACCGTATACGGTACGGTCGGGATCCCTACTCATTGTTTCGGAGGCCAAAACTACGGCCAAGTTGAACAACCCGAGTGCACGTAAAAGTCTTCACTGCTATCGGTTTCACACCTTCAGTGAGTCAAATTGAGCCAATTATGTAGGGGTAATTCACATGAAATAAACTACAAGTTAAAAAGGAATGTATTGATACTGCACGGGCTGCTTCTGCGACACAACAATCAGACAGGTGTTGTGATAATCAGTGGAAAAAGACACACATTGTAGATTAGAGGTGGTTGTTCCAACCCTCGAGGTAATTTACACCACGGGAACGAAGTATAGCGATCTCGTTCGGCCCGTCGATGGGAAGTGGTTGATAAAGAGGCCATGCAATCCAAGCCATGTAGCCGTCACCCAAATAGAGTTCAATGTCAGTGCCAAACCCCCTCCGTTTAAATGTTGCCTCGAAGTCGTCCAATCGCAGGTAGAGTCGACCCTTCTCAATGCGAGGAAATATTTCAAATACTTCCGGCAGTTCGAGGTCCTATCAAGCAATGAATCAATAAAATTCAGTGCAATAATTAAATCTGACGTACGGCCACCCATCCAACAACGGTAACAGGGACCGTGATGTCCAACACAAAATCAGGCGACGTTGGACAGGCCACAGGCACCTGCGGGATCGGAAACCGATTCAGACAGAATATATTAGCAGTTATTATGGACTCACAGGGATGTGTTGCGCATTTGTGCTGGGGCTACTGGTAATTTGGGAAGCTAGTGATATGCCATTGAGAAAAGAAGATTAAGGAACAGAAAACACACCTCTTATTGATGAGATACGGTGCGTCTAGGAACGGGCGCCAATTCTTCGGCCTGAATGGCACCCTGCATGTCCTTTTTGTGCCAGTCAGACCCTGCCGAGTGGCCTTTGGAAAGCGATAGAAATTAAGGGGGAGAGATTTAGCACGGCGGTTGCAGGTCATGGTGATGCAGAAAGGTGGGGAGCGGAATGAGTAGTGGGCAAGGACAGAAACACACATTTTTATAAACTTCAACCGGAAGACAGGTTGCGAGCAATGCCAGGCGAGTCGCAGCCCGACAGAGCGAACGTCGAACGGTGATCACCAAATTGTAAGCGAACATTTGCCGACATTTGCCGATTGAATTGGAGTGATGTCAGGTTTCTCCTTGTCGGCCGATCAACTGCTTGCCAGTGCCTGCCTCCTCACTCTGGCCGCTACCGCTGGCAGTATAGTTCTTCGGTAGGACCGGTTTGCTCATGTATGAAGACACTACACTGGGGCAATAGCCAACCAGCAACTAGCTGATCAAGACTCTTGCAAGACTCAAACAAGTCCGGTCCACATATCTCCCCAAATATCGTACGATATCTATAGCTCCCACACGCCTCCCCCACTCTGACATTGCCTAAAATGGACGAATGCTGACCAATGTGCCGTTTCTTCGCCGAGACGGCCAGTCGAACAAAGTGCAATGTTTGTGACTATTACACATGGTTGCCGTGCTGTAGCGGTTAAGTAGTGACGGTGTCTTCTTACCTAATGATCAGGTGGTGAGGGTTCGAACCTCAGAGGTCGTGTTTGATCCTTTTTTCTTCAAACTTTCCGCTATTACCCTTTCCACTTGGTGTATATGTATGGTTGTTGCTTTTCACCTCTATTTTCACCTTTCTCACAGAAAATAGTTGGCAGTAATATGTATTTGAAGGTTTTATGGCAGCATCAATGTTGCTCTAAATGCGTATATAAGACTATTGAGCAGAAAATGACAGCATATACACGCAAATTCACCTAAAAATTGACGGGGCAGATGTGCAATTTTTTCTGCAAACGGACTTTATTTTGAACATGTACATTGTCAAACTGACCTTTCTTAAGGTTTTTTATAGCTTAAATTCAAACAAGAAATAATTAAAATCACTCTGTAAACACACAGTCCCTCTGTGCCGTTAAATAAAACCAAGGACATGACAATGAACTTGGTTTCAGAATTTCTCAGTGTGAACACTGACATCGGAATGGCTAACACAAGCTGGAAAAGTGATCACGTGATGTCATAGTGGGGGATTTTGTGCACTGACCGTCAGTGTTATGTTATCTATTTGTAAGCATTCCCCTTTTGGGATGTCAGAGTGGGGGAGGCCAAGGGGGTTTGATATCTATTCGGGGCTTTTTCTGCTTCCCTGAATTGTCGAATTCTGCATATGGAATCCTGAGAAGGGTCGCATCAGGTACCTGATTTGTCCAAATGGACCCTGCAGATGGAGCTAGTACAAGAAAAAAAAAGAAACTGGATGCTTTCAATCTATGCATATGAACGGTTGAATGACTGTGCTACCCATGCTAGTTATGGGCGAGATCCATCGTTCTCGACTCTTCAAATGTAGTGCTTTCAGTGCAACGGATCTCCAAGCGGCAAATTCTCTGTGGGGTCTCGCTTCCGAAACATTGTCTCGGCCTTGCACGGGAATTTTTTGCTTTGGGGAAAGCTTTGGGCGAAACACTTCCGCACCGTTGGTCTTGTTCGCTTGGGATTGTCGGCGCGCTAACAAGACTCGCGCTTGGAATTTTCCGACTGCATCTAGGCCCAGCAAGGAGCCCCTCCGCGACGATTGTGAAAGCACTGAAACTGTCGATATGTCTGCGTCTCCTGCGCTTCACATCGGCAGGAATAACCCGGATGGTTAAATGTCCACCGAGAGAGCGCCGTTGGTCACTTGTGAAGGGTTGAAACATCTGGATACACGGATAACTGTCACCCAGTGTGAAGCATGGACCGTGCGCACATCTACTTCCCACGGTTGCAAACCCAAAAATGGAATGTGAAGGCCTGAAACTGTCCATATGTTGGTATTTCTTGCGCTTCAGACCAGCAGGAACAAGTTGCGTCGCAAAATATGTTCCCACCGAGTGTTCTGGGCCAGGCTGTGAAGAGTTGAAGCGCCCGAAGGCTGCCGCACTTCACACCTCACACCACCTGCTCTGTATTACGGCCAATCGGGTGGGCAGAACACTCCTTGGCACTGAAAATACCCGCTGATGCAAGCAAACAGGTCCCCAACTGTCGAGATATATCTTACCACGCATATTCGAGTTCCAAAATCCTCTTCGGAATTTTCCCTCATCGTCTCTTGTCCCCACTCTCTAGTCTTAATCATCAACATGCGCAGGGGCCAGTCCACCGAGCCGCACCGCCTCTACATCGAGACCCATCTCGAGGCTTTCACCGCTCTCCTCGATACCGGTGTCGGCAGCAGAAAAAAGACGCAGTGGAAGCAGGCAACCGCATTGTCAATCCTCGATTCGCCTCAATTCTCGGATCTCGATACCACAAAGATCCCTCGACCACAATGGTTCAAGGTCAGTCTCGTTTTATCTCTGTGCAATCGATTTTACTCTGAGAATTTGGGCCGGATGATCGTTCGGAAGTTTACTAAATATCGCACCAAAGTCTATCTTAAACACAATCCTGACTCGCCAACGAAGTCCGGGCCTCCGGGGTCCGGCCCTTTGTTCAGATTTTCCTCTGTTCTGACTGGTCGACAACTCTTCGCCAAAGAGAACAACACCATCATCAACACCGCGGCCAAACAACGGGTAGCGACACTTGGTCACAGCTGTGTGGGCGGTGTATATCAGACTGTGCTCAAGGAGCGTTGGGATGCGCTCGACGACGAGGACCAGCTTCAGTGGCAAGAGAGGGCAGAAGAGGGTGCCGGGGATGTGGCAAGGTTTGTACGCCAGCCTTCACATTTAAATTGCAATCTCAATATCGTCCCAGTAACCAGGCAGAGTTCGGCAGGAAAATGCATGCTGCTTTGACAGATCTCTCTCAGGGCGGGCTCCTCGGCGACGCGGAGCTGCTCTTGTTTTATGGCTTCCGGAATCCGACATCGGGCCGGGGTGATCTGGATATAGGGACGTGCGTTATCGCATTTTCCCCCCGAATCATTGTGTAACTCTATTGATTAGTATTCACGGCCACTCGTCGCAAAACTGAGTCAATTTTGGGGGCAGTCATTCCGAAATGCAGGCCAATTACGTTGACGCGTGGGCTGTGTTTGCAGAAAGTGTCATACCGCATAAGTGAACCAACACATTCAATTGATTGCTGTGTAATATGGGCTATCTACAGGGCCCATTGTCGAGGAGAGTTCGGTCATTCCCCGGAATGCATTTGGTGTCCCGGTATTTCCCAGTATCGACCTCAACATTGTCACCCCAGCCGACACACGAGTTCCTCTCACCGAGTATTGGTCGCATCTTTGGGGTGAGTTTATGATCTGTCTCATTGACATCGCTGATGTGCTTGTTCCAGCCCACTCGTGGTCCGCAGATTCAAACTATCCTCCGATTCCCTGGGAAGCGATCGCGAATAATCGGTCAGGATATTACGACACAATGCGGTTCAATCTGCCCTTGCCACTGATCGCACCACAGACATTGAACGCTGTTCACACTACGGTGTGGGCAGAGTATTTTATTCGCACCTCATCTCTGTTCGAGGACTCTCCCTTCATCTTCTATCCAAAACATCAACATCCCACAGCGGAAGAAACTGTCTCGACCTGAACTAGGTGGCTTAGGTTTGTTGACATTGAATAGCTTCTGCTGTCAGCTCATTGTATCACAGGAACGATCTCAAACGAGTCGAACAGTGGAGGTACATTGTTGTTCTAATGTCCCCACCCTAGCTAACGGTTATTTGGTTCAATTCTCCAGGCTCAATGGGTTGTTTGCAGGGCTCAGTTTGTGTCTCAGGGCTCAGGTTAGATCTCAGGGCTCAAGGTATCTTTCTCCGGGCCCAGTGTATATCGGTCAAATCCAATCCAATCCAATCGGATATTTACAGAACACAAACGAAACTATACTGCAAGCTTCCTTTGGGACTATGAGCATTGAACTAATCCTAGGTAAACCATAACTTGTTCAGTTGCAGCGCACATGGGGAATCATTTGCTCGAGCACCAAACCAGTCCTAGACAAACCACAACTTATTCAGCTGTAGCCTATGCAGGGTGTCGTTCGTTAAACTAGTCCTAGGCAAACCACAACTTATTCAGCTGCAATTTACAGAGGGTGTTGTCTGCTGCTCTTCCCATAGGAATGCGTGCCCTTATATACTATTCTACATGATTACAGTGCATGATTATCCTACTCCTTGGTATTATTAATTGGGCTATTAATGCATTAGTGAGTGAGTTGGTAATCGGTATAATGACCTTTAGTCAAGCCTTACAGGTCGATCGTGCCTCAACTGTTGAAGCAGAAGACGATTGAATGCCCCTATAACCCTGAGTGGATATCCAGGCATCTCCAGTGTTCAGTCTCTGGATCCCAGAATTATTTGTCTAGTCCCTAGGATAACAGAGTTCTTGCCTAGGAAGTTATCCTAGCCAAAGACCTCTGTCTCGGTTCTCTTAGGTGGTTTAACCCCTTTATGGTATCTCAGTAAAACCCGCAGCAGAGTTACAATTATCGGATACAAGTGGGCCGGTTGGTTCCAGACCTCAACTCGTCACATGGCTAGTCGCATTACTTGCCGAGGACAAACAAACCACAGCCTGTCAATCGTAGGTCGTTCTCAAAATGACATCAGCTTGGCACAATAGTCTCCCCACATCTCTTGGATAGTTGCCTGGTACTGGGCTTAAGATGTTATGGGATTCCGGTTGGATATGTTACTCCTAGGCTATCAACCAAGGAATATCACTCCTCACTAGTCCGGTCTCTAGTACACTAGCAGCTTTGGTTAACCGTTCAAAGCTCACGATAACCCTTGTAACTGAGAGTGTGCAGTCCTAGGTAAAGGTGTACAGTCCTTGAAAACACAGAAGTGCTGTTTTCCTAGGCCAGCAAAATCTGCGGCTTATCAGCAGCCGTGACTCTGGTGAACAATTCGCTGGAATCCAAACCCGGATCCACAATGACCCGTGGGGACAGGTACCTGAACCCATGAGTAGGCAAACTCGTGGGTTCTCCCACGGATCAACTCACCATGACCCACACTCATGCTATGCCTTGATTATCACCCACGGCCAAGCTCGTTCCTCACGAATTAATTTAACTATTTACACTACTGTAGAAGGCCCAAGATGAGTGAGATTGATTATGTGCAAAGCTCTCCAAGGTTCCCTTTCACAAACAGGTTTACTGAACTCGGAAATTAATTGTGAGGAATTTACATAGTGCCAAATGACTGAAATATTATACTGTTCTCTGAGAAGGCTCATTTGTTCCAGATTTACAAGGCACTGTGTGTGTGTGTGAAGGGGGGGGCTGTTTGCTGACCTCACAGTTTAGAATGCACTGTGCCCACTGCTTCCTCACATATGGCCTTCAAGCCTTCGCCTTGCACCAACCAGACACTATCAATGTAGGTGCAACTCTTGAACAGGATGCCAGTCATGGCCCATCATGATCACTAAGTGGATTGTGGGAGCAGTTTCCTGCTAGGATGGGAAAGACCATGCAGTCCTGAGTGACAGTGGGATGGGATTGTTGATGAGTGCTGCATCAGAATGGTACATGCAATTTTTCACTTGTATGAGCTGTGAATTTCCTTACTGGGGTTGAGGTGGTAAATTCACACATTTATCCGATGAAAGGGGACCTCACGTTCTGTGGGAGGAAACACCGGAACAGCCGGAATTTTAGAGTTTTCAACCAAGTCGGCGCGGCACCGGAAAGTGCCGGTGATTGGTCAGCAATCAACGCCGGAGTAGCCGGAATTTTAGAGTTTTCAATCAAGTCGGCGCGGCACCGGAAAGTGCCGGTGATTGGTCAGCAATCACGGACACAGCGAAACAAACCGAAAAGTGAACGAGCCGGTGTACTCGATGGTACGGGCAGTGCAGAAGGAAACCATTGTAGTAACACAGCATGGGGACATGCTGTGCATGAACAATGGCGGAGTTCAATGAGAGGGTGCGCGGGGAAGGATAATGCCGAGTAAGTTGAACAATGAGCGACGGTCACGTGATGACGTCTGGTCTCCAACGAAACACGTCGCAAACGAGTTTGGACGTGTAACTCGGGGTCCGGGACCGCGTTTCGAGTCAGGATGACTCAGAAACGTGGTCCTGGGAGTCATAGGGGACGATATATGTGCAAAATGGCCAGCGGGACAATAGTTGAACATTGTGCATAGCCTTGGCCATGAGGTTACTAAATAAATTGGGCGGGGACTTGTCCGTTCTGGGGTGGAAAAACTCTCAAATATAGGGGTGCAGGATTGCGCTCGGTTATTTCCTACCAAGGATTGCAGGAGATGGCAAGTATTTACTGGTACAAACAAGTAGGGTATAAAATGGTGTTGAAATGTAGGAGATAGATATACAACTACGCCCGGGTTTTCCCACCTGTGTTTTCTGGACTCGCTCTCGCTGTGTGGTTTTGAACGGAACGGAACGGTTAAATCAAGAACGGAACGGAACGGTTAAAAGTTGAACTTACGGTTATTAGCTGAATTGCAACAGCCATATATTTTGGTTGGAGCCCCCGAACTCGCGCACCGAACGAACGTGTTGGACGGTTGAACTTCGAAGGACTTGGATAGGAAGGATTAGGATTGGGTTTTGGTTTATCTGCTGCTGGTCAGCATTTGGTTGGGTTGGGTTGATTGGAGTCTTTGAGGTTCACCAACAAACACGCGTCTAGCGTTTCACCGAAGTACTTCAAACTTCAAACCACATATACAAATGCTGGTGATGAGCGTGAAATCTAAAAATTGACACCAGTACTATCCCTGACTGCCATCCTGGGCAAACTATGAAGCTGGGCACTTGGCAAATATAAGGATGAACACTCAAATATTGAGGGCTCAGACTCAGGGGAGGGAGTAGGACCTCTGAGGCCAGTGCATGCCAAATTGGGGGGCGGAATGATGGGTTGGTTGAAAGTTGTGGCGTGTTTGCCGAGCAGCCATTCACACCACAAAAGGCAACTTTTAGATGTGGATGAATATGATAAGGAAACTTGAGATTTAGATGTCAGAAAAAATTGACCTGAAATGGGAGCTGAAATCATTAGTTTAAGTTGCACTGAGATTGGTGAGGGAATCATTGATTTTTTTTATTGTTTTCTTGGCAGCTGAAATATTTAGATTAAATTTGTATCCCAGGATGATTTAAACTCTCAATGAAACAATGGGTTTTAACTGTAGTTTAGGACTAGTTTATACCATAGACTTCAATTGTCTTTAAACTAGAATTTAAACTAAAGAATTTGTCTTTTATTTCAATGTCGAAGAAACAATAAGTTTTGGCATCAATTTCGGCTGATCCGAAATAGGACCTTAAACAATTAGTTTCGGTACAACTGAAATCCCACCCTCCGGAGATTTCAATGCTACTGAAACTGATTGTTTAAGGTCTGATTTCGGATTGGCCAAGACTGATGCCGAAATTTATTGTTTCTGTGACGCAAAAATGGCAGTTGAATCCTTTATTTTAAATTCCAGTTTCAAGATAATTGAAATCTATGGTTTAAATTCGTCCTAAACTATAATTGAAACCCATTGTTTCATTGACAGTTTCAGTCCTGCATTGAATCTAAATATTTCAGCTGGCAAGAAATGATTAAAAAATCACTGATTCCAGCACCAATATCAGCGCAACTTAAACTAATGGTTTCAGCTCCCGTTTCAGGTCAACTTTTTCTAACATTTAAATCTTAAGTTTCCTTATCATATTCATCCACATCTAAAAGTTGCCTTTTGCGGTGTGATTCCTGGTCAATCCTGGACTTCAGGGGCTCGTTCCTCTCCCCTCATCGCAGGCTTTCTGTCGGGCATAGAAAATCCTCCGGAAATGTCCTCCCTCTGTTCCAAACTCCGGCAAATGATTGTGATATGACCTTGAGTATGACAGCCCGACGACGTGCATATCAAATGATCCTTCGACACCACGAGTCTAGCACTTGGCATGGATTATACTGACGATAGAAGGTTCAGTTGAAGAGGTGCTTTGTAATTCTATATGTCTTGTTTCTCTTAATGTCGTCCGATAGATAAATCACATAATTTCAGTGCACACAATGTACAAATGTCGGGTTCTCAGCAGCATCCTTTGGGGATAAGGGAGAAGTTTCAAATATGTTTATAAGAAGTATATGTTACTGCCTGCAACTTATTTGGGCCATCCCCATCCTCTCACTGGTGCGCGGCCCTCGTTTGTTTGGCAGGGTGGGTTCTGCAGCTCATACCTCTCATACTCAGCACCTTGTACTATGACTTGTATAGTTCCATTGTGTCATTTCAAGGTTCATATTGAACCATTCGAGTCCTTGAACATGTTTACGCACCGCGAGGCCATCTATTGAGCCTGCGACAACGAATTTGCGGGGGTGCCCAGGTACCCCATCTATTGCCTTTTTGGGAGTTCTGACCGAAAGAAATTCGCCACACAGCCAAAACACCACCGAAATTGGCGCAAATGTGCTTAACTTGTTTACAGGATGTAGGCCTTCCAGTTGAACCCCTCGGGCCCTCCGAAATCCCTCATACGAGGACATTAATAGCCTAAAATGCCCAGGGTGCCAGGATCCCAGCGCATGATAGTAGGTCATGTAGGGCCATGATGTGATCTTGTGTGACAGAATTCTAGGAGAGATTCTAGGAATTCTAGAGCCCCCAATCAGGCCCTTACAATTCTCATTAAACATCTCAGTCTATGGGATGCTCAGAAATAAGTAAAATACTCGCTGGTTTGTCCTTGAAGCTACCAAACTCTGTACTCGGATCCATGGCTACCTGCAGGCACAGGTGCCTGAACCCACGAGTCAGGATACCTGTGGGTTTTCCCATGGTTCAACTGGCAGTGACTTGTGCCATCCCTTAGTCTTATACAAACCCATCTTGGCCTTGATCCTACGATGAATTATTGTTGGCTAAATGTAATGATGAACACATACCTTAAAAGCAAAGGCAGAGCCTTCCTTGAGGTCCTCTGTGAGATTCTGATTATACTGGATCCTCTTCTTATTCTGGCCAGTCTTGAAGCCATACATGACTTTGACAAGGGGCTTGATTTTGAGAAATCTCCAGTCAATTGGCCAATAATGGGAGCAAGCAGACACACCAATTTAGCTACTGCAGGCATTAACAGCAGCCTTTCACACATCTCCTCACAGCTCGCATTCCATGAGTGCTGGACCATGTGAGTTCTCAAACCTGCATGAAGGCATGAGTTGCACCTACAATTCCAGTAAAGGCCTGCTCCACACGAATGCACAGACAGTGCAACAATGGTTGGGCATTGGATCGAGTTTGATGGGGCTGATATGCCATCAGGTTCACAGGATTCGGTCATAAACATGGCTGTATGGTGCAGTGGTTAATGCTGCTGTCTCTCCTTATCAAATACCCAAGGTCATAGGTTTGAACCTGGTGTTGGGATGTCTTTGGTTGCCCCACCTTGAACACTGTTTAAACCTTGCTCAAGCAGAGCAGATCAGTGATTAATCGGTGATGAACCAATGTTCAAATTTTCTTGGGCATTCTTCCTATCATTCACACCACAGCGTCCTGCTCAACCAAATCAGTGCTCAAACCAGATTTTCGGTCAAGACCAGAATTGCTTGATCAAACTTCATATGGTTACTGACTGTTGCGCGAGAGCCCTTGGTGGATCTGTGGCCGTGTCTTGCCGTGGATATGTTTCCTCGACGCCCACCGGCATGTCATTCGAACAGCCCCCAACCACCTAGACTTGTACCGGTTCTTCTTCTCCTATGTCCATCGTCTCCCTGCTGGCCTGGTGGGCAGTTCGCCTGGATTTCGACAGTTTGTCACCAAGGCATGGACAGTGTTCATTGCAACGAGAAATTCGAAGGCCCGCGGATTTCGCGAACTCTTACATTTTGTGGATGGAGACTCCGGGTCTATCTGCGATGCGCATGTCGTGGAGTACACCACAGGCGCCGGTGGTTCGTTTGATGAATTGGCCGCGCTGATTTATGCCCATTTAAACATTGACGGGAGGGTGGCGTATATACGGAGCGCTATCCATTTTGCAGTGGCTTTTGAGCCCGCGCGGACATCAACAGGAAATCCTGAACTGGGTGATTTTCATCACTTTCTCCGGCTTCGAGGAATAGTTCGGCGCTTGACTGAGATTCTATGGGATGTGATGTCGGATTCGTCGGATTCGCTTACTAGCAACACCCGAGGAGAGCTATTGACAAATTGCCTATCACTGTTGGTCCTCGAGCTGTGCAATCCCGACGGTTATTTGTGGCTGCCACAAGCCCTTCGATCTGGGCTCCTTGGCTGCATTGCACGGATTGCAACTCTGTGTGACTCCGGTGCCCACATCTCGAACCTTAGGAAATTACTCGAGTACACACAGAGCGCGACGGTGTATTATTCTGTGGTGCAGAATTTCGCCTGCCACCTGCCTACTGCATCGGTGCACGCCGATTCCCCCATCTACTCGCAGTGGATGAAATTTGTCTCGTTGGCGCAGGAGCGATTAGATACCACGGATGCGAGTGTGGGGCCTGCAGGGCCTGTGATAACCTCGAGGTAAAGCATGACACTTGCCACACTCCACACTCGTGCTGACGTCTTTCCAGTGTGGGAGGATTATGAAAATTTAAAACCTGCGCCGGTTGCTGCACGATGTACTACTGTGATAGTTCGTACCAACGAGCTGATTGGACCGACCATCATATATGGTGTGACAGGCTTCGCTCGCTTCATCTGCGTGCGTCGACAGATCCTTCTCATCTTCCTTCCTTCGTAAAGTCTAATATTTGATCCAGGCGAGCGTCTTACGGGACACAACAAGTCTTTCATGCGTGCTTTAGTCCAACAAACCTACCACCAAAACAGGAATACTATCCTTCGGATGCAGATCGCATCCATGCAGTCAGGGGTGGGTGAAAACGTTTTTATCACCCAAGACTACAGCACTGGCATACCGGTCATCGGATGTCAACCATTCTTGGCACAGGATTTTGTCCCTTGTACAGACTTGGAAGTGCAGCAGGTGTTCTATGGCGCTCGGGCGCGAAGGGACCACCGCATCCAGTTACACCTTGTCTCATTCCCAGGCCAGCCGTCGCGGATTTTCATGATGCGGTCGTCGGATGCTGCGGTGCATGACAGACTCGTGTACATCGCAGGCGCCGCAGGGGAGGACGGTCGAATGGAGAAGGAACTGGCGGCATTGGATGGGCTATGCGACGCAATTTGTTGAAAGTCATTTTTGTTATATTTCTATACCCGACTACCTGATGTTCCTTGAATTCAAATACCGGTTCCATAATAGGAGGGCCAGAATTATGCTCAATTCCACTGAGTCGATTCTGATGTCCGATCCCCTACACTGGAAAGAAAAAACACTCGTATGTAATCTCCGCCGCCTTCCCACAACCAAACAAAATTCCCTGCCGTTCTTCTCAAGATCGCAGGGTGCAGGATGTTTTGAATCAATTCGTACGGTGCGCGGGGTTTCGGTTTCGCCACTATATGCTATATATTAGAAATATATTTGCCTGTTCAATTGTTACATTGAAGTGCGGCCGCTGATATACTCAAACGCGCTACTTGGGATTCCAATGAGAATCCACGGGGCTAGGCAGGAATAAACTCGTCCACGTATCCGGATCCGCAAAATCCCCACGTCTTCAATGAATTGTCCATATAACCTTCATCGCGTTCGCACGAATATCAACGCATCTAACTCTTCCACAACTCGGTCTTCGCCGGCGGCCTCGCCACATAATATCACGAGCCCGCCATTACACCAGCATTTACACTAGATTGCGACGATAGTGAGCCCAAATCCAGCCGAGTATGCGTACGGTAGCACCCACCAATGTTACAATCGGTATCGCAGGATCCGGGAGAACCATTGCCGACAACGCAGCAGCAAGTTATGTCAGGGGCGAGGGACGAGAGGGGCACTGGATTCATAACACGTGGTCTGATGTTGCATGCGGCCGAGAAACAACAAATATCAGGTTTGACGGTGGCTGCAGGGGTGGATGTGGCGCACAGGCCGACGAGCACAGCGAGGGTGGTGAATGGGAAGTGAATGTGGGTGTTGTGTTGAGTGATGAGCAGCTGCATCACAGAAGTTAGTAGGTTTTTACAGGGCTAGGATATTTCGGCGCCGCGTCACCGCCGCGTCTCAACATGTGAACACCGCCTCCTCCCTCCTCACTGGCGACCGCCGCGTCTTCCGTCTCCATCGCCGTGTACCGCCGCTGACTATACAGACGCTTACACAGTGGTCATCGAGCTCCACAGGTAATTCTTGTGGGTGCCTACATAATTCAACCACATACACTAAGCTACGATATGCTCGGGTCGCAGCCGCTGTAAGATCGTGCCGGGTTGCTGTTGCCTTCCACCGCCGCTTTAGACACTGTAAGTACAAGCAGACGATCCTTCGACTGGCACTGCGATACAGCTCCTCCAGCCGCCGCTGTCGCCGTTACTATGATAGCGCCGCGGCGATCGCCACGGACATGACAATTTTATGGGCCACTAAAAATGGGTTACCTGGCTCTGGTACTACATACATATAAACAATGCTACTTCATAGGGAATAAGAAATAGGGGATAACTTACTGACGCCCACCGCTGTTCGAAGTCCCAAACTTTGAGAAGAATAAAGGCGG
This sequence comes from Mycena sp. CBHHK59/15, assembly GCA_029204085.1. Classification (NCBI taxonomy): domain Eukaryota; kingdom Fungi; phylum Basidiomycota; class Agaricomycetes; order Agaricales; family Mycenaceae; genus Mycena; species Mycena sp. CBHHK59/15. The sequence goes on along the minus strand of JARGXW010000107.1, from coordinate 125,321 downwards.
ACCCCCCTTTCCTCCCCCTTTGCGCCCTTTCCCTGTTTTTTTAGCTTTATTTCGGCTTAAATAAGCAGATGGGGAAGGGCGCCCTTTCCTCGGATATATTCCTGGGACAGTTCTTCAATTCTTTCGGCTTTGGATGCGGAGGACCAAAAATTGGTACTGTCTGCCCAAGCTATCGGCGAGCTGCTTCAGGAAATTCGACATGCTGTGTGATCTTCAGAGTCAAATTTCTGTGTAAAATTTGAGATCCAATTTCAGAATATAGTGAATGCTACTTGAAGCTTGTTTCTTGGGTCAAATGACACACATCTCATCAATAAAGTTACCCAACCAAATATTCGGCTCAAGAGGTCACCGATTTTTTTATCTTGAAACAAAGGCCGATTTTTTTCAAGGCTGAACCAACTAACCACGTAAGACCCTGACTGGGTGGACGGCATCGGCACCCAATCCCCGCCAAAATAATCCCAATCGGTTCGGGTTCGCAACCGATTGGGATTATTTTGGCGGGGATTGGGTCTGATTGGGACCCACCCAATCAGGGCCTAATACTGCTTGTTCATGGGCGGGTGACCACTATTTACTTACCATTCTGGCCCAACTCTTAACTCAGTCTGCCTCCAGTTATACAAGTCTGTGTTCATCCATTTTCCAAAACTTAAATATACAAATTTTCCATACTGTCAGCCATCTTTCCTCTTGCATTTCAATTTTATTCTGTATTCCTGCATCCCCAGAATCGCCTGTTGGGGTAGAGGGAGGAAACGAGTCCGTCTCTAGACTCTCAGCCTCAGTACCAAGGCACCATGCGCCCCGTCTCGTGGGATTCTCTCGCCAGCTCCAAGATCCTCAACCCGTCCCTCGACGTCTCGGGCTTCACATAGAGCTCAGCCGTGTCCCGAATGGCAGCCACAACGTTCTCGTACAAGCCCCTGTACCGGCCAAGCACGCTGGGATACTTCCCAATGTACAGCCCGCTCTCCTCGTCAAAGGTTTGACTCTTGGTGTCGAATTCCTTCGTTGTCGATAGTGTCCCCATATACGCTCGTCCTCGCGTCCATAGTCGGGATCCAATGCAGGCTGGCAAGGGGCGGCTATGGCTTTGGCTTCTTGAGGGTCTGTTCCGAACTGCACGTGAAACCAAAAGTTCAAGCTTGAAAGGAGGAATGGAGCAGGTTAAGCACCTTGAGATAAGTACCCTCGGTTCCCCTAACGAAGAACTTGAGATTATCCTTCATGTGAGTGACGATTGCTGTCTTGACCGTGACCGTAAGGTTCTTCTGCTCGCCTTCGTATTGTAGAATGATGGTAAAGGTATCGTCAACCTCACTGTCCACCCACGATTCGACCTCAGAAAGCCTGTCACCGACACCGGGCGCCCGAAAAGAAGTAGGGCCTGGTCAACAGTGTGCGAGCCTCAAGTTTGACAGTTAGTCGCGCATGTCCGTCGCCACAAGACGAGGGGAAACTCTCACCAAGCCCAAATGTCATCCCCTGGCCAGACGCGTACTCTTTCTGGGTCCAGCCCATGACCCATGATGGCATACGGAAGTCGAAATGCATCTGCGCGTCCCTGATTTCACCTAGTGCGCCGCTCTTCACAATATGCTGCAACGTGAGGAAGTCACTGTCGAATCTCCGATTCTGATAAACCGTCAACACTTTCCCCTTCTCCTCGCCAGCTGAATCAGGTCATCCGCCTCCTTGCTCGTGTTCACAAACGCCTTCTCCACCACGACATGCTTCCTGCTCTCTAGCGCCCGGCGCACAAATTCCCCATGCTCATGTGTACAGATAACGACCAGCTCAATTTCATCGTCCCCAAAAAAGCCTCGGCGGTGCCGTGGTGCGTCGCGGATGGGAAATCGATAGTGCAGTGCGTGCCGACGGAGGTGGGGCGAAGACGCAGGGTCGGGAGCTGCCGCGCGCTGTAGAAAGGCGCACACCCGCAGGTCCGGGTTGGGCAGAATGAAAGGAAGGTTGAAGCTTTTGGCAGAACCTCCGTAGCCGATGAGGCCGACGTTGATGGGGGGAGACGCCATGGTAGAAGCAGTAATACGGTATTGGGCTGCTTGAGCGAAGAGGTTGGTAAAATCTCTGGGACGGTTTTAGCCGGCCGGGTAATGCGAGGGGAGGGGAAGGTGCGAGGGAGTGAGGGCGAGAGATGAGCGGGATCCTGAGAATCGTGCGTTAACAAGAGAGCCCAGGAGAAGAAAGAAGCAAGCGGGCCGCACTGGCAGTGCTTCCCGGGGAATATGTGAACCCGGGGTTCCCGCGATACAATTCTCCGCGACTTTCCCAGGTTGCGCTTCCTCAGTATAATTAGCCTACGTTGACGAGCCAAACACCAGGCTGGCGGCCGTCATTTTCACTGCATGCCGGGCTTATCCGAGCGAGGACACTACCAACGCTATCGAGCTCGCCTGACCTAGCTTTACATATCTAAATCATGATACGGCAACGCGATCGTTGAAGACTATGCCATCTGCGGAGAACGTGGCCCCCGAGCCGCATTGATGGCTCGAATCTTGCACTCGCAGTTGAAACAAGCCGGTGTGAGGGCACTGACGAATTTATGGAGATTGAACGCATTCATTTCCCCTAGTATCTTTTTTGCCGCTCCAAACTGGGAGGAGGTTCAACAATTCCTCTTGCTCGTGCTTCCTTCTGTCAAAATCTTGACCCCGGTGTCAAATTGAAGTTATTCTTCCCCTCTCTCATTGGTACCAATTACCCTATACCCCATTTTCAGGCTAACTACGAGGGAGAAATGTAAGTAACGAGTAGGACAAGAGAGGTAGAGTGGAATGTAAATGAAATCACGACTCACGAGGTTTCGAACTATTTTCGGTCTGATGAGGCCTCGATATTCGACGGTAGATGGTAGCGTAGCGTCAATGTGCTCTGTACAAATTGTCGAACTATTTATTGAAACGAACCCAGGACTTGAAAATGACCCAGAGTACAAAATATTTGTACCCCTTCTTCTTTCCTCCCATCCATATACACGGGCACAAGTTTGCTTTGAACACATTACTTTTCAGTGTCCGGGAGAATTGGACGCTCAGAGCCCGACTTGATTCAGACCACGGTGTGGTTCAAAGAATTTTCATTCTTTTAGGATGGTCTGGTGCTTGTTGTTTTTGAAAGAGGGCATTGAACCTTGCTTTTAAATATTCGACGCTTCCAGCTCCCTCAGTGGTCCTCGGCGCGATATAATTGGTGTTCTGCCTACTTGAAACATCACTAAACTATGTACATGATATACTTAGAAAATAAGACGACGCATCCCTTAGACGACGCCCGTGACGGATGTACGTGGTCAGCAGAATGTCACCTGGCGGATTGGCTGTGCATACCTTTGGATTTTGGACGTCTTCTTGCCTGCCTATTAAGTTGCCGCTCCGTTCTGCGGTACAAAACCTGTGGCTGTGTCTTGAGCATAACCACCCGTTTTGTACCACAGAACGGAGCGGCGGTTGCTTATGGTGGGATCTTGGATCCCCTGATTATGTCAATTCGCGAAGTGTTCGCCACGTATCTGCACGGTTAACAGTCGTCGCGGGTGTTCAGTGCCGCTGTAGTCTAGGCTCAAAGACCATCTACTGCATCTGTCCTGTGGGACGAACTGTGTAACGGCAATCAACGTATTATTAAATCGATGCGTACGCATCAGCGCTCAGCGCTCAGCAGTCATCGTTGGTAGGTACTAGTAGGTAGGTAGTAGCACTGGTATTCTGAAGATCCATGGATCGGCACAGCGTGGAAAATGGCGTGGATATACATCGACTGCGGCCGAAGTACAAGTTGAACACATCAGATCCTCCATCTTTTCCCACGTATCTTCCACTGTTCGCCGGCATCTCATCTCAAATTTCAACGCCTCTCGCAAATAGGATCCGTACACGGTACCTGAATGACTCTCCCACAAAGTTCTCACATCCCGTCAAGGGCATCGGATCTTTTCACCGTTCTGGGGGGCCTCCGAGTCTACACATAACTATATAAAAGGTGGCCGTGCACTGCCTTGTTCCTCAGTTCGCCCCTGAACCCTTCCTTTCCCTCTCACCTACTTCTAAAAATGTTCTTCTCTGCCAAGGCCGCCGCTCTTGCAGTGCTCGCTGTCGTCGTCAATGTTCATGCGGAAACCCACACTATCGTGTTTACCAACAAGTAAGTTCCATTTGTTCCTCAATTTTACCACCGTCTCAACGATCATTTCCCCTCCAGCTGTGGATTTGGAACTGTAAGTCGCCAGAGTCCAAAACCAGGTTCTACCCCAGGAACTGGGGATTTACTCATAACCACCCACAGCCTACTTTAATCCAGGGAGGCAACGTCCTTTCCACCGGGGGCTCCTTCACGATTAATGGCCCCCTTCGCAGAGCTATTGCGTATCTCCAGACTGGTAAAAATATGTCCAATCAACCATTCGCGCAACTGAAATTTCCAGGGGGATGCGGTTTCAATGGGGAGGGCTGCACGCTCGTCGAAACGGCCTTGGTTAACCCGTCCACCGCCGGTTCTGGATCAAGCACCGATATCTCCTTGATCCCACCGTTAGTCACCGGTTCTCTTAGGGGTTTATAATATTAACATGACACGGCTATAGCCACGCCTTCTCTGTGACCACTGGATTCGGGTCAGTTAATCGACTTACTTCCTTTTCTTCTTCCCGGCTCAAGATCTTTTTAGATACTTCAACGGATGCCAGCCGGCCGGTACAGACTGTACGTTCTTTCTCGCACATATCATAGGGATATATTCTTATTAAACCATTTAGGCACAAACTCAGGCTGCCCGATGGCTTTCCGCTCGCCAGGAGACACTTTCGCGCAGATTGCATGCCAGATCGACAACGCTGACTTGGCGGTGTGTACTTTCCTTGGCTCTCATTTTTATACTGCTCAAACTTGAATCTCAGATCACTTTCTGCGACTGAGACTCAATTATGTGTACATAGTACCAAATGTCGAACCAGTCTTCTATTAATTATACATACGAGAGCGAGGTTCATCATTTTCGATTGAGATGGAGAGGAAAAGAGTTGAATTTCCGAAACGTTCAGCACAGTTCTGCCGGAATCATTACAGTCATACATGAGGCTTGGTTTGCGAATCTGTTTCCGGGACTGTGTCATCGTATCTGGCTCTCGCTTCCACCTTTTATGTGGCCTAATTATGTTATTGGTTTATCCTGATCAGTTTAATCCGGGATTTAGACTGCATGTTCCATGAGCAAATATTTGGAGACAAATAAATTCCAAAGGTGGAAGAATACTAGGTAGGTACTGTGGTAGACAATGAGGTAGCATACCGTATATGACAACACCCGCCGACCTACTGCCACCGTTGGCCAACAAATAGCGCCAATATATTCGGACAGTCATATTTCAGTTTGATGAGAATCCTGCCCATTGAACCCAAGATACAACTACACATTCCCCATGGTGTGTGAGCCCAGATTATTCCAGTGCGACAAATCTGGAAGAGTTACTGCGCAACCAGGATCATTTTTGAATCCAGCACAGTATGCTATTTAACTCGTCGACCTGCCTCCAGAGACACCACATGGGATGTGATTCACCTGAGGAGGGTGTCGCTGCGGGTGAGATGAGGGAGTTTGGATCATCACCGTCCTGGTCCGTCCACACAGTGCGCGATATCGGCGGAACACTCTCGACCTGTTCGACTTCGCCAGCGAGGGCATGCATGTATAAGGGAGTACGAGGACTGCTGGCCCGATGATCGGATATGGCAGAACTATATCCATCCCGGTCAAATGCATTTCGGGGTCATGAATGCATCGGAAAGGTGGGAAGAGATCACAGTTGGGAGTATCCGGGAGTAGGACGTGGGCGGGGACAAGGTATGCCAGGTACATACAAAAAAGAAAAAAAAACACAGCCCTATGAGTCACATCAGAAAGTAGTACCCCCCTCGACGCAGGAGACAATACTGGTATCGCAGGGCAGGTGTGTGTGAAGCCCTGCACACTGTGATTCAGCGCACATACAAGCCAGATGGAGAGGTTGGAGATATGGGTGCATGTCGAAATCACCATACCCCTAACCGCAGCATAGATGGTGGGCAAGGGCCCGGATGATGCTGGCCAAATCAGAGACTTTGCCGACAAGTAAATGCACAGATTTGAACTCCTCCAAATTCTGGATGTTGAGACAATGCAAATGGATTATAGGCCAGACTTCGGGTTGAAGCGGTTTTCTGACACACAGATATAACTTTACTAATCTAACTTTATACCAATCTAGCTTTATTCCAATCCATCTTTTGCTGCCCAGCAGTTGGACATCATTCGGCATTGTAAGAACTTCAAGTTGCATAGTCTTTGAAGTGATTGTTTGTCTGTATCTGATATTCCACTGACTGATTCATGAATAATCCATTCAGGCTATTCTGATGATACATTGTCAAGACACCAATTAATACCTACTTTTTTGTAAAAAGCTCAAAGATTGCCATGGCCAAGCCAGGCCAGGCCAGGATCCCTGGCTTTGGCTATGGCTTGGGATTTCTGAAGCCTAAGCCAGACGAAGGCAGGCCTAAGCCATGGATTGCAGGCCAAACCAAGCCAGCACATCACTAGTTTCAACGTGAACCCGACGAGAATATCATTGTGGAACACCCCAACTTTAACCTCCCTGCTTGCTCGATTTCGGGGTGGCTGTGCGGCCTTGAAGGTCAGCAGCAGTGTGCGGGGAAAGGGGGAAGTTGGGGCTTGAAGGTCGGCGGCTCGAAAGGGTGGGGTTGCTGTGCGGCCTTGGAGGTCGGCGGCAGCGTCACTGCGGCAAAAGGGGGAAGTCGGGCCGTGAAGGCCTGCGGCTTGAAAGGTAGTGCTGGCAAGGTTCGGTTCGGTTCAGGTTCAGGGCCTTTCGCTCTGAACACCGAACCTGAACCCCGCGTTCGGTTCAGGCCTTTGCTGAACCCCGAACCTGAACCTGTGTTCAGGTTCGGTTCGGCGTCCGAACACATTCGAACCTAAATGTTTTCGGCCTTCTCGGCAAGCCAAAATCTCGCCCATAAAGGTACGTGGTGGTGTTTCTGGCATGAGTAACATATGAAAGGTTGCTTTGGGTGAGCTACTGGGACCTATAGAGAGCAGAATATGCTCACAAGTTTGTTGACCAGGTTGAGACACGGCAAAACTTCAAGCACAGACTTCAAACTCCCTCCCGATTTTTGGCAACAAGATAGCCGGGATGTCTTCGCAAATGAATATCTTTGTGTATGCGTGTAATCTGGGGTAATTCATGTCAGTAACCCCCCAAAATCGGTTGAAACTGACTCCATTGTTGCGTTTTCAGGGTCGGCGTTCGAACACCACCCATTGAACACGAACACCGAACCGAACTTCGTGTTCAGGTTCAGGCATTCACTGAACCTTGAACCTGAACGCGGTGTTCAGTTCGGTCCGGTTCAGGTTCGAACCGATTCCTGAACCGGACCTTGCCACCACTATCGAAAGGGCGGGGTGGCTGTGCGGCGGCGGGCTTCAAGGTCGAAAGTCGCCGGAGGAGCGGTCGGGGGAGGCGTAGTGAGCTTTCGGTGAGATCGGACCGGAATAGTGGAGCGCCGGCGAATGAGAGAGGTCGCGAAGTGTGGGAAAGTCTGCCGAAGGTTTGCCGAAGCTCGAAGCGTGGGAAAGCCGGGTCATCCTGGCCATGGTTGATGGCACGGCTTGCATGGCCCCGATCTCGCGCGTTTCTGGGGGGAAAAATACGAAAAAAATATGGACACGGAGGTAATATGCAGGGGAATGGCCCGTATGATGGTGGTCTTGTGGAAGAGAGTGGGGAGCGCGTAAAAAAGGATTGTCGGGTAAAAAACACATTTTTCACCCTGTCCGCGAAAAATTGGATGTATCTCCGTCAATAATGGTGCGCTTGGGGTGGAATTTCTGAGGGGGTAGCTGGGAATGATATTTATTAAAGCCCCCAAGTGGAGGCGGCGCGACCGACGGGATGGCATGGAAAATCAGGGGGCAAAAGCAAAAAGTCAACAAAGTGCAATCGGCGACTTTGGAAAAAAACAAGCTCAAAGTCGGGCATAGAGGGAGTTGTGGAGGTGTGGTGCACAGGTTTTCATACCTAAATACGCCTCTAAACCGGAGCAAAAATCAGAATTTTCCCAGAAAAACTCGCAAAGCAGTAATTTTTTCCAATAGCTTTGCACGAATGTGGCTTGAAAGTATCTAGGCAGTCGCAGAATAGATTGACAAGAAACTTGCGATGGACGGCCGAAGAGTTGGCCAAGAGCAGCTGGCAGTGCGGCGATCGGCTTGGCACCGCATGCTCCCACGCTGTCCATACTCGTTGCAAGGGATTTGCAAAGTGATCGATTCGAAGCCAGCCTGATTCTTTTGCAACGATATTCATGGTGTATACTTCAAGCAAGAGTTTCAAGTGGAAGAGGTCGTCAAAATACTTTATGTGTGCATTGCAACGATGAATGTGGTGCTTCCCTCCTGGAGTCTCAATGGCCTGACTCGGAGCCCCGCCACCCTTTCCCTGTGCAGGAGCTGCTGGAGTCTTATTGACCTGTACCTGTGTCGCAACCATGTCGACCTTCTCCCGGACAACGGCCGCGTCGTTCATGGTTCAAGAACTCAGCTTCTTGAAGGTTTTGTACTTCTTGGTCGATGTATTTGAGGAATTTATATGCTATTTGATCGCTCGATGTGGTTCATAAATAGTGCTACGTCGAATTCAGTCTGCATGCTCCCAGTACAGAATATCAGGTCATGGATGGGATGCCGAGCGGCCGATCATCTGATGTTGATTTGACATCGGGCCGAGTCCGCTGTTGAAACACTTCGCGCAGGTCTCTGTGTTGAAGACTCTGCCTTTTCAACCTGGGATATGCGCAAGGAATGTTTTTGACTGTTTTGGACGGGCTAACTCATCAGAAGATCATAGCACACCATATATATTCATTAGTTTTAACTTAATGTAAATTCGGCTTCTGAAAGAGATCATCAGAACGAATACAGTAGTGATCCAAATGATAGATTATGTCTAATATACAGCGGATATAATTATGAGGGGCATAACGTTCAAATTTCATGTCGTCACTCTCAGGCACTGCTCTTGAGCCGTGGGAATTTTGCCCATGTCGGCTAATCGGCTGCCTCGGCAAATCACCACGAAACGCAACCAACCACGGTGTACACCCGTGGTCCGCAGAGCAGATAATATCCTGTGAAAAAAACTTCTATAAAAATGACAGAACGGTGGAGATATATGCACAGAGTGCGAATGGTCCTGAGTGGCATGGTGGGTATGATATACATGGTGGCTCCATGAGGCAGATATTCCGTGATACACTAATGAAATGGGTTAACGAAGCAGCGACGACCATGTGCCCTGCTGGATGATGGGTGTGGCGGGCTCGGGTGTAGACTGCAAGACCGGTGACTCTGGCCGATGGCGACCTGCACCATGGTCAGGATGCAGTCGATCTCGTTCGGTCGTGGGAAGGGACAGTCGGGCGAGGTGAGCTTCTAAATCATGGCGAGGTTGCCCTCGTGAATCAACTACATAACAAATGTCACAGACTGCTCGAAGAACGACGACAGCGATAGCGACTCACGATCTCGAGTACTGAACGGTAGGCGCTGTTGAGCGAGCCGACGACCCACGCGTGATGCACGCTCGTCGCCTCGCCGGCAAAGTGGAACATGCCCAGGATGGGTTGGGTGACCTGGCGGTACATGCTCGAGAACTTTCCGGGGCCGAAAAGTGCGAAGGCACCTAGACCGCACCGACATCGGCTCTTGTATTCACCAAGTTCGACTTGTCAAGTCAAACGCTGGGCTCCCGCCTCTCCGTCCTCCTCTGCGCGAAAAGGACGATGAGCCGATCCGGATTGGCATCCTTGGCGCGGGCATCACTGGACTCTATGCCGCCCTTCTCATCGACTACCTCGGACCCGAGAGCGGGATCACCTACGACATTCTCGAAGCCAACCTGGATCGTACAGGCGGACGTCTATACATGCATCGGTTCAGCGACTCACCTAATGACTATTTCGTAAGTGATTCAAACGGTCCTTGTCGCCAACATCAGCGCTCTGACAATGTTGTTCAGGACGCAGGAGCGATGCACTACCCAAAAATTCCATGGATGAAGCCTACCTTCGCCCTGCTCAAGTTTCTTAACCTCGACGACCCTAAATCACTGATCCCTCACCATCTCGGCGACCTGCGCAGCAACAACATCTGCCACTTCAACAACACCTTCATCTCCTCCGCGCGCCTCGAGGCCGCCGACACTCGAGGCGACTTCGACCCATTTGCTACAAAGGTTGACGGCCTGACCGACACGAACAACAACCTCGTCGGCCACAAACTCGACCCATTCAAACACATGCTCACGGAGGACTTTCAAAAGGGTGGGAGGCGCTGATGTCAGTCGATCCGTGGTCGATGCAGGACTGGCTCGCCTTGCCGGTGGACGACTCTCAGCGGGCGTATCCGGAGCCGGTGCGACAATTTTATCCATCTTCACTGCTGAGCGAGAGCTCCTAACACGACCGTTGTTTTATTAGCTCATCAAATATCTTGAGACGTTCACTTCGTCCACCGGTAAGTTATCATTCTCAGACCGTCAACTCTCAGGCGCCCGTTACCAATCCAGGCCTCTTCGACTGTGCACTGTCGGAGACGATCCTTGATGCGATGGACTTCGACTACCAGCCAACACCCGAGTGGTTCACCGTTCAGTAGGTTTCTCTCCCACGCTGTCGAGTGAACTTTCGCTGACCCGAGTTACAGGAGAGGCAGAGATGTTATTTCGAACGCCGTCATCGACCGTCTCACCCAGCCTGTGCAGCGAGGCCGCCGTGTCACCGCCGTCGCTCCCATCTTTGAGGCCGAGTCCACAAGACCAACCGCGCTCAAGGTCACCACCACCTCCGAAAGCGGCCTCATCGACTCCGAATATGCGCACGTCATCTCCACGATGCCCTTCGGCTGCCTCTGCATGGTCGACAAGTCCGCCCTCGAGTTGCCGTGGGAGCTGCAGACGGCGCTTCGGACGCTCCATTACGACTCTGCCATCAAGGTTGCCGTCAAATTCAAAATGCGGTGGTGGGAGAAACTCCCCCAGCCCCAGGTCGGCGGCGCCTCAACGACCGACCGGCCGACGCGCATGGTTGTCTACCCCTCATATGGCATCGGCTCTGAGTACGCGACGATGATTGTGAGCTACACCTGGGCGCAGGATGCCCTGCGCATCGGCGTGTACGTCAAGGGCCACGATAGCGCGAGCGAGCAGGTGCTCCTCGAGTGCATCAAGCGCGATCTCGCTGACATGCACGACATCAAGGACATGACCGTCCTCGATCACGTCGACCACAAGATCGTCAACTGGTACGGCGACGAATACTCCAACGGTGCGTCCTTTCCTGTCACGTTCTGGGCGTACTGGGCGTGCACGGAGGGCATCCTGAGGTTGTGGTTGGGTAGGTAGGTAAGTAGGTAGGTATATTGCGGTGCGGTCCCTTTAAGAAACACCCGGGACCCGTACTATGTTGCTTGAGAAAGAGTAAATCTATATAAGAATCGGATGCGGTCATCCCTCCACAAATCCTGCTTCTCCCCCTGTTCTGGTCCGCGCCACTGCGAGTGATCTGGGCGGAGAGCAAGGTTCCCTCTGTTAGCTCTTTCTAGCCTTGTAGAGCTCGCTGGCACCATGTGGAAAATTATGAGCACATTCTCGCCAAGACTCCTGAACGCCTGATCTCTGATCGCTTATCCTTCAAAGCCCAGTCACTTGGATTTCTGGAGGACATGCAGTATGGGGGGGCGAGCACGATCCAGGCCGGTGATCGGTATATTCACCGTGTTAGGTCCCAGTTCGACCAAGGCAACACGGTCTCGACCGTGTTTTATGACCTCACAGGGGCCTTCAACCGCATCTTGGTGATACGCGAAATGGCGGCACTTAGATACCTCCGACAGCTTATCCATTGAGTGGTCTTTTCCGACTCTTTTTTACATCACCATCTGGTACCGCCGTACCGGCAACACATCACCATCTACCGCCGGCAACATTTACGTACAGTCACGGCAAAGTAATGCCGCAGTGATTCGAGTGGGCACCAAGGGGGCACTGGCATTCAATATATATATATATAGCCGATTTGTTTTTTCGCAGACCTCGGGGGGGAACCTACCTACCTTGTGACCGTGACAGTTGCCTTATTTGGACGAATTGTGACACCGGAAAACGCCGGGCCTCTCCATGATGTCACTCAACTGCACTGACTGGGTTGGTAGCATCCCAGGAGACAATCCAAACAGTTGGGTCTCAGTTTTAGGCAGAAAAAGTGTATATATTTTGTTTATTTACAACTTCTAGCCTTCGCAGTGGATGAAGAAGGCCTTGCACAGGAGACTACTGTACTCACATAGATTTAGCTGCCATTGCCAACAACCCTCTGCGTGATCTCAGTTGACATACCTCGTTAGCCATAGTGGGACCTCCACGAAGCACTTTGAGCTGACGCTGTGCCTCCCTCAAATTGTAAAAGAAGATCAGTAAATTTGATTCGCGAGGGTCTTGACAAACAGACGACATCTGGACAACCCGGGCCGCCCGGCCATGTCGAAATTTTGTACTGTCGGACATTGATCATGCACCCAAGCCCATCCACATGCTCCATTAAGCTCCTGAGTATAAAATACTGGTTAATCGAGCCCAAAAGGCCATGTTTTCCTACCAAACCCAAGTGTGAAGTTTTATTTTTTTCCGGCTTGAAGGCCGAACCTACCTACCGGCCCTTGGTCACCGGTTTGAATGCCGGTGCCCCCTTGGTGGGCACCTGAATATGGCCCGGGCCACGACACATACTCCGTTGGTCCATTTAATTAATTGTCAGCGCCGCAAGGATGCATGAAACCTCATTGCCAATTCTTTGAAGGCCTCGAAAACTGGTTATCAGGTGATACGATGTTGTAGTACGGATTGACAACGCCCACGCGCTTCTCTGATAAGAGACCAGCAGCTCAAAACTGTTGATATGGTAGCCTGATAAGCCCCGGGAAGCTCCACCAAAGCCTTGTCCGGATTCTGGGGTTTTTGAGGGTGATTTCCTTGTCCGAAGTTGGGGTTTTTGAGGCCACAAATGGCCAAGCCTTGTCCAGAGTTGGGGTTTTTGAGGGAATTTTCCCAAGAATTCTTCCCAAATTCCGGGCCCAGAGTGGCCAGGTTTTGATTGGCAGACATTATTTTGTGACATTTCTGGGCGAGTCACACAGGCGACGCGTGACCCATGTGATGACCCTTGTCCGACTTGAGGTTTTTCAGGTCCAAAACTCGCCAAAACGTGGGGTTTTTGAGGCCAAAATCTTGGGTTTTGCCCGGACAAGGCTTTGGTGGAGCTTCCCGGCGCCTATCAGGCTACCATATCAACAGTTTTGAGCTGCTGGTCTCAGAACTTGGGGATTTCGGCGCTGCCGTTTTAAGAGAACACTGAAACAGTGCGGCCACATGATGATCGACGAGATTGAACATGCGCAGCAAACGGATTGCCGCAGAACTGCAGAGATTACCGCATCCCGTCGACTTCATGCGTCAGCGCCCATTTGCACCCGGTGAGCGCCCGTATATCCGTATGGCTGCCTGAAATCTCTATAAAGCCAGGACCATTGCTCGACTTTTTTACACCTTTTGTTCACCCCAAACATCTCCTCTCTTTAAAGATGCTCTTTTTCAAATCCGTCGCCGCCCTCCTCGCGACTGCCACCATGGCGTCTGCTGCAGTAATCTCTGCCAGAGACTTTACTGCCATCGGTATGTTTCCCCCTCGTGCCCATACGAGCCCAATGCCAACACAATTCTCGCAGCGACCTACTATGACCCTAATGGTGGGTTTGGCGCGTGCGGGAACCCCCTCGGGAACGGCGACCTTGTCGTAGCGCTCTCACCCTTGCAATATGCTTCCGGCACCCGCTGCGGACAGAGAATCAATGTTTCATGTGCGTTCTAATTTTGGGCACGACACGTCGTTGCTGATGATTATGCAATTCTGCTCCCTTCAGACAACGGCAAAGGTGTCTCGCTCGTTGTCGCCGACCTGTGCCCGGGCTGCCAGGGCGCGAACGGCATCGATTTGACTGAGGGTGTCATGGCATTGCTCGAGCCGAACTATATCGCGCTCGGCAAAATTACCGTCGACTGGGTGTTCGCGTAAACTCAACACCGTTACATTTAATCTCTCTTGGGCAGATGTATATCGCTTGTTGTAATGGGTTTTTACCGCTACATCGTTTTTAATCGCATATTTTCCGACGTTTGATTCTCACAAGTGCTCAGCTATTTGAAGCAGACCCAAATATAAGTTTCAAACGTCCAAAATCAGGCGTGCGCGATAAATTTAAATCGACGTGAAACAGCGGGTCGGACCGACGGAGACCTCAGACCAGCGTGAGGGAAAATAGACAACATGGAGCAGAGGTGAATGAGCGGCTGCCAGTCGTGGACTAGATGGTGGAACATTATGTGATGTCCTGTCCGTTGATTCGGGGACGGGGAACGTCACTGTCAACGCGACCACCTTCAATGTTACCTGTGGATATGAGGTGGATGGGCGCTTGAAAGCGGTCCATCGTTTTGATATTCCTGGTAACGTGTATGAATGAGTCGTTGGTTGGCCTGGTGGAAAGGATACACCCGTAGCAAATACCCGTATGGTTCAATGTCGACATGATACCAGACCTCTGATCTCTTCTTTCAATTTTTAGGTCCCGGTATTATCGTTATCGCCGAGCCGACCGACAAGAGCAACTCCAACAGCCTATACAGCACAATGCCAATCGTTGATTCACAAGGAAACACGAGTCCCCTCGTCAACTTGACTACTCCAATGAATAGCAGTGTTTCTACACTCCAGTTTTTTCAATGCTCCCAGGAGCTGATTCCTCAACATGCAATTGTGGATTCTCAGTCACCATCACTTCTGGAGGTAACCTCGAAACTGTATAAAGAATTCTCTACTTGGGCTGAATATCACACATCCAATACACCATCGATCATCTCCGACAAGAAGCAGGTCGATAAGTTGAATAAAACTCAGAATTTTCTGCTCCACACGGTGAGTGTCAATGCTATGTATCATATCGGTACCTTACAAATGGCAAGGGCCCTGTCTGGTTGGACCATCTTCCGATGTCGGGTATCGGATTGGCCCAAGACTCAGACGACCCATACCAGGTAGGAACCACCTGCAGAGCCCCTCCTCGATCTCCAGCCCGCGCAGATCACACGACTCGGGATGGTCTACTGAGGGGACGTACACGGGGACCGCGCCCGAAGCACGATGCGGCCGATGGCCCGGCGCCGCAGCGCGCTGTCTCGCAGACTCGTCCCCTTCCTCGCGCCCGTGTCGCATCCGTACCAGCAGCAGCTGCAGCAGAAGACCGCCACAGTGTCAGTATCGTGCGTCGACGAAATGTACATGCCCATGCACACAGGTGAGTCCAATTTCCTTTTTGGCGCCCAGTTGCGCAGTCGCGTTCTTGCATGACATGCCGGGCCTTCTTGGTCGTTCCCTCCGAGTCTATATACGTCGTTCAAAGACTTTGTTCTTTGTTTGCTGCTGCTACTTTTGCTACAGCGTGTACGAAGAGCCCATCCGACTCAGTTCCCATTGATGCACCCATCTCCGGCTGTAGCATCGCGCAAGTCAGCGAACGAGCAAATTTTAGCCGAGGCAACGACGTACCGCCGGCGATGACGTTGAACGGCGCACTTGTAACGGTGTGGAGGCCCGTAGCCTCGTCGTCCGTGACCTCGAGGATGAGAGATTGCCCTGGAGGCATGCAGCCGTCAGTCCAGCATCCACAGACTGTGTACTACAGTTTCACACCAAGCGTGGCATTGACGATCCAGACGAGGCTGGTGCCGGTAACCAGCCCGAAGTCAACGAGGGGCGTCGGCTGGATGGGGTTGGTCTGAACGCTGATGAACGAGCGTGGTTAACGTGAGGAATCTCGTGCAACACGCGTGCATACGCCTGAGAACAAAGAAGAAAAAAGTCAATCGGGACCCCGGGGACAATCCAGGAAGTGACTTACGACAACGTAAGGGGCTGGCAATCCAAATATCGAATACGTGAGGAATCCGGGCAACGAGCGAACAAGTAGACGCACGGTTTCCACCGGACCAAGTGATCAGCATGGGCTCGCACTGAGCTGCGGACGGATTTAGTGGTGCCAGAAGCGAGACGAAGCATGAACGTACCTGCACCGGGAACTCTGCGCAGAAAGCGTTTAGTACGGGAGCAAGGGAATGGGGAAGGGGGACGGCGCACGGGGTGCTGATTTCCAGCGGCGCACGGGGCGCGACAGCGGCGCTGGTACCGAGAGCTGCTGCGAGCAGGAGGAAGAAAGACTGCATATCTGAGGGGCGGATGAGCAGGGATGCTTCCCCGCATGATGGTATTTATACAGTTTGTATAAATAGACTTGAAATAGAGGGCGGGGGCCACCTCACGTCGGCACCCGGTTGTGAAATGTTCGCTGAATGCTGCATTCAAAGGACGGGAGAAGCATCAATTACGGTTGCCCTCTGGGGTCAAGGACTGATTTGGCCAAATATGATGGCATCTAGCGGTTTGCTGGGGTCCTGGCACTCCGTGACAAGCACACTCATCCGTGCTGACTGTGCCTACTTGGCCTGTCGATGACAGCGAGGCTCAAGTCAGCTAGTTTTTTCATTCGTAATGTGCCATATGTACCGCTATGCACTGGTCTCGACGTCCAGAGTCAACAATTCAACATAACAATTCAACTGAAAATCTGGTCCTGAATGTCGTTCGACATGTACTGTACTCATGTACTTCAGTGCAGCTCAGTTGAGCCATATCTGATTTCTCTGGAGCCCAAAGTATCGCTCATCAGTGTAAGCGGCCTAACATGATTGCGATTCGACGCCCATCGATATTTGATCGAAATATCACGTGGTCTGTCCCTTCGAGATCCCGGGAGCAGCTTTTTGAAGCTTTAAACCAGCCTTTCCGGAAGAGGTTTTCTTCAGGCTGGCATTTTGCACCCTCGGAACTCCTAAACGATGATCAGAAGTGGTTTGTTTATACCCTTGGACGGTTTCCCAGAGTTCAGAGGTAAAATCACTTGTCTGGTGGTTGATTATCTGCTCGTTGGCCCCAGGCAAGTCAAATATTTGCCTTGGTACACTAGCTGGCGAACGCCTCCCCCACAATGACATTTCCTTAAAAGGCATATCTAATCTTATCGTGTCACGTGTGGGTCCCTGCCGGCTCTAAACCCATTACAAACACGCTTGTGTTGTCTCCGGTATGGCGTAGTGGTTATACCCTTTTATTGTTATGCTCACGTAAGCGGTTGTTTCCGTGCTCTGGGTTCAAGCCCACGTCGAAGCGCTTTTATTTTGCGTCTTTTTTTATTTTTTTCAAGCCCCACGCAGTGGGCCTCCGCGGCGAGCGGACGCAGTACGCAGTGGGCCCCGCGGCGAGCGTCAGGGGGTCCGCGGGGGTCTCCCCCGCGCTAGCTAGTCTTGAAAATCTCGGAAAAAGCTTTGAAATTAGGAATATATGTGAAAAAATATTTTTAAAGCTCCACGCAGTGGGCCCCCGCGGCGAGCGGATGCACCACGCAGTGGGCCCAGCGGCGAGCGTTCAGGGGGGTCCGCGGGGGTCTCCCCCGCGCCAGATTTAATTTACAACAGAAATTAAGCTTAAAAATGAATTAAAACCCTTAATAATTTAATTAGGACGTGCCGTCAGGCGAAAAGAGGGGGGTCTGGGGGGAACATTGTTCCCCCCAGCAAATAATGCGGTGAAACTAGTGTTAAACGTGCTCTTTCGAGCTGTTGACGACACGTCGCTCAGGCACGTGATGGGAATGTCACGTGTGTGTCATTGTGGGGGAGGCCAAGGGGTGTTTGGTACACTGTCGGCGCTCGCTAAGGCAGGATTGAGGATGTAAGAGTCAATCTGCAAAGCAGGGACACGCACCATACAAATGGCAACAGCTGTTGCACAGAGCATCCTGAAGCTGCCCGTATACCAGCGAGCAGGCTAGACACTGTCCTTTGGCCTAAACAAAGTCAAATGTGTCCGACAAAGGTACATCAGAGACGCTTACCCGAATAGAAATCTTCTCAATCTCCGACTTGCCCCCGAGAACTTGGCATTTATTGCAGACATCAGTCATTAACCCGTGGAAGTCGATGCTGCAATCAGCGCAGATGGGCATGGTGAGGGTTCCGTGGACAAGGCAAAAAAGCGTGAGAATAAATTAGAGCTTGACCTTGCAGACCACGAACCTGCAGCACGGCTCCGCATTCGGCACTTCCGATTGCAAGGCAACCAGTGGCGATTTATGGACTCAAGGTTTGGTGCAGATTCCTAACGAGGCACAGAATATATATTATTATAAGTATTAGGAAGTGAAACCCGTCAAAGAAATGAGAGCTCGATACTTCCTGGGGATCCCCGAGCTTGAAGTGAAGACTTGTGATTCCTTACCCGTTTGAAGTTGGGCATGGTGCTCAGCCGGAACTCTTCTTGGTGTTCGTTCTAGGTCCAAGCGACTTTGTGCGATAAGATTAGAAGGCAGCGAAGCGACGCGACGCGACGTGAAGTTGGCTGTCGCATCACATGGACATCACTGACCCACGACGTCAGCAAGATGTCGTGGCGACCATAATCACGCCGTCACAACAGGACCCCAACAAAATTTTCGATCAAAATAGACCTTGACCCCAGAGGGCAACCGTAATCAATGCTGCGACGATGCCCGCGGAGCGCTAAAACCCGCACGTTCTGTCGGAAAAAACTGCCGAAGCCGATAAGGTCCGATAAGGCCTTATCGGCCCGTAAGGATAGCCGGCCTGCTAAGTGCCTTGTACGATGAGAGTCGTCTTATAACAGGCACCTAAAAATGCATTATAATGTGATTTTGACTGCTCAGAATAACAATTAGAGACCTGAAACCTTGAATGAGGGTGTTCCGGGGATGCCACAAGGTCCGCCGAGGGTGGGAGATGCTTGCCACTGCTCGGAGGCGTGCCGGCAAGCCTGAACTACAAGGTCATATACGGTTGCCGACAACGTTTCAAGGGCCGATCATGCCGGCATCTTATAAGGCTAATTTTATTTTTCCGACATCAGATCATGACTACTGGGGGACTTGCTGTAAACGACGGGTCAACCCAAGGGGTCACGGAAACCGGATATGGACCCCCTCACTCACGTGATATACTCTCTGGGGTCCTGCCCATGTACGTTTTGGGTGTACTTCTTGCAGATGCCCGATAGATGCCTCAACGTATCCATACCGCTGATATAAAACATTGAAACAACGTTTCTGTCTCTTAAAATGTATTTTATTTTATGTACAGACAGATTTTTGAAGTATGAGAGGCTGTCGGAATTTGCCGTGTCACGTCAACAAGTGTAAGCAACACGCTCATCAGCTTCGTGTCTTCGCTCACGCGCGGAGTAGGGACGTCTAGGTATGGCTGGTCCCCGAGGAAGCTCCCTACCTCCACTTCCCACTCCTGTGGAACGAAACGAATTCTCGATGATCTCACAAACACGGAAACCAGAGCTTCCAAACGACAAAAGTAAAAGTATTCATTAAGTTGAGATTCAACCTCATTTATTGTTATATTAACTTCGTTCGAGCCATTAACATATCAGGATGCTGCAAATTAACCACCTTACACTCACGGTACATAATTCTTAGTTCTTAACTACTATACATAGTCAAATCTTATATCATATCGATATCATACCTTCAAAGTACACTATTATATTTTTTGCTGAATACCTAGGGCCCTCGAGGTCTAGTTTATTGTGGTGAGAATACAGATTTAGTCTTAGATCGTTTATACTATGTATGCTAGAGGTCTAGTGGCAGCCCCCATGTTCAGCGTGAACTGCCAGTGAAAGTTGCAAAAATTGGTTGCCCCATTTGGCGGCCGGATCACGGACCGAGGGGTGGTGGTGGTTGTCTCTCGTTCCGGGGTCCTGATGGGCGGTTTTTGGGGAGTTGATGCCAGAAGTTTTGTCTTAGCTACCCCTTGGGTCAACCGCGTGAATCAACTTGACTATCATCACAGGCCCCCGGAAACTACCATGTAACCCTGTCCGGGATAGAGTAAAACTGTACCCCAAAATGACCCCCAACCTACTCCACGATATAGAGTAAAAGAGCCTGAAAACCGGGGAACCTTGCCGCCATAGAGTAAATTGTGCGGAGCGTGGAACTTTTTTTGGTGTGTATGTGCCTGGAGCCATGGAATGGTGTAGATCTGACACAAACATCTGTGTTAAACACCGCTGATCAGAGATTTGAATTGATTTACCACGCCAGAACAGACCAATTCCCAGTCAATCAGCCCAAAAATTTGAGCTGTGAGAAAAATCACAATTTTACCTCCTAAAACCTTGTCCGAGATAGAGTAAAAGATGGTCCAGAAGGCCAAATTTCATAAGGTAAAACCGCCCAGATTTTGGGCTCAACCCGGACAGGGTTACATGGTAGTTTCCGGGGGCCTATCATCACGTTGACGCCGACGGTGGGGACCCGGGCGACATCCGCGGAATAAACATGCAGCACGTTCTTCAGCCAGGAATCAACCATACATGCCTGCGGGAGAAGCATGAGTATTTGGCACCGCTGTCACCGACACTTGGAAATATCAGCGATTCTGGAGTGCTGCCTAGCGTTGCATACAAAAGAGCGGCGTGTTCAGACCGAGGTGAGGAACATTTCAATTGACGCGTGTTTTAGGATAGCTGTTCGCATCATTCCGAGTACACCATTGTCATGGACATCTTTCTTGTTCTCTTCCTCCATCACTCAGCAGATGAGTCGAGGCAGCCGTACTATGGCTTACATTGGGCTTGAAACGGACATAGAGTTTGAAACAGCCGTCGCTTGAGCTCATTTCTCAACGGATTCCCTCCGGATTTCGCGGAAATTCAACCGACATATATTCTTCATAGGAATCCCAAAAAAAAATCAAGGTGTCCCGTCCAAAACTGAGAGAGATACCACGAAGGTGGCCATCAGTCCAGTGAATCAAGTTTAAAATATCGTATTTCTCCACTCCCTCTTCACCGATCCCTTCCGGCTTTCATATATAGACTCTTTACACAGAATAGAACATGCCACAAAAAAATCCGAAGCGAAACGGGGCAGGACACGTCGATGCCGTGTAGACATCGTTTTGATCGTGACATTTTAAACTCCGACCGTTGCCGGGCTTTCTGATAGATCACATTTTTTCCGAACACGATCACGCTTCTTCTCGACGTGCGTGTTGATGCCCACAGCCGCGGCGCTACACGACCAAAATGCACAT
The DNA here is from genome assembly GCA_029204085.1 of Mycena sp. CBHHK59/15. Lineage (NCBI taxonomy): Eukaryota > Fungi > Basidiomycota > Agaricomycetes > Agaricales > Mycenaceae > Mycena > Mycena sp. CBHHK59/15. The sequence continues at coordinate 103,951 of JARGXW010000107.1, read as the reverse complement.
GAAGATCTCGAAAACAGATACCAGCAGGCATGCCTCATTCTCGGCGAGATGCTCAAGCCCAACATCAAGAAGATCAGCCTTGAGCTTGGTCTTCCTTACGGTACTCTGCGCAATCGCTTCCTGCGTCTCACACGTCCTGCCAAAGAAGCACACAAAGCCCAAATGCTTCTTTCCCCAGCTCAGGAGCAGGCCCTCGTCGAGTGGCTTCTCTATCTCGCTTCCACAGGCCACCCTGTGTGTAAACGAGTGGTCAGGCATTATGTCCGTGATGTATGTGGCAAACGACCGAGCAAGGGCTGGCTCGTTATGTTTCTCAAACGGCATCCAGATATCAAACTCGGGAAGGCTTCAGGTCTTGATCCTCGGCGTGCTCAGGCATTCAACCGTCCTGTCGTTGGGCGTTACTTCGAGATGTTGCAGAAGTTGGTCGAGGAACACGATATCCCGATCGAGAACATCTACAATATGGACAAAAAGGGCATCCAGCGAGGGGTGGAAAAAGAGCAGTTCTCGAAAATACTTTGTTCCGAGGCAGTCCTGGACCAACTACAAGTTTCGGAGCGCCAATCTCGAGCTCATTACCATCATTGAGTGTATTTCAGCCGACAGCACCTCCCTTAAGCCTGGATTTGTGTTCTTGGGGAAAGAGTTCTGTCCCGAGTGGTTCCAAGTGGATCCTGAGATTACGTATGTTCTGTCAAATATTTTTGGCGCTCCATCCGCTGATTAACTACAATCAAGTATTGCGATGTCTGTCAACGGATGGACAGATGACTTTCTTGGGACCGAATGGTTTAAGAAGTCGTTTGTACCTCAGGCTACTGCAAGGAATAAGTCGGGGAAGCCTATTTTGCTCATCTGGGATGGCCACGGATCCCACGAGACGTCCGAGATTCTCCATTACGCTAAGGAACACAATATTATCCTTGTGTCTCTTCCACCGCATACAACACACATGCTCCAAGCGCTGGATGTCGGTGTCTTCGGCCCGTTTCAACGTCGCTGGATCGAGCGTTGCGACGAGATTGTCGAGGACACAGGGGAGGAGATGCGCAAAGAAGATTTCATCAAGGAATATATGGATGTTCGTGACGAATGTTTCAAGGAATCAACAATCATCTCTGCCTAGAAGTCCTGTGGCAGCTGGCCAATTAATCCCGACATCTTTACTGATGCTGACTATGCTCCAAGCATTCCCTTCTCCACGGCTGCACGTGACTTTCCCTCCTCGTTCCCTTTCCATCCTGCACGCCCGAGATACCTCCCGAATGGGACTGTACTCGAATCCCATGCCTGGTCCGACATGGATGATTCGGAGGGTGAAGACAACGACTCAGAAAATCGGTTTTCGGTGCCATATCTCGTCTCTCATATGCCGAGTATTGTATATTCATCATTACTGTCCACCGCATCTCTTTCGACGTCATCGCCAGCCACTGCTTCTTCCTCTAGTTCTGTGCCCTCGACCACTCCTTCAGGTCGCCCGAAGTGCTCGTGTAACCAATCCGCTGATTCCCGAGCGGCAAAGCGTGCCAAAATCTCGTTGCAGCAATCACATTCGGCAGAATATGTTGCTGGTCTCGAGTCGCGAGTGGATTACCTCACGACACATTGCGTAAATAGGCTGATGATCACACCAACTCTATCTTCTAAGCTTATACTAATTGAGATCCCAAAATACATGGTGGCAGCTGATTTATCTCTTCACAATGTACAAGCCCCTCAAAATACGTTGCCCAAGCTTAACTTTGTGAACCACCCTTTGTCAAGACAGGCCAGGCCACAAGGCTGGCTTGGGCTGGCTTAGGCTCCTGGCTTCAGATTTTCCAAGCCAAGCGAGGCTGTCAAGCCAGGGCTTGAATACAGGAGGTCTAAGCTGTGTTCAGAGCATTATTATTTTAATAAAAACATTCTTTTGAGTGATTATTCATCTGTATCTGATATCCCACTCACTGATTCATGAATAATCCCTGCAGGTTATTCCGATGATACTTTGTTGAGACACCAATCAATACCTATGTTTTCACAAAAGCTGAAAGTGTGCCATTATGGCTCTGAAAGTCACACTGTTGAGTAAGTGCAAGCACTCAACTGAGAAAGAACGACTCACAGATAACCTAGCTATAGAAGTCCTCCGATAAGCCCCCTATCCGATCGGGATCAAATTTCCTTTTTTGGTATTATTGCCGATCACTATTGATCGCGCGCTCCACATCCTCAATCGCTGTCGATCACCCCATGGATAGGCCTCAACTGTACATGATTCGCGCTCGATGTCTTTACCATATGTCAATGTATGCCATACCAAAAATTCAGCCTCCTCCAACACTTATAGCGGACGCAACACGTGATTTTGCATTGTGAAGCTAAACACATCACTAAACGGCGTGAAGAAGACATTCGTTGTGGTCGCAAAAACTTCATGCGCGCCATCCAGTTTCTCCTGCGACTCATGTGGCCTATATAGCACTACATTTTTACCAAAGAGCAGGCCTCTACCACATGTCCCACCCATGCAAAACATGTACCTTCTGCGGGATTGCCCAAATGGGGCCACATGCTAGGTGAAAATATTCTCTGTGGAAGCCAATGTCATGCACCGTTTCCAATTTCTTGTGTGACAAATCCGGTCTATATATGACTATATTTCCACCAACGCGCAGGCCTCTCCCGGGTGTCCTTCCTCCGCAATGATGTATGAGAAATATGTACCTACTCATCCACATCCATAACTTGACCAAACAGGGCTGAAATAAATATGCGCTGCGACAGAAAGGTCCTTGCCCTGCTTCCATTTTCTTATGCGACAAATTGGACACATATACAACTAGATTTTTGCCACACCGCGGGCCTCTACCACGAGTTACACCACCGCCATCATGTACCTTGTGCGGAAATGCCCAAACTGGGCAATATATGCCAGGAGAAAATATTCTCTGTGAACCCAAACTTCTTCCCCCACCTCGATTTTTTTATGCGACAACTGGAAGCATATACAACTAAATTTGTGCCAAAGCGCGGGCCTCTACCACTAGTCCCACCGCCGCAATCATGTACCTTGTGCAGAAATGCCGAAACTGGGCAATATATGTCAGGAGAAAATATTATCTCTAAACCCAAACTTCTTTCCCCGCCTCCACTTTTTCATGCGACAAATTGAGTGCATATACAACTAGATTTGTGCCAAACTGCGGGCCTCTACCACTGGTCCCGCCGCCACAATCATGTTCCTATGTATCTGATCCTGGAACCTGGGGCCAGGCTCCATTTATTTAGCACATAACCCTAGTTATATATATATATTTTCGTCCGGATCCAGGGGAATTTGGGATTTTGGTGCGTCAAACTGGGAATTGATGGAAGATACAGTAGAATGTGGCATTTTGGTGGCACATTGATGGGTATTTGGGTGGAATCTGGCTTTTTTGACGGAATCTGGCATTTTGGCGGGCTAGCCAGGTAATTGCACATTTATTTAGACCGACTGGTGTGTTATATATGTTCTTATGCACACTTTTAGTCTGATTATCGCTAATCCGCGAACAGAAATGACTGATTTCCTTTGAACCCTATGGAATATGGTTTTTTTCGTCTGAAAATCAGGAATCCACGGAATTTGGGTTTTTGCATCGCAATTGTGTGATTATTTACGCTCACTAGTATGTAACTCTAACTCTAACCCTAGGCCTAGTGTGTTTATTTAGGCCCACTGATGTGTAACTCCAACTCTACCCTAGTCTAACTGTAACTCTAACCCTAGGTTGTGCACGTTCGGGTTTATTTGCAAGTTATTTAAACTGACTGGCATGTTATATAAAGCTATTGCCTGTGACAAATGGGAAAAGAACGGTGGCTCTGGGGATTGAACCCAGGACATTCTAGTGATTGCACCAGAGCTGCTCTAACCACTGAGCTAAGCAACCGTCATTCAACATGAGAAGTAACTGCTGCGCACCACGTTCTGTGGATGGCCCAGGTCCAATTATGGTGCAGCTTTTTTTGTTCCCTCAATGTCTGTACTGTAACTTAAGTAACATCACCCATTAAATAAATGAGCTATAATCCATCTCTAAATGTCTGCAACCCGAGCCAGCCCCCGAGCCCAAGCCCAAGCCCAAGCCAGCTTTTGGCTTTGATCCCAACAGTGGCAATGGCCCTGGTAAGGAACACAGGCACGTGTGGCATACCATCCGCCCGAATTTCCACTTTGACTCTTGCTTGAAAAAACCATATCCACATAGACTCACTCATATTGCCTTTTTCGGTTTGAAAGTTGATGGGATCACTCCGCACACGTGTGATACCTGTAGAGCTCTTTGAACCCTACAAATCAATGCCCTTGCAGAGAACAAGTGTGTCGTATAAATATACTGGATGTAAACATAGCACAGGGAATGACATTGATACCCAGCCACATTCCGGGATCCGCTTTAATCTAATCTAATCTAATCGCCAGCTTGACAACTGATTTTAGGGCTTGAGGCCGAACGTCTCCAGCATCGGCTGGAGTGTGAGAGCGGGACTGAGAGGATGTCACATGAGCAATGGGATGTTGCACTGGAACCACAAGCAGTTCAAGTTGACAGACAATGGGTGCTGCCTACAACAGAACAGGTTAGTCGGGTCCACAGTTGTGAATTTAATATGACTACACACCAACGACAAGAAGTATATTGCATAGAGTGAGGCCCGTTGAGCATCAACAAAGGGAAGCTTGGATGAGAAAATGAAACAGTGGCAATGACCCGGCAAGGAACACACACAGGCACATAGCATACCATCTGCACTAATTTCCACCTTTTTTTTGCACAAGAGAACCCTATCCACATAGAACAATATAGCTCCAAAAAAATGCTTACAATCCTCTTTTTGGGTTCCGGTTCCTGCCACCACTATACCAGTAGGGCTGTTTGCCGTACAGTATACAGCATGCGGCTGTACAAATACAGCTGGCATACGGCTACAGAAGGTACCATACCATACAAGCAGCATCTCTGAGGGCTGCTGGTACAGGTATGCAAAATTATGGCCATATTTTGTTGTGGTTAGACGCGCCCCTTGGCAGTCTCAACAGGATTTCAGGTTTAGTAATTATGACAGTATGTTATATCCTGAGCCAGAGGGGACAAGAAGTCCAGCCAGAGTCCAGATCCAGAAGACGTCTGGAAACCGGAAAGGACCGGAGGCAAAGATTTGGCTGTTCTTGGAAGCACCACAGCTCAGAAGGGTGTACGACTGTCTGGCTGTCAAGCCGGGACTAGAATGGAAACACTCCATGACTGGGAAGTCTGATCCGAGTAGAGCTACTCTGGAAAAGGCAACAAGATTGAATGCCTTGTCCAGGAATGAGGGGCAAGTTCCCGGAGATAAACTGGAGGAAACTGGAGTTCCGTCAGAGTGGCGTGGGAACCAGAGGGATGACCAGAGGTGCACTGGAGGTCGAATGGAGGCAAAGGCAAAGGATGAAGAAGAACGAGGTGAACCGGAAATGGACCAGAAAATGGACCAGTAGTAAAGGCAAAGTACGAAGACGACATCCAGAGGTTTGGGCATAACTCTGGAGTCGAGTCGAGGACGAGGTTGAAAGTGAAGGACTCAGTCCATGAAAGGAAACATGGAAACAACATTAATTTTCCAGCTGAAGTGCTGGAGCTACCTAAGTGGTATATATACATGTAAGCTAATTGTCGAGGATGAAAAGGAAGAAATGATAAGAGTAACAATAGCTTGGGAAGGATTACTGTACCATTTCGACCGAATGTTCACACCATGTCACCCGTCACCTCAAATGTTCACTGGGTTCGGTGTTCAAAACCCAACTGATAGCGTCACCTTCTTGCCAAATGTTCATTCTGTCAATCAGCCTGCCCTTGCACGCGCAGCGCTCCCCAGCGGCGATCCGAAGACGTACGGGGCTCAAGAAGTTGATAGCAATATTTAAAAATTCAGAGGTAATCAGGTGGGACGACTTCGTTGCCTTTCGGCCTCTTTCAGACAGCTTTGGTCGGCTTCACGTTCGCTTAATTCTCTAAATGTCTACTTGCTACCATAGCCGAAGAGATATTGAGCAGGTACAATCGTGAAACCGGGTGATGCCGGTTGTACCATTTTTTGGGGGGGATTCATAGTTTTATGTACGCAGAGAAAATGCAATTTTATTCGTCTCTCATCCCTCTACCAATGGACACCAACATCTTCAAAAAATCTGACTGGATTGCACAAGGCAAGGCGGGGGCATCCACCCCGCCGATGGTCAGAAAAATAGCGGCGGAGTTCTTCTCTATTCCGCAGGTGCTCGAACACGAACTTCTTCCATCGCTGTACCTCCCCATCGCAAAAATGCTGGAATTCACACTCCCCCTCCAAAACGCGACCATCACGGCTCCCCAACCTGCTCAGTACTTCAGCAAGGCTGCTCCAGATATCACCGACGAGGCATTGATGCTTCGCGTGCGGCGTCTTCCTATTCCAGACTCGAAGACCGTTCACAAGCTCCTCGCCTGCAGTCGTCAATGCTGGCTTGATGGAGTTCAATCTGTGATCTATAGTCATCTCGGCGGTGTCATAACTCACTTCCCGTTGTGGATCTTGACATATTGGGCAGCGGTGGGCGACATCAAGCGTGATGCGTGGGGGCCCTGGAGGAAATCCCAGGACTGGATCAACCGTCAGAAGAGAGTCAGCAAAAAAAATCCTACCCGTGCGGCACTGGCGGAGCAAGCAAGCATGATGCTTGCGATGCTTCCCTGGGGCTGTTCCAAGCCGCCAGGCCTCTCCGATTCGGAGCCATTGTATACACTTTGGCGGTTTGCCGGACAACATTGGTTGGCGGGTTCTCAGATGAACGATATGCTCGAACTTCTGCGCTACAAAATCAATAGCAGCCCGGATTTGATGAAGGAGTTTCGCGTATGGGGAACTGCGCTTCTCCCCAAGATCCTCGAGGCCCATCGCGCAGCCGACACTGGCACATATTGGACAGCTCAAGATCTGCGATGGATCCGTGATATTGGCGACGACATGGTACAGAATCAGGCTGCCTTGATCACCTCGGCGCACCTTGGGGAGATCACGGATGAGCCGCATTGGGTGGGTGTCGTATTCGACTGTCGCGCTGAGTGTGTCGTTTGCTACGGCGACTCCCTTGGGTCCCCGGTTCCTGTGGAATTGTTAGCCGCTTGTCGTTGGTGGCTTGGGCAGCACACACTGGCGAAAATCGAACTCGCGGACCTTCCCATCGGGCGCCAGGAGGACGGCTTCTCATGTGGGATGCTGGTGGATAACGCGCATCAGCACTTCGTCGATCCCAGCATCCCTTTGGCCGTGCCTACCGATTTCGTCAATTCACGGCTTGAGGCTTTCAATAAGGCTGCTGCGCGCGGCCTTGAGCAAGTACGTCAGCCGTGCGATTAATTTGTGCGATTTTTACTTACCCATGCGATAGCTCGAGATTGAGAGAGCCCTTGCGATTGCGGGGGACGAAGACTCGGATGATCGGTCCGATCATTTCACAGCCACCACAGCTCCCTTCGACAACGACAGCGACTCGGATTCCGACGCGCCTGTCCTCCTGCGGCGCATTGCACGAGGCGCCAACTTCACGTTTACGTTCCCTATCTCCTCTCCCGCCTCCAGCCCACCTCCAGTCTCAGCTGTGCGTGCTACGGGTGGGAAACATCCAAAAGGGCATCCCGACGCTCCAACACCCACTCCGAGCCCAGAGATGCGCCGTCTATTCAAACGACGGGCTGACGAGAATGTAGCCGCTCCCCCCCGGCCCATATTCTCGCCCCACACCTCCCCATCCACCCCGAGCACCACAGTCGATGTTTTTGGACCTGTGACTCACCGCGCGAATGGGGACGGTTATGGTACGGATTCCGAGAGTGACAGCGCAGGAGAACAGCTCGGTGGTGAGGGTGACGCTGATGAATATAACTGGGGCCCCGAGGACGATGCTCCTGTGCCGCCTGAGTCCCAATTGAGCGAAAGCTCCTTCGATATGTCCCAATCCGAGGACTTCACCTTCGTCGACACCCCGACTGCAGACAACGACGCCGCAATGGACTCTGACATCGAGTCTGTTGCTAGTGGCATGCCCGACCTCGAAGAAGTGGACAATACCGACGACGAGGCCATGCCCACAGACAGCGATGCCGCGATGGACTCTGACATCGAGTCTGTTGCTAGCGGCATGCCCGACCTCGAAGAAGTGGACAACACAGATGACGAGGCCATGCTCGCGCACACTGGTCGTACCCACGCGGTTCCTCCGCCAGCCCAGCCTGCGGCACCAGCCACAGCAGCCAAACCGAAGATCACTGCCTATTGGAAGGTGGAGACGGCGGAGGAGAAGGCTATACGCTGGGAGAACGATGCGAGGGAGTACGCGGAGCGGTCCGAGCAGGTGCGATTGAGAGAGGTGGACGAGAAGCGGAAGAAGATGGCGAGGCACCGTGTCATGGCCAACGAGCGCATGCAGCGACACAGGGATCGTGTCCGCGATGCGAAGCTAGCTGAGGGTTGGGTCCCTGGAATGAAACGAGTGAGTCCGGCCGCTACGTGATCCAATTCTGGACTAACATTCGCACCGTCTTAGAAGCGCGTAGATCTCCTGGAACATGACGAGACACCTGCTCCGGATCTCACTCTCCCTGAGCTCTCACGTCCTCACCGTCAATTCAAGGAGGATAGTCGAAAAATCAAGAAACCCACCGGCCGAAAGCAGAAGCCAAAGAACACGAAACGCGACGCCAAATATACCAACTGGTTCAACCCGATATTGTGGTCGCAGGTCGAAGCAGCAGCTCGTCGCGCTGGTAGACCGTGGAGCCCTCGCGCGATCTTGAAGGAGCTCCACAAGACCAACCTCAAGGACTTTTGCCGGCTGACGGAGCAGGTGATCGGGCGATGGATTGATGCAGATGCGAGGCAGCAAGGGACCTCGAAGTGGAAGGATACAGTGCTGCAGAATGTCGAGCGGGGGAAGGGAAACGCGCCCGGCGGCCAAACGACTAGATGCGGAGTTCTGGTGAGTCCATTCTTCTGAATCTTATGGCAAACGATGGCTTACATGTTCGCAGCACCCGTACCCTGTGACGCGAAAGAAGATCAATGACCATCTCACCTCTCTTCGCAGCGCGGGGGTCGCGCTAACGCTGCTGTCCATACGTGGGATCATGGTCGGCCATATTCAGAACGACGCTCCGGAGCTCTTTGAGCGCACTATGGGTGACGGAAGCAACTTCCGCTGCTCCGAATCCTTCGTCCGGCGCTACCTTCGAAATACCCTCGGATGGAGCGAGCGTCGCGCAACGAAAGCCGCCCAGAAACTCCCTGCAAACCATGAGAAGCTGCTGGAGGAGGCCTTCTTCCGCGAGGCTCACGTTATACGCGACTATGCCGTCCCTGCCGCCCTCCGCGTGAACACCGACCAAACTCAGCTCGTCTATCAGCAAGGTGCCGGCTCGACCTGGAACCAGCGTGGCGTTAAGCAAGTTGCGACGGTCGGGCAAGAAGAGAAGCGTGCGTTTACGCTCGTCCCTTCGATTTCGGCAAGCGGCAAGCTGCTTCCGATGCAGGCGATGTTTACGGGGAAGACCACGGCGTCCTGCCCCTCGCCGCAAGCCGCGCGGTACGACGAGGCCACCGCACTTGGCTACACCATGCTGCCCTCGAAGACGTCCACATATTGGTCTAACCACGACACGATGCACCAACTCGTCGACGATATCATTGCACCCTACTTCGAGGCTACGAAGAAGGGCCTCAACCTTCCGTCGTCGCAAGTCTCAATTTGGAAGATCGATTGCTGGTCCGTCCACAAGTCGAAGGATTTTTTGGCGTGGATGAAGCGGCATCACGAGAACATCATCGTCATCTTCGTCCCGGGAGGCTGTACCGGTGTCTGGCAGCCACTTGACGTCGGTATCCAGCGTTTGCTTAAGCTGAGCATCAAGCGCTCAGCTCACCGTGACATCGTCGATGAGGCGCTCCGCCAGATCAAGGCCGGCAAAGCTGCCCACGAGATCAGACTCGATACTACTGTGGGCACTCTACGCGACAGGTCCATCGGCTGGATCGTGCAAGCCATCCACGACATCAGCGATCCGACTACAATTACCCAGGTGGCGTCTGTTTCTTTGATCTATGTACATCTCCATCTAACAAGTTTTGATATTCAGGCATTCGAGATGTGCCGCGTTGGTAACTGGAATCTCACGCACGCTTCGCTCACATCGCCTGAAGCTCTCGCCGGTCTTCGCGAGCTTCGTACGACTAATCCGGCCCTCCATGCGGCTCTTACGCAGACGACCGGGACGGACCCCACCCCGACCGACAATGACAATGGCGACGACGATGAAGACCCGTACCCAGATCCGGATGTGTACGATGACTGCGACATTCCTCTCAATGTCGTCTCGGACCATCTTCTCTCGGGCGGGTCTTCTATCGCGGCTAATTTCGCCGTTGATGAGAACGGCGGGATTGCTCGGTCGGGAAATGCAGAGACTTCTGACGCTGAGGCTGAGGAGTCGGATGAAGCGCTGGTAGTTCTCGGGCGGGGCCAGCGCCGGAAAATTGTAGCAAGGCGGTACCAAGGCCCCGCTTGGGAGGAGCACTAGTTTTTTATCGCTTTTTCGTCGTTTTCTTTTTTGTCAAATTTAGCATAGCTCAAATTTTGTTTTTACGCCCTCTGGCGGCTTGAAAAAAAAGGGTGTTCATTCGTCGGACGTCACCGTCACAGGTACCAAATTTGTTCAGTTCATGACCCTCCGTCACCCGTCACCTGAACATTCGGTCGAAATGGTACAGTAGTCCGAGACAATAGGAGAGTCGTAGTAAGCATAAGTAATGTGACCTAGGTGTAACAATAAGTCACTGTCAAATGGAGAAGTAGAAGTGAAGTGAAGTTTGAGACAATAAGTGAATTCCAGATAAATGGATAAACGGGAAAATACTTCGTAAAGCGTCATGACATAAAGGACCCGATGATCCGAAGCGATCCGAACGGTTCCGGACTACCGGAACCAGAGTACTTGCAGAGAAGAGAGGAAATTGAGGGGAAACACCTTCATTGCATGAAAACCCCAAGATGTTTCAGAGCAGCATCAGAGACTGAACAAAGTTCGGTCTGGAGTCTGGAAATGGTCGGAGATTTCCGCAGGGGTTCCGATGGTATCATGTGCCGGTACAGCAATGGTCCGGAATGGTCTGAACGATTCCGGAAATCCGGATCCAGACCAAAATTGGAGGCAAATCTGGAACAACTGGGAAGTCAGAGATTGCAGAAGTGGAGTAAGACCAGAGCTGGAGTGCATGGATATAACACAGCAACAGCTATCGTGTCATTGTAAAAGAAGCTAACAAAAATTTATTACCCCACCACCCAAGACAAACTGTAATTTCCCTGTAAGCCATGCGCAACTGATTGTTAAGAAACATCAGTGTGTGTATGGTGTCCAGCTGCATACTTGAACGATGTAAGCTGATTGTGTCTCATCCACCTGAGAAAATCCCTTCAACTGAAATCCCAGAGCCTACAATCTGGATTAGCAACTTGTAAGGTTGAACTACAAATATTTTAAATGTGCAGCAGGGATAGATAATGTGTTCAAAGGAAGGTGATATAATAATGTTGGGAACTGGAACCACTGTGCAAACCACCATTCAATGGGATCACAATTGTTGAATGTTAGGAAACAATTGCGTATATTTCATTTTTCACTATTTGATCGTAATCCCGATCGTCTACCGACGGCTCGGTATTACTACACCCCTTTATGTTCATTAATCCTTGTTGGTTGTGAAACCCCCTGGTTGCTTAATTGCGACCCAGTAGTATATAAACACTTGTATTCGGCAGTGTTTTTTATACTATTCTGGTCTATACTCCAGTGGCTTGCTTGGGATCTCGCTAGTCTGAATCTGTTGGCACACGGCTGACCGGACCTTGATTCCCGTGATGAGCTCGTGACCACACATGCATTCTCCCACGGACCTAACCAGGACATCCTCCTTCGAGCACCATGATTGGGGTATTCAATGTGGAAAATCAGACTCTGATCTATTCCTAGACACTATACAAGGATGGATTTTTTTTTGTGGAATAAAATGGTCACTTACTGCACTCATGGGGTCAATTTATTGTCTCAACCATTGTGAGGCCTACTGCATACCCATTTGGAGCTCAAAGAGGCTGAAAAAGGGTGGAATGACATTTTAAACACTATAAACTGTGATTGAATACCTAATACCTGTCACGGTTAAGACCTGACTTATCTAATCGTGACAATACCTCTCAAATGTCTCCAACCACGGTGGGAAAAGGCACCCATCCCGATTCTGTCAGTGGGAGAAAGCACGTGTGGTCAGTTTTACGTCACGGGAAACTGAGGTCCGGTAAGCGACGTGCCAATGAAATCAGACTCCATATTGAAGTTGATCAACTATCATAAGTCGGTATCCTATTTCTCACGATATTCTAGCTAATCCACGTTAGCCGGGCTGCTGCTTTCACATTGGTCCTTCAACAACTACTGATTGTATATTTACTACAAGTCTGTGCTGTATGCGGCCAGGGAATAGCGGTCTTAGTCCAATTCAGATTGCTGGAGGCACATCACCGACGTCCCTGGCTGCCCAACCAGAGTGAGATTAGCCGCTTCCTTTGAGTTCTCTGTGTAAATCAGTTTGTCGAGTACACTACAAAGGTACTCCATGCCGACTGCGACACTGGATTTGACACCATCTTTTCACAATGGCTCAACTGAAGCATGCTGTGTATTGTTGATTACCTGCTCCGTGTCGTTTCAATTGTGTATGTAAGTATCAGTAATCCCTGCTTCGCTCTCGACCACCATGTCGAATACTTCAAAAGCCATCTGTGCAGTCTCCCAACAAGTGGACACTCTGATTCGGGACCTCCCCGAACCTACAGCCGATGACACTCCCCGGACAAGAAATGCCTGGATACGACTCCTCACACTTCTATGCAGCACTGGCACTGTAATTTCCGAGCACCACGACTTTGACACCAACAATGCGGACGAGGTTGAGGCGGACTTGACCAAGGTCAACGATGACAAGATGGAGGGCAATCAGAATGCAAATGGGAACGAGAGACAGGGCCAAGAAGAGGATGAAGAGACGAGACAGAGCAGCACGTGCACTTTTCACCATATTCCCGTCTTCCTTTCCACCTTTTTTTTGAACAAAACTCTTCAGCCGGAGCAAGATGAGGAGCAGGCAGAAAATGACATATTGTTTCTGATTCCCTCTCTGCCATAAGCTTACTTGACAACTCAGTAGAACCCTGCAGACAACCATGATAGCGGACACAAGGTATACCATGTCTCGCCTTCCGTGTTCCCCTGCTCTTTACCCATTTGTCTAGAAGCGCGCCACAGCAGGTGCTTGGCAGCTGGACATTATCAAGCGGTCTCAACGTATCATTGGCAAGGGAGAGAAGGGGCCTATCTCACCTGACCAACTCGTTCAGCTCATAACAGCACCACTCCATTTGAATGCCAAGCAGTCGGATGATTCAGCAGTAACATGACTGATTCCCGGATATGCGGATGCCGTGGACGGTGATTGGGTAAATCACAACGCACTTTTGGTCACCATGACTTACCCCTCAACAGACAGGCATCGTGGCTGACTACATCCATCCTAACCCCATCACGAACTCGGAACTTTGTCGTTTATCCAGTAAGATTAATGCCTCTACTGAGAGTCTGGTGCACGCAACCGGGCATTTGGGTACATTGGTTACTTTATTCTAAACTTTATTTTCGTTTTCAGCCAGTTATTCTGTTCAATGCCGCGGGCAATGGACAATCATACTTAGCACATTGTGAGCTAGAAATAGTCTAATTGAAATATCCAGGGACATATTTGTTCGATCTATCCATCCAGTTCCATTGCATCACCACCATTCTCTCCGTTCTCATTTTCCCCACCTCTCTCTTCCAGATCGGACTTACTCTCCAGGTCATTCTCCTCGCGTTGTCTTTTCTCCTGAGCCGATGTCATCGCTTCCTTGTTTGTCCTGTTTTGCACTCTAGTTGCTTGAGTTTTGGCCTTGGTTTCGGTGTGTTTGTCCAGTCCCATTTCACTCAGTTGAGTGGCAAACCGGTTATGAGCAGCAGTGCGGTCGTTCAAATAGGGAACCGGTGCTGTCAATGTCCGGGGCAGCACCTCTCGAATCAAGTGGGCATTGTGAAGTGCATGCATGTTCAAGATGAACTGTGCTTCTTCTGAATGTACTGTCTGCAGCTCAGTGTGTTCAGTTACAATTCGTTCTTGGTGGGTCTGAACTGTCTCCATTGTGCATTTGCAGGAAACAGTCATGCTGAGCATTGAACGAGAACATTATGTCCTAGTATTTGAACTCAATTAGCTTGACAACAATTGTTCGATGGCAGGCAAGCTAACCTTTGGTTTAACAGCCATTGTTTTTATTCCCGAGCAACGCACAAGAATGGGCATTTTGAGTCGGACATCCTTGACGTCCAAGACCGCGAATAATTCAACCACAACCACAACATTATTTGGGTGTGTTAGTGAAAATTCACTTCTCGCCAAGATCTTGGAGATGCAGCTGGCCCTAGGACTTGTATCCTGATTTCTTTGTTTAAAAGGGTAAAGTAATGGCATCGTAAAACTTGCACTCACCTGGGATTGATGCGGGTAAAACCCTTTGGCGGTCCCAGATAATAAGCAAAATCCAGAATTGGGTTTCTCCAGTTCTCCTGATCCATGAGAAATAGATGACCAACTCCTGCAAGACTAGTTTCAGGATACTCAATGGATGTGCTGACCGGATAAGTGTAAAGAGTTGTCAAGGTCGTCTGGCGGGAAATGCGGACATCTGGTTCCGATCTGATGAAAGGATTGCACTGAGATGAAGTGGGGGGCGATGGTGTATGAGGTGGAGAAAGTGATGTTTCATTGTTTCCGGTCCAAGATGGTAGGTGGGACAGTATATCGTGCAGAGTCTCCTGCACTTTAGAAGGAACCAGCACTGGCTCTTCAGAATGCAGAAGAGCTGCCAGAGAAAGCAGCTCAGGGGTCACATCCACAAGACGAGGAGTGGGAGGCAGCACATTCAAGATTCGGGAAAGGTCCATTCAATTTGGGGACTGCAAGTTCTACATTCATTTGTGCCATACCCTTAGACTATACCAAGATGCCCTTGCCCCAAAAAAATGCTCACCTATCATTCCTTGCCGCTGCCCATCCAGAAAATATGGCCACTGACTGGAGCTTGCTCAATCATTACTGTGGGCAAGGTTGACTTCAGCTTCAGTGGGAGGGATGTCTTTGCGCGTGTAAAGGGCAAGGAACAGATGATACATGATGGGGAAATCATTTTTGAGGTGCATAGTCAACTCTGGAACACTTCTTATCAGCAACACAGGGATGGAGACTAGGGTACGAGACTTACTTCCAACATTGTACCGCATACCCTTGGTGATTGTGATAATCTTCCGATTACCATGGTGACACTTGCAGTGCTTGTCACCCAGCTTGCCCACAGTTCCTATACAGTTGCCGCTCTGTTCTGTACCACAGAATGGGTGGCTGTACTGAACACAGCCACAGCCCAAAAAACTGCCGGCTTTTCGAAATTGTTTTGCGTTTTGTGACTCAACTAAGGAGGCTATAACAAAAAGGTCAGTGCATTCTGATAGCTTGTAACGAGGGCTACAACTTTCATTTCAAGGTCCAAAAACCATTAGGAATTCTTTATAGTGCCTCTTGACAGAATGAAGCCTTTTTAGTGAATTTGTGGGTCCCTTAGTGTCCCTGAAGCAAATGTAGACCGAAGTGTGGACTTTGAAGCTATTCTAAGGGAACTGAAGCATTCTGGGGGAAATTTGAAGGGATTCTGAAGCACATGTAGTCAATTTGAAGCCTTTCTAACGGAAATAAGGCCTTTCTGAGGCTGAGTAGACTGCTCCTGTAAACTGTGAATATCTCCACCAATTCCTGTCCGTTTCACTTGAAACTGGGACCGTTTGAAAGTGAAACTCTGGGCGCACAAATCAATGTAAGCGACTTTTGAGAGCTCTATTGTTCTATGTGGATATTCTTCTCCTATGCAAAAGAGGTTGGGGTTATTCTAGATGGTGTGCTAGGTGCCTGTGTTCCTTATCAGGGGTGTTGCCACTGTTGGGATCAAGCCTCCCAGTGCCAGCTCCAGCCCCAGCTAGTCCATCCCCCAGCCGGCCCCAGCCCCCAGCCAGCCCTAGCCCCCAGCCCTAGCCCAGCCAGCCCCAGCCCCAGCCCCAGCCAGCCCCCAGCTGGATCCCAACAGTGGCAATGCCCCTGGAGCAGCAACTGTATAGGTTGGGTCCCCTGGAGCAAGAAAGTCCCAGGTTGTGCTTACATAATGACCCCCAATCCCAGGTTGGGTTGGAATCCCCTGAAACCGAGGTTCTTTTGGGGTGAATCCCCCTTAAAGAAGGAATCCAACCTGGCTCCAGGTTGGTGGATAAGATAGATAGGACACATTCAAGCAGGCGATGTAATTCGGGTCGTCATCCGAACCGCTGCATGAGTACATGGAATCCTCGGCATCGGATGGAGTTTCTTTTTCCTTTCCCTTCGCACTCCGCTGGGCATGAGACTGCACCTTCCTCTTCTTTTTCGGTTGCCCTCGTCTGAGTCTTCATCTGCTTGGGCCTTAACAGTGGCCTGGAACACCTTGTCTTTTCCGCGCTTCGGGCGCTTCGATCCTTGAAGGCCAGTCAGAATTAGAATGAAATAACATTATTCTCATACCCGACACCCCCGGGGTGGTGTCCTGGGATCCCCTCCGAAATCGATAACTTCTGCTGACTTGCTGCTACCGTCCGGGTTTAATGCACCCTGTTCCCAGCCATGCTCATTCACGACTGTTCCATCTGCATGCACCGACATAGATCCTAAGTAATCAGTATGAGTGTGTGCACATATCGGAAGGAGGAACTTCAGAACATACCTCCTGCACCGCCGCGCAAACGGGGCGGCATTATGAAATGGCGCAGGCCACAGATCCCGAGGGCAGACATCGTCTCTCCTGCGCGCAGCAGACGCCATAGACCCATCAAATAGATTGGCCCTTGGCTATGGCACAGCGAGAACCCCGTTCACAGACAGCCTCGCAGATATCTTGGACTGTCGTCGACGGAGTCACAGCTGCCGTCCGAGTCATCAATGGTCTGAACATCGGAAATAGAAGCCAGAACGACGCACCGAGAGCTATGGTGCCAGCCGTTGCGATATCAATAAAGACTGGGATTAAATTTGGGGAGTCTGCTCATTTAAATTGATACGTCCAGTGCCGGTAAAAAATGCTCACCTGGTTTAGACACATCTCCCAATGCTGGTGGTGGTTGACATGCTCGTCGCAGACAGTCTAGACGCATGTGCGAGACATGGTCTCGTCGATACCTCCATGGAGTGAAAAATGTTTGGTATTTGACAATATTCAGTGAGTGCGGACGCGCAAGATATACTGGACGTCGGGGCTCAGATTGTGCACTCCAGGAAATGTTACATAGAACGCACAGAGATAAATGCAGAAGGCAGTCCAGTAGACATAGATTGAGGCCACGAGAGCTGGGTCCACCTCAGACAAGGTGTGGCAGGCAAGGATTAGAACAGAGGCCGTCATGGCCCGATGCGATGCCACGATGAACGCGAGAACACCGGCCAGGACAGGAGAGAAGAATAGCAGGAAGCAGTTGAGGAAATGGAAAATAATTGAGCACATCGAGGCCCCAATTGTGTGTGATGTTGATTCAGCCAGGACACCGCACGTCTCGCGGCCATGGTGAGCTGCTATATAAGTCAGTGTGGAGCTGATGGCGAGCAGCGGTCGAGACGTGCCGTGTTTGATGTGTTCGCGAGCAAAAGGTGTCATGCTGGGGATAATGCAACGGCCTTATTGACCGCCGTGCACCACTCTTTTATACGGCACTGGCATTGGCGACGGCTAGCATTTTCGCCAACCTATACGCATCAAATATTTCAAATTGCTGATGGCAATGTGCAAGTGCGGCCGCTATCGTGAATACTTACTTCGACCGGATCCGGATCCCTTCGCTGGCTACTGAGTACATGGCTGTTTCCCGACCTGAGGAAACCAGGTGCACCTCCGGCATGAGGGCGGCCCAGCATTTGACGTGCCGTACTGGCAGTGCGCGACAATTCATGGTGATGGTGAATCACAAGTCAGGCTTGGCGCCACGTCATCGCCGCAGCTTCTCCTGGCCGGTGTGCTCAAATAGTCAGAACCGAACCATTTTGGGCTGCTTTACAGTCCGTAAAGACACCGTATACGGCCGTATTCTTACGGGTGCTTACGGTGTACACCCGGTTGCATCCGTAACCGTAAAACCTCCAGCCTAGCGCCTTACGGTACGGTTACGGTGTCCGTAAACCCGTAGCCGTAAACCGTAAATACAGATACGGTGGGGAGATGGGCCTGCACACGCGGAGAGTGAGGGCGACATCCGATGACGAGAGCTTCGTGGAGGGGAGGAGGTGGCGGCGGCAGAGTGTGCAAAGAGCAGCAGGTGGGCGTGGGCGAAGACATGCGAGCAGCCGAGGAGATGGGCGTCGACAACGAGGCGGCCGGCGATGGACTTGAACGCGAGTTCGAGGATGAAGCCGGGGCTGACGAAGCCACTGAGCTGGGCCTCTCGGGCCACAGCGGCATTGGCGACACAGTCGGCGTGTCCTGCTGCTCGCGCGGACTTGGTGTGCACGGTGTGTTGAATGCGACGAGCCGACGAGTTGCACGTTGACGACTTTGCTGGAGACAAGGTGGGCGAAAAGGTGCAGTATCACAGCGTGAGCGCGAGGCAGGTGCGAGACTCGGGATCCAGGCGTGGATTCGAGTGCGTGCTTGTCTGGAACCGAAGACTGAGGGCGGGTTTGGCGTGGTCGACTTTGCCCACGGCCGCATGGCTCAAGACGAGCGGCGTGGCCTAATCGGGCACGAGGTGGGCGAACGTAGGCAGGGCCGCCGAGGCCCTTCAGCATGCGTAGGACGAGGACAGGCCAGCGTGGCTTGACGGTGTGGAAGTGCCTATCGACGCGCTCGTCGCCTCGGGAGATCTAACCGATGCAGGCGAGCTCCTCCTCTGGCGTTAACGACCATCTCTCCTCTCCTCTACCTCTCAACCATTGATTCTACTCATTTACTTCCGAACTCCAATTTCTCCACTCCCTTTCTATTCAGATTCACTTCACGTCTCGAACACGCTCCAAGTTCACGTCGGTGCTCGGATCAATATTACACGTGACCACGCAACAAATTGGGTTCCGCGCTCGCGTCGCGAAGTTGCGGACATTACGGCTCTGGTGCGGTTACAGAATATTCAACTCATATATTAATGCTCCCCCGTTTCCATCTTTCCCCCCTCTCTGTATTTTTGTTCGACAGCGACTCTCGTATCCGACGCCACGGCCATCTCGGACTGCGCTGGGGCTCGAGGTGTCAGAGGCTTGGTCAACCTCTCGACGCACTGCTGGGGCCAGTGTACTCGCCCTATCCGTCTTTGCGCACCTCCTGGATGGTTTGTGTCTAGGTGCTAGTTAGCTCGAAGACCAGTCTCTCCCAATTTACATCTCCATGGACACTTACCTATTGACACTTACCTATTCTTACCTTCGATCGGTGTCATGTAACGTCGCTGGGCTCTGGTGACGCGAGAGCACGCGTTGCAGCCATCCCACTATTAAAGTAGTTTCATGACAACGGCTAGGGGATTCCCTCTTGTTTTTCCCTCCCCATCTACATTCTGAGCCTCCGAGTTTATCGCCCAGAGTAACTGCGCCCCGAGTCCCGAGCCTTGCTACAAATCGTCGTCTCAAGTCACCGTCTCAAACTTCTACCGCAGAGTCGAAGTTTCAATATTCTTTTATTATTTTTCTACTCTACGTCTACAGGTTGTGTTACGGTACGACCGAGTGCCTCTGAGTCCCCGCTTGGACTCGTTATTCCTTCTTCAACGGGCAGGTTGCCGCTGTGCGCCGCAGTCTGGATCTTCTTGATCTCCGCAAGCGCCCACTCCATCGATGCGATGAGGTCGTTGGCGATGTTTTCGATGTCCTCGACGATGTGGACCTGGTAGTCGTAGCCCCTACTTTCAAAGAACTTCTCGGCCCGGGAGCCCTCACTAAATCCAAGAATAGAAATCACCAAATTGCTTCGAATCCGAAGCCTCTCACTGGCCACGCAAGCTACCTTTGTCAAGAAACTCCTGCTGGTTGGACTCGGGATTGGGGCTGTTATTCAATACTGTTTCGCGGGATTTTTCTGGATTTTCTTCTCGCTTCCAAGATGTGCATCCGGATTGTTCGATTTTGCCGCTCTTTCACGCTATGGATGTCAGAACAACATTGGTGGGAAGCGGAGGCGATCCCCTGTCTTTGCTGAAGCTCCAGCGTGATGGTTTCCGCAAACACCTGAAAGCATGTCGTCTCACTACAGGGCCTGATGTATTCGGGTCCATTATTGTGCGTAGAGCTATTCTCGACAAGTCCGCTGCCTGACTTCATCATGTAATCATCAGGCTTGGCTTCCCGGTGTTATAAAGCACAAATCCGATGCCTCTTCTCATCGAGCAGAAGCATATTTTCGATCCCAAGTTGTGACCTTGCGGACGTGCATGGGATTGAAGGCAAAGGCACTGGCAAACATTGTCAAATCACCTGTGGACTCGAGCACAAGTTCGTGAACATTCTAAAAGCTGCAGAATGCAAAGAATTCGACGGAAACTTGAAGAGATGGCTTCGACATCAGATAGCAGTCAATCAAAGCCCAACAAAATCTGTCCACTGTTGGCGTACCAGAGATGGCGCCAATCACTGTTCTGGGGTTGCCGATCGAGTCTCGTTTCGTGTTTCACTGCCTATCGCACTCGTCCTCGAGCTTAACGATGAGGACGACAACGTTGCCTGGGACTTCCCTGCAGTTCTTCAAGTTCCGTCAAATAATTTCGGTGACGATGACATTGTTTATGATCTAGTCGGGCATGGGCTTTACAGCTCCATGGAACAACACTTTGTTGTTCGATATTTCGGTAGCCTTCCGCCGGAAAGGCGTGCAGTTTACATGTATGATGGCATGAAGAACAGAGGCTACAGTGTCCGCGAGCGAGGCACTAACACTGGTTGAGCATTTCAAATTTTTCACCTTCTTTTTCAGTGAAAAATGTTGTTTATTTTTCAGACATTTTTCACTGAAAAAGAAGGTGAAAATTTTAAAACTTTTTCAGCACTTTCTCAATTCAAGGTGAAAAATTCGAAATAAAATAAGAAAGTGATGAAAATGTTTTGAAAATTTCACCTGCTTTTTCAGTGAAAAATGTGTGAAAAATAAATGACATTTTTCACTGAAAAAGAAGGTGAAAATTTTGAAATGTTCAACCAGTGTAAACTCAAAACCCATCTTGCCGGTTCCGAGTCCACCATCAACCTCCCCAGTGGGTACAAGACATCTGTCGTTGTTTATCATATGCAGGGTGGCCTAGCAGCTCAAAACCACTTCATGATGTCCCAGCGTGCTGTCGCCCAACGAATCCACGGCCTGTCTTTTGACAGCGATCCTCAGACTCCGAGTCAGCCGTCTGACATCACTCTGAATCACCGCGGATTTCTGGCTGTGCCAGCTGAAGACAGATTCTGGTTGAAGAATCCGTATGACAGCCGAACTCGAGATTACATATTCGCCGACGATATGGCACGGGACAAGGGTGGTCCGGCCATTCAAAAATTCCAGTCTCACAAACCGATCAAGGGGCAGCTCGGGCGCCCATCTGGACTCGAGACTTCCAGCTCTGACCCGGGAAGTCCGGTTGAGAATGCCCCGAAACCCCCTCGTCTTATCAGACCCAAAGGTATGTGAATACCCAAATCCGACGAATCTGACGGCGGTGACCGTATCGAGTCCGATGTTGATCATGGTGGCGAACTTTCCCCATCCCAAACCGAATCGGAGTTTCCATTCAATTGCCGTTGCTGAGCACAAGGTCCTGATGGATCATTGTTTTCTGTCGAAGATCCTGCTATCGAATGTAGGGCTCATCACGAGTTAACTTGCGGGTGACCCGGATCCGTGACCACGGGTACCTGCGATGTTCAGAGCCCAACTCGGATCCGTGGGAAACCCGCGTTCACGGGTACTTGACCCGCGGGTCACGGGTTTCCCACGGATCTTGTTTTCTCTTTTACCATTTTTCGGCGAGAACGAGACATTTGAAAACACTTAAAAGTTATGAGTGAAATTCTGTTTCTCAAAACCCCAACCCGGATCCGTAGAAACCCGTGACCCGAACCCGCGGGTCAGGTTTCCCACGGGTATTCTCACGGGTCAACCCGCCGTGGCCCGCGGGTGACCCACACTCGTGACGGGCCTTAATCGAATGTGACAGGTGCAGGGAGTGGTCGCAGCAGTCGCCAACGAGGTGGCCGTGCATACCAAAACAGATCTGATGATCCTTTTGAGTGCGATATGTGCAGTGGTACGGTTACATCTAGGCATCTGGACTCCCAAGTCAGATGCACCCATGCAGCCAGTTAGGGCTTCAAAGCGACTGTAAGAATTAAACCTGACCCAGAGTTTCCAGTGTGCTTATATCTTATTCAGGGAAAGTTCTGCCAGTGTAAAACCTATTCGTGACCGAATCGGGTGAGTGAATCTTAATGTACACACCAATCCGATCTGAGTCCGCAATTTCAGGCCTGGAAAGGGTGTGTTGGCAAAAAACGGGAAGTATTGGTATCCTGCCCGGCTTATAAGATGTGTTTCGGGTCCCCGCTCGAAGGAGAGGGTCTATGCTGTCAAGTGGTGGCAGGGTTGCACATTTCATTCCAGTTCCATTCATTCTGATAATGTTTCTCTTGTGAACGAAGCCTCTATTTTCGATGATCTTTGGGGAGACCGGAATGGAAGGAGGAAAATTCGGGTAAGTAGGAGTGTCGACTCAGATCGTTTATGATTGCTGACAACAAAAAATTGGCAGCTGGGCCACTGGACACATGCGTGTGAGGTACCAAGCGCTGAAGACATTTTGGCAAATCCTACTGCCATCCCTTACAATGAAGAAGTCAATACTGCCTTGTCTCCGTTCTGCGACATTCTGCGAGAAGCTCTCATATCACATCAGAATCTGTTTGACGCGGACATTCCTACCAGTGAATATGGTATCAAAGCCGACGGCACCATGTTACTTGGTTCACACCCTGGAGACCTGTCCGTGATGGATCGTGCACGAGTTATGAACTGGTTTGAGCGGCACGTCGCTGACGGCGATGTGATTCAGACTCGGCCCATGTGGATTGGATGAGTTGCGCTCGCACACGCCTTTACAATCTTGATAGCTGTCCGGAGGAAAAAAATATTCACAGCGGACAAGGCATGCCCAGGTGTCGAAGACGAAGTGGGATGCACCCGATTTATTCTTAAAGCTGCGTGGGCACACCAGAAGATGGCAACTCGGCCTTTGTGGGATACCCTCGATGTGGACCAGGAATGCCTCGAAATTCTTGAACATCACATGTTCGAGAATTCCCCGTGAGCTGGACAAGCCGGAAAGACTCAATGGGGCTTGGATGCGGGCGTGCATCAAGGCCAATGGTTTCCATATCAAAACTTACCCTCTGAAGGGTCATACGACTCGCCGGAGATCACTGAATCCGATGTTGAGGTATTTTTTCATCAAGTCTTTCATATTGTGGTGTTCATCCTTTCTTAGCCCGGCTCGGATTTTGTTAATGACACAGAAGATGAACATATACCCATCGTTCTGGAAGCAGGGAAAGAGCGACCAAAACCTCGACCCAAGTACCGAAAAGCTCCTGATATCGTGAAGAGAAAGAATGATCAAGTTGAAAAAGATTCTGATGAAAGGAAGCAGGGACTGAGGACTAGATCAAAGAAGAAACGTTAACGTACTCCAGCGTTCATGAGTGCAGGGGGCAGTACATTATAAATAAGTAGTAGCGTACTGCCAGTGAATAATGATAATGGTTACAAATAGTTAATTCCTACTAATGGATTAAAGTTTCATTGAACTAGCACTGCATCGGGTCGGCAAGCTTGGAGTTGCGGTATATAGGCTTGCAAGGTTGCAGACGCCGTGCCACGGTATGCCCTCTAATGCACGCGATGCACGCTAATGCACGCCAGCACTGCCACGGCTGCCACGCCAAGCCACACCGTGCCACGGCGAAAAACCGGTGCCCATTTCCGGCTCCCTTCACCATCCCATCCGCAATGACCAAAATCAGCTTATGACTATTCGGGTAATCCGTCGTCGCCAGCGAGTCCAGTGTCGTCCGCAACCCCTCCACGCTCTCGGAGTAGGCGGTGACGAGGCAGATGGTATGCGCGAGCGGGAAGTTGAATGGCTCGTAGTCAGGCGGGGGCTGGGGGACGACATTGAGTAGAGGGAAGGGACAGGGGTTGTCTACGAAGGTGCCGCGCGTGAGGGGTGTCGGAGCCTTCGCCCCAGGACATGAGTCTGCGGGAACACCGGTCGCCCGAGGCGAGGTTGGCCATGGAGCGTGGGGTGCCGGAGCCGCCGCGCCCAGAGGTAGTGATGTGCTTGGCTTGGCTTGGCTTTGAAGCCCCGGCTTTGGCTTGGCTTCGTCTGGCTTTGGCTTCACATTCTTGAAGCCAACACGGCGGGCAATTGCCTGTCATGTTCCGTGGGAGACCGGTCAGTCATCGGCCGCGTCACCGCGCAGTCACTGCGCTGTCATGTTCCGTTTGATCCTCAGGTTGATCGCCGGTGTGACCATCATATCAATTATTATTATCAACGCATGATATGTGGTGGCAACGGCCGGATCTTTCGTCCCGCTTGCCCGTGATAAGCGGTACGACTCTTATCATACATTGCCGTCTTCATCCTTCCCTCTCGCCATTAGTATGCCCCCCGACCCGCACGAAGACCAGAAGGGATACAAACTCTGCCTCTGTACATTCCATGACTGTAAATCTCAGAAATGGGAGGGGAAGGATCGCCACATCTATGACAGCAAATGGTATTCACGGACTACTCAAGCTGCGCATTACACAAAAGATGTCAAGCAGCGACTATTGCCAGTGCCGCAAGAAATTGTGTCCACTCCAGAGGTAAATTACACAACAAATGTCTCTGAACACTGACTTCATTGTTTTCAGTCTAATAATCCCACAATCACAAGTGCTGTCCCTGCTGAGATATTGCATGCGCCCTGGGACACCACAGTGAACATGTTGCCCGATTTGAATGATGGTATGTCTTGTTCTTCTACTTTTATTTATTCTCATCTTCGTGTGAGGTGCACCGCTCTTGGCAACCCAATGATTGAATTTTCTGGTCTGCGCACTTGTAACCTGGCTGCATCTAGTATGCGGACTCAGTCGAGATGGAAGTGATGGGGTTTTAAAGGTTCTCAGCTTGATTATCAACATGGCGGCTACTGGACAGCACAAAATTCCTGCCGACAGTCGAACTGCAATGTCTCGGCTCTCGATTGAGCCTGTTATCACTAGATCTATCTGCTGTCCAACTTGCTATCAAGCCTACTCACAGACAGAGCTTCCAGAAATATGCTATAGGCGGGAGACAGCTGGTTCACAGCCATGCTCTACTACACTTTGGATTGAACGTCAAACTAGAGCAGGGCCGAAAATAGTTCCTCAATGTCTGTATAGCACACAGGATTTTTCAAGCTGGCTGTCTCAGTTTTTGTCTCGCCCAGGCATGGAGGATCTTAGGAAATCACACTTGCATGTTCTGAACCAAAACCAGATGTCCTCTATCTGGGACAGTCCTGCGTGGCAAAGCCTTGGGTCATTTACCTCCCTGCCGAATAATCTCGTATTCAGCTATTACATTGACTGGTTCAATCCCTTCTTGAACAAGATTGCTGGGAAATCTGCATCCTGTGGAGCTATTATGGCATTCTGCCTTAATCTACCCTATGACATGTGGCACAAGACAGAACACACATATTTTGCAGGAATAACTCCTCCTCCGAAAGAGCCTTCTACCACCACAATCAATGCACTTTCTGATCCTGTTATCAATCAGTTTCAGGAAATGTGGGAAGGGAAGAAGCTCCCTACCCATAACCATCCAGAGGGGGATTTCTACCGTGCTGCCATTATACCTGCGATCGGGGATATACTGGCTCTCAAGAAGTTACTGGGTTTTGCAGGTCACAGCTCCCATAACTTCTGCTCCTTTTGCAAGCTGCAACGCAAGGAAATTGACAGGTTGGACGTTTCGAATTTTGAGCCCCGTCTAGGGGCTGAAATCTTAGAATGGTCCAAGGCTTGGCTCTTAGTGCCAACCAAGAAAAAGCATGAAGAAATTTTTAAAGAGCATGGCAACGGTGGGCATCACCCGATAAATTGATGTATTGAAACCCGGTTAAACACACTGTCCTTGGTGTGATGCACAACTGGCTCCAGGGTATATTACAACACCATGCCCGTTTAAAGTGGGGGATAGGGGCTGATGTTGTGAAGGCTAGCCAAACTACTGCAAAGAACTCTGAGGGTACTACTGGTAGCAGCAGTGAAGACTCCGATTCAGATACGGAGATGATGGACCTGGATGAAGATGCCCTAGATGCTGAGCTTGCAGATCTTCATCAGGAATCTCTACAGTCCGATAATCCAACCTACCTAACTTCCGAGCCATCTTTAATTGGAAGCATGTTTGGAGACTCCGAAATAGGCTTGGAAGAAGATGAAGAAGATGGGGACTACGTGAATGACTCTGATGAAGAAGATGGAGATGAGGAAGAGGATGTCTACGCTAACGAGCTCTCCAGCAAAGTCTTTGATGCTCGTGCAATGGCCACAATCCATGCAGGACTTGCAGCGGTTGTGATACCAGCATGGATTGATTGCCCACCTGTCAACTTGGGGGAAAAGGTTCATAGAAAGCTCAAGGCAGACAACTGGCTTGTTCTATTCACAATTTTCTTTCCGTTAATCATCCCCGAGCTTTGGCATCATCCGTCCGCCACAACAAAAGAAACAAAACTTCTAGACAACTTCCACGACCTCATGGTGTCAACAAACATTGTCTACTCCTACACAACTTCTCCCGCTGAAGCCGACACCTACCTGGAGCATTATCTCCTCTATCTGAAGTCATCTAAATCGCTTTTCCCCGGCCTGACCACTCGGCCTAACCATCATTACGCCATGCACAATGGAGGCCAGTTAAAATGGTGGGGTCCTCTGATGAAGCTCGCTGAATTCATGTACGAAAGCCACAATGGCCGCCTTCAGAAGATCAAGACAAACAACCATATGTGTAAGCCGTATCATATAATTTAATGCCTGCTAACCAACCTATGCTAATTAGGGGAGCTTGACTTCACAAAGCTTCGACAGATCTGTAGACGAGGGAGATTGCTTGCATCCATCTCCGATAGCAAAAGCGTGGTCAACCCTGTTGTCGCAGACGTGATGAAAATCTTATCGCCGGGCAGCTCTTCCAGTGTCTCTGCGCAACTGCTCACGGCAGCGGATGAAGTTGCTCATAATGGCTCTGGATCTATACTGGAGCCCTCCACTTATGATCTACTCTTCTCCTACTGGAATCAGATGTACGCTCCACCATACATTCGGGCATCAGAGCTAACTTATGCACTGGTCGACGTGAGTGCCAAAGTTTTTCCATAGCGAGCAGTCCACATACCCATTTCGAACATAAAACCCGCCTCTTCTCGACTTACGACAAACACAACGGCAACAGTGCAATTTCCTTCCGCCATCCATCAAGCGGACACAAGAGCAGTGGATTTATCCGGTCCATACGGTCACTGGCCCTCGAGGGACAGATTCGTACTTTCATCATCGTCCAACCTCATGTGCAACTCAGTGCGACAGACAATGCTAAAACACCATACCCGTCAAATCCAGGTTTCCGATGCACTGTATGTTATTCTCAGCCAACGCACCCACAGCTGCAAGTCATCATTGAATCCTGTCACATCATCGGCCATCTTGCCTATTACCAGCGGCCCAAGGGGACATTTGGAATCAAACAGGAGATTACGATTTTTGTAGATTCATTACATAGGAACAGGGATTAATTCTGGCTACGCATTGTATTAGTTACCAAGTGTATGCGCCAACAGCACATAGCGGATACCGAATCGGCCGATGGACCCGACAAATAAGCGCGCCTACTTATTTGGAGAAACTACTTCCTCATGCAGTAGCCCAAAATTACAGCGAGATCAGTACAGCGGCGGGGAGTGAGCGTGAGTGCTCTCGATGCACGACACGAGTGGGGGCTCTGGTGCTGGGGGCGCATTGTGGAAGGGTGGGATGGACCGCTCGTGGCCATCCCCCCTGTCCATATCCCCGTACGTAATTTACGGTACATCGGTCTTCGGACCGCGTATTTGTTTTGGACGTACATATTTTTTTTTTTTTTTTTTTTTTTTTTGGAGCGTTTGGGATAATGAAATTCAGTCTGCAGAAGCATTCAAAAAGTCATCCGCTAACCCCGAGCCACAATCTTCGACGCGACCAGTGAATCGAGCGCTCCACCGTGGGCACGTCGCCAGTGAACACCTTCCACCCGAGCCCTAGATTCTTTCCTCCACCGAGCCTTTTTCCATTCCACGCTTTGACGACTTTCCTGGGACCTCCCCGTCGACTTTCTACTGCACCCATACATCCCGTATTCCGGACGACCGACCCCATCAATTCTGTATACCAGACGCGAACTCGTTACTGCGACAGTGGAGCCCACCGCGAGGGGAAGGTTCTTCTATCGAACCTCCCTCGGGTCACTTGTGTTGTCCAACTATTCTAGCTTCCCATTCCTTCCATTTCTACCCCCTGCTGGTCCCTGCGCTGCTCCCTAGGATGCCCTCGATGCCCTCGACGATTCTGCACCCTCGCCACGTCACTGCACACAGCCGCACTTCACCGCTCACGTCAATGTCATGTCATGTCACCGAATTCGAGTTCCCCGATCATTCGCTATCCCCGCACGTCCCGCCACGCTATTCCCCGCCTTCCGAGCCCGCGCAAGCCCGCGATTCCGTGCACAAGCCGCGTTCACGCCGCTGCTTTGTGTGTGGTACGACGGGGAGGCATCCCCTCGACTTCAGAGTCTGCCCGCGCACTGCCGTTCTCCTGCGCCGATCTCTCGTGAAGATCAATGATGAAGGGCGTCTTGTTTCATTTGACGATTCCTCGCTGCCCATGACGCGTCATCCGGGCGGTGTTGCCGCGCACATCCTCTCGCGCCTCCGTAACCCTACGCGCGCTGTTCCTGAGCGTTTGGAATCACCACCTATGCCCCGCATCCCTCACATTCCACCACAGCCCGTTGCCGTCGAGCCGTGTGTTCCATCTCCCCCGCACGAGTTCAACTCAAGTTCCCCCCACGCCATTCCTCCCCATTGTGTTGCGCCCCCGCCCGAGCACATTCCTCTTCGACGCACGGTTCCATCTTACGACCACGCTTTGTCCCGCGCACGAGCCTCATTCCTCACTGTGCTCCTCGAGTCTTTGCTTGACTGTGCATTTCGATCGCAGCTTCGTGCTATCCTCACCATCCTAGATCACTTGAATGCGCAGGATCCATCGACATTGCCACAGCGTATTCAGCCCGTTTTCACGCGCATTTCTCATTTCATATCTCCTACTTGATTACTTCTTTACTTACTTACTTTACATTTACCAGTCCTCGAGTCGCGGTTCATCCTTCCTTCTTTTCGAGTCACGTCGAGGTCGACATTATAGTTCCCCCCACTGTGGAAGGGGTGGATGAACCGCTCGTGGCAAGTCCCCCTTTTTGTACCTCCTTACGTACTTTACGGTACACACCGGTCCCCGGACCATTTATTTGTTTCGTACGTACAGATGTCAATCAATTCACCTTCTCCCACCCAAACCACCATCTACGACGCGACCAGTGACTTGAGTGCCCCACCGTGAGCACGTCGCCAGTGAACCCCATTTCTACTGCACCCGTACACCCCGTATCCGGACTTCGACCCATCAATTCTGTCTACCAGACGCGAACTCGCTACTGCGACAGCGTGGATGTGGGGCTTCGACGCGATGGGCCTGCGTGGCGTGGGCGTGTGTAGCGAGGGGTTTGTGGATTCAGGTGCGCGGAGGTGAGTCACAGGCGCGGAGGAAGGAGAGGTGGAGGTCCTGGGGAGAGAAGAAGCAGGCGATGGTTAGCACCGACACAAAACGCACGGACGTGATGCACCTCGACGCTGTGGCCCGCAAACTCCGTGCGCACAAAATGCTCAGGACTGTGTAGGCGCGGCACCACCGGGCGCGGCGGCGGCACCTATGCAGGTAGGGTAGGGAGGCGTGCCCAGCGGGGGCTGCCGCGTTCCGCGCAGGCAGGCTAGTAGCAGGTGTAGTAGAGCAGTCCCTAGTGAGCCGTGAGGGTGCGTGAAGACGAAGAGGGGAGTGCGCACGTCGTGACTCCAATATTGCTGCCGAGATGGGTGCCGAGATGCTCGGTAACCCTTCTGCGCTCCGCGGTTCTGGGGCGCAGGTGGGAGAGTGGGCGCAGCGGGTCGCGGACAGGTGGCCCCCACGCTCATCAGCCGCAGGGTGCGCGGGGCATGTGGGTTCAGGCGCGGGTGTGGGCTACAGGACGCTCGAGTCAACAGCTGCAGAGAAGCGTACCCAGCGGCGGACAAAAACTGCGCTGCAGCCATGAGATTCGGATGCGCGTGGCCAGCCCGCGCAGCGCCCGAGCCCACGCCTGCACCGTCCGGAGCAAAGCGGGGCGGTGAGCATGTATGCCACGTAGCCCTGTGCTTCTGCAAGACATCGCGGAGCGCGGGGTATTGATCGTGTGTGGGGCGGGAGGATCGATGGTAGGGCCTTTGGGGCGTTAGGATGAAGAGGGAAGGGAGGGTAACACACCAGTGAGCGTTGAGGTGTGCAACGACAGCGGGCAGGTGCGCGCTGGCAAACGAATGAGAAGGCACTCGGGTACGCTCGGGGTGGCGTACAGTGTTGCAACGACGAGTAGCGAGTGCGGGCCGCGCGGGAATGTACGAGCGGCGGTGGCTGCAGTTGTGCGGGAGACGACAGAGGGGTCTGCGAGCGCAGTGGCGAGCGGACGGGATGGCTGGAGCCGTCCGAGTAGGAGCGCGGCGGGACGGGCGGTGGTGCGTGCGCAAGGCCGATGCGCAGCGGGGCGTTCGTGCACATCGGAACGTGAGCATTGGGCACCAAGGGGAGGAGGAAAGGCCGCGCCACAAGCAGCGCACGCACGACGATCCGCGGAATCGCAGACGTATCTGCGGGTGCTGCAATAGGTGGGCCCATCAAGAAGGAACTATGGATGCCGAAGGCAGGAGATTAGCAAAAGAAAGGAAGAAAAAATGGCCACGCACCAGTAGCAAGCTTCGTGAAAACCCGTGGCTCCGTCTGGTGCATCGGCCGCAATGGGAAGGCAGCGCCAGGTAGCGACTCACAGCGGCCGCACCCGCTGCATCCGCAGCAGCGCCGTCGTTCAGCCTTCAGGTTTACGAGTGCGCCGGGTTGCTGATATTTTGCTCAGAAGTGCGCGTATTGATGGGGAAAAACTTAGCGGCAGCCCAGGTCGGCTCCAGTCGTGCGGATGGGCTAGACGGAGGGGGCGTCCAGGGGGGATACAGCAGCGGATTGAGGATGTACCGGGGTAGAGCAGTCTTGCTGGCAAAGCGTCACAACTGGTGACAAGGAGTCACGGCTGCCTTCCGAAAAAAG
Source organism: Mycena sp. CBHHK59/15 (assembly GCA_029204085.1). NCBI lineage: Eukaryota > Fungi > Basidiomycota > Agaricomycetes > Agaricales > Mycenaceae > Mycena > Mycena sp. CBHHK59/15. The sequence goes on along the minus strand of JARGXW010000107.1, from coordinate 72,192 downwards.
CTGAGATAAAGTTAGCGCTTGCGGAAGTGGGGCAGACTTACAGGTCGTTAAATTCCACCGCGAATCGGCATTGTAGGCTGAAAAAACGCACTACAAGACCTGTTTTTGTTCGGCGAGGCACTTGGTGGCGCTGGGTAACAAAACTAGAGTGCTTACTCATCCTGCTTACGAGTTGCGTTGCGTGACATCTTGGCTTGTACTTTCCACTTGAGATTCGTTTCGACACAAGGGCGACGCCGTACATGAACAACAATACAAGAATTCATCCATGCAGTTGAGCTGTGAATACTACAACAACCTGATCCGAGAATACAACGACCGCAACACCGAATACAACATCTTATTGTTCTAGCTTGTTCTGGCCTTGTTCCCATCTCTGCTTTGCTCGGTCCCCGCCGTTATTCTAACAATAAATCTCCGGCGCTCTTTGTCCGCTCTGAGGATCTGATGCGCCCAAAATGATGGCTCCTGGGGAGCGGAGGCCGGAATCAGACGAATAAAAGGTGGGCGAACATTATATTTAATCGTCCAGAATCAGCTACGCCCCAGCCCCGTGTCCAAAGTCTCTCTACCAGCCCAAATCTACCTTCAGTATTCCCATCATGGATCCTGTGCAATATCCTCAGCACGAAATCAACTCGAGTCAGCATCAGCCTTATCCCGGACTCGATATCGACGCGGTTCTCAGCGTGCGCATGAACGACATGGCCCTCAAGTACGAAGCCCAGCTCAATCTGTTCAAGTCTTCCCTTCAGGACCAGTTTATTACGGCGACCCAGCAGTCTGAGATTGAAAATGGACACCTTCGGGAGGAACTTGCCAGACTTCAAGCCTTTCAACGGTGCGCATGGATATGAGAACTCTTCCTTTCGTTTCTAACATGGGATTCAGTGTCGCCATGGAGCCTGATATCGAAATGGGTGAAACCGCAGGCAAGCACATCAACAAATGCACTCATGACCCTCGTCCACGTCCGAGTCCAGCCCAGCCCCCCACCAAGGACCCTTGGATTGCCCCAAGTCCGCTAGCCCCGCTGCCCGCATCACTGTGCCGGTGCCACCGGCACCGACAACTTCAACTCCGCGTCGCTCATCAGGCGCGAGTTCCCGTTCCAAGTCAACTCCCCAGGTACTTTGCTTGGTTGTCGTCAGAAAGCACAGCATCTAACACATTATAGGTGCATCGTTCTTCATCTAACCTGCCCCAAACACCGCCCTCAATTTCGGCTCCCGCGGTACGCTGCTCTTCGTCTACACATACTTTTCCCAGTTTCTCACGTGCACCTCGTAGGTGCCTCCCTCAATTTCGGCTCCCGAGGTATGCTGCGTCTTTTTTACACATATATGTCTCAGCTTCTCACCTGCACCATGTAGGCTTCTCGATCATCGTTGACAGCTACTTCTCCGCCATTGTCGCTGACAAAGAACAAGAAGAAGCTCGGCGAATATCAGATGCTTGCGGTGGAAATAGAAGAAGATGAGAAAACATTCAAGGTATTATTATTCATTCTCGTTTCAGTCTTAGCCACCGTCTCAATCATTCACTTGCTCTAGACGGCCTTTCACTTTCACCTCCGTTTCATTTGGGATGCTTTGGAGGCAGCCAGCGCTCCGAAGTCCGCGACAATGCAAGCAATACAGGAGTTTGTCTGGCAATTCAAAGGTCTCGACATTGAGACCTCCGGAAGACGGGGCAGAATGGTCACGACCTCATCGACCCCGCTGGAATCAAAGTTAGTCTGTACTCAGTTCAATTGCATCAATTCTGACTGATACGATCCCAAGATTGGTGTCAACATCGAAATTACATTCGTTCCAACAACAAGAACGTGATCATGTCGGCCTTCATTAAACTGGAGGAAAGCGCCCTCCTCCATGTCCGCGCCTATTTTGCTAAGCTGGGCATCTCTGTCTGGGCCCCCGATTTTACTCAAAGTGTGTATTCCCTCTACAACATGGCTATGCGGATGTGCGCCATCGACACATTCCGTTTCTTGGTTGCCGGCCGACACTATGATTTCCTTCGACCAACCTGAAGCACGTCAACGACCCACAATTTCTCTCCGCCTCTACGACCACTTCTATATGTTCTGCAAGTGGAAAACCGAGCTCCGAACCCCAGGTGGAAACGAAAACGCGGCAGAGCGTAATAAAGCTATTCAAGTGCGCATTCGTGTACGTCTTTCATATTCCTGCTGCAGGCCCTCAACTGATTCTCACCCTCAGCTCCACAAGTCTCGAACCACCTTCCTCGAAGCTGCTGGCGCTCCTAGTGGATTCGACTCATCTTTAATGTCAAGGCTACCTCGGACGACGAGAGCAACCTACGGGTAGCCGTGTCCTTGCACGCCAGGAGCGGTCTGCAGAAGCTGACGCGCTCATTCGAACATGGACACACGTATAGTGCAGAATCTCTTCGAGGCGAGGAAGCGGCACCTAGCCAACGGCCGTCTTAGGTGCGTCGCACCATCCATCATCGAGCGCAACGCTTCCCACTTTCCAGAGATCCCAAGGGAATGCCTATCCAGTACTACAACCCGGCCTGGTTTAACGAGCGTCCCCCTCACGACCGCGCGAAACTTGGCGCGAAGCACATTGTTGTGCTTGCTCCCAATTCCACCACCTACTTTTCGGGCAAAGGCGACAACGGGCTGACTGTGGAGGCTTTGACGGAGAAGTACGGGGTCGAGGTATTCGAGAAATACGAACTCGATTATCCGACTGGCGCTCAGGCGAAATCTGGCAGCGCCAAGGCGAAGTCTCGGGGGACCGCTGCTGACCCGGACAGTGACGACAATGATGGTGAGAGCGTTGGATCTCGTGACTCCACCGACGAGAGTGATGGGGAGAGCGCTGGCTCATTCATGAGAACGATGAGGGGGCTGCAGGCTATGACGAGCAAGCCGAGGATGATCCCTGGTACGACCAGCCTGAGTCGTTTGCGACCTCTCACGATATGGACCTTGAAGCCGAAATATTTGGCGACGGTGACTCCGATACATCCTTGTAACCATGCGAATAGTATTAGTAGTTGTCTTATTCAATTTATGCCCCATGCTCTACTGCTTGTAACACTGCGTGACAATAAGAGATCCGGTGATCAGAGTCAGGATCAAAAAGAACATGACAGCTCCAGTGACTGCGCGGTGACGCGGCCGATGACTGACCGGTCTCCCACGGAACATGACAGGCAATTGCCCGCCGTGCAAAGCCTAAGCCATCCGGGAGGGCTTGGCTTGGCTTGGCTTTGGCTCAAGCCAGGGCTTGGGGGATATTTTTTTCCCTGTCCCCGGGTACCGCAGCAATGTTTAATGGTGGCTGGGACCAACCCTAGAGCAAGGATTAATGAGTGCACAATGTTTCTGGGCATCATTTGGCACTGGAGCGTTGAGAGCGAGTCGAGAAAGTCGTTGAGCACAACACGACAACCGTGAGATACATGCAAGCCGTCTCGGCAAGGCATCTTTTTTTTTTTTTTTTTTTTTTTGGAGCGTTTGGGATAATGAAATTCAGTCTGCAGAAGCATTCCAAAGGTCATCCGCTGGGTCTACCAGATAAATCTAGTTAATGCCGGGGAAGTTGTCCAGGGAGGAAATGCCATTACGCACAAGTACCATAGTGTGGGACTCCAGCCGTAATAAATTTATCCTATCCCATTTCTTGGATCATTCAATGTCAATGGCTGTATACCCACTAAAACCCCCACTGTGTAAGTCCAATCGTCCGGCAGAGCAGCTTCGTTCATTAGTAGACCACTCCATGTTCTTAGGACAAGATCTTTATTCAGCGCAAGATTACCAAATTTCATTTTATTGGTGAGGATTCGATCTCGTCCTAGTGCGGAATTCACAGATTTCAGCCATCGGTTGTGAATCTCAACATCTGTAATGTTACGGTGTGGGTTCTTTAGAACCTTATCATTCCGGATGTTCCAGATTGTGTGCCAGGCTGTGGATACCAGAATGGCAAATAATCGTCCCATAGCAGGGATCAATTTCCCATTTGAGTGTTTAAATTTAACTAGGTTGCAACCCAAGATAAGTCCCCAGCTGAGGGGGGGCCAGTTTGAATATTTCATGGCCCAGAGGTCCTCGGTCAGTTGCCAAATTAATTTTGCCCCTGAGGCATCACACTCCATCGCAATGTGTTCAAGGCTCTCCGGGACACCACATGTCGGGCAGACTGCAATAGCTTCAAGATTGTCAATGTGTGTCACTGGTTGAGCATTTCAAGTTTTTCAGCTCAATTATCAGTGAAAAACTTCCTTTATTTTCACACATTTTTCACTGAGAAAGCATCTGAAAAATTTAAATTTTTTTCACCACTTTTTTCACTGAGAATCAAGGTGAAAAATTGGAAACAAAATTTATAACTTTTCCTCCAAGAGTACTACCAGTTTCTGCAGTATTTTTTCACATTTTTTTTCACTGAAAAACCAACTGAAAATTTTAAACTTCTTTTCACTACTTTTATGAGTGAGAATCAAGATGAAAAATTTGAAATAAAATTCATGTCTTTTCTTGCAAGGCTGACACCAGTAATTCAGACATATTTACAGGCGAAAATGATAGTGAAAAATTTAAAACTTTTTTCACCACAATTCTCACCTGTAAAAGACAAGGAAAAAGCCTGAAAAATCTTGAGTAAAAACAGTGAATAATTTGAAATGGATAATCAATGTTTTCACACATTCTTCACAATCTTTCATTCAGGGGTTTTCATAACCCTAACCCTAACCTATCCTATCCTAACCCAGTGCTGCATGCCAGCAGGAAGCTTCCCCTCCATGCTAAATTTTGAGGGCCATACCAATCCCAGTTGCAAAAATTCACAATCTCCCTGTGAAATTTGCTGATCAGCAATCTAAGCGGGGACAGATGGTCTGCAGTGGCAAAAAATCTGGATGCCATCCAACTAGTGCTACATGCTTGCTGGAAGCCTTTCCCCCCATGCTGAATTTTGGTGGCCATGGCAATCCCAATTGCACAAATTCACCATCTCCCTGTGAAATTTGCTGAAGAGTGATCTGAGTGAGAATAGATGATCTGTGGCATGGAAATCAGTGGCGGCCTGCATCTGGATGCCCCCAGACCAGTGCTGCATGTTTACCAGAAGCCTTGCTGAATTTGGGGGGCCATGCCAGTCCCAATTGCACAAATTCACAATCTCCCTGTGAAATTTGTTGATCTGTGATCTGAGTGGGAATAGATGTTCTGTGGCTTCGAAATCAGTGGCAGCACACATCTGGATGCCCTCCCACCAGTGCTGAATGTTTTCTGGAATCCTTCCCACCTGTGCCAAATTTGGGGGCCATGCCAGTCCCAATTCCACAAATTCACAATCTCGGTGCAAAATTCGCTGATGGGTGGTCTGAGCAAGAATGGATGGTCTGCAGTGTTGAAATTAGTGTAAGCATGCATCAGAGAGCCCTCTGACAACTGTCCCACAGTCCTGAACTTGGCCAATGCTCTCAACTGCAATAGTGCAACTGGTTGGAATATCCCTGCGAAATTTGCCAATGGGTGATCTGAGGAAGAATGGATGGTCAGTGGCATTGAACTCGGTGCAAGCATGCATCAGAGAATCCTCTGACAACTGTCACACAGTCCTGAATTTGGCTAATGCTCTCAACTGCAATAGTACAAATTAGTTGCAATGTCCCTGTGAAATTCATCCATGGGTGATCTCAGCAAGAACGGATGGTCTGCGGCTTTGAAATCGGTGGCAGCATGCATTTGGATGCCCTCTGACCAATGTTGCATGTTTGCTGGAAAGCTTTCCCCCATCCTGAATTTCATGGGCCATGCCGATCCCAATTGCACAATTCTCAATCTCTCTACCAAATTCCCCAATGGGTGATCTGAGCAAGAATGACCAGTCTGCAGTGCTAAAATTGGTGGAAGCATGTATCATTTCACAGTCCTGAACTTGGCCGATGCTCTCAACTGCAATAAAGCAAATTAGTTGCAATCTCCCTGTGAACTTTGTTGATGGGTGATCTAAGCGAGAATGAATGGTCTGCAGTGTTGAAATCGGTTGGATACCCTGCAACCCGTGCTGCATGTTTTCCAGAAGCTGTCCGACCTCTGCTAAATTTGGGGTGCCATGCCAATGCCAATTGCACAAATTTGCAATCTCCCTGCAAAATTCCCTGATCAGTAATCTGAGCGGCAATGGATGGTCCACAGCATTGAAATCAGCAGCAGCATGCACCTGTGCTGAATTTTGGGTGCCATGCCAATCACAATTGCACAAATTCGCAATCTCCCTGCAAAATTCCCTGATCAGTTATCTGAGTGGAATCAATGGTCTGCGGTCAGAGGCAGCATGCATCTGGAGGCCCAATAACCAGTGCTGCATCAATGCTGGAAGCTTTCTCACCTGTGCGGAATTTTGGGGGTCATACCAATTCCGATTGCACAAATTTACAAGAAGTTTGCCAATCAGTGATCTGAGTTGGAATGGATGGTCTATGGCATCAAACTCAGTGGCAGCATGCATTTGGATGCCCTCTGACCAGTGCTCTATGTTTTCTGGAAGCCTTCCCACCCATGTTGAATTTGGGGGGCCATGCCAGTCCCAATTCCACAAACTCACAATCTCCCAGAGAAATTAACCAATGAGTGATCTGCCAGTGAGAAAAGATGGTCTGCAGCATTGAAATTTGTCCAACTATGCGTCAGATAGCCCTCCGACCACTGTAACACAGTCCTGAACTTGGCCAATGCTCTTAGCCTAATATCACAACTTATTTGCGATCTCCCTGTGAAATTTGCTAATGGGTGATTTGTAAGTGAGAATGGATGGCCTGCAGTGTCGAGATCAGTAGCAGCATGCATCAAAATACCCTCTAACCAGTGCTGCATAGTTGCTGGAAGTCTTGTCACCCATGCAGAATTTTGAGGGCCATGCCAATTCCCATTGCACAAATTCATAATCTCCCTGCAAAATCTGCCGATGGGCAGTCTGAGCGAGAATGGTTGGTATATGGCATTGAAATCAGTACCAGCATGCATCCAGATGCCCTCTAACCAGCAGTGCTGCATATTTGCTGTAAGGCTTCCCACCTGTGCTGAATTTTGAGGGCCATACCAATCCCAATTGCACAAATTTGCAATCTGTCTGCAAAATTCGCTGATCAGTGATCTGAGTGGCGATGGATAGTCTGTGGTGTCTGAATCAGTGGCAGAATGCATCTGGATGTTCTCTGACTAGTGCTGGATATTTGATGGAAGCCTTCATATCTATTCTGAATTTTGAGGGCCATGCCAATCCCAATTACACAACACAATCTCCCTCCCAAATTTGCTCATGTATGATTTAGCGAGAATGATCGGTCTGCAGCATTGAAATTAGTGTTGAGCCTGAAGCTGTAGGCAGAGACCCTTCATAGCTTGCTCTTGACCACCATGTACAGTTTTTAGTGCCCTCAGTCTGGACAACTGATTTATCCTAATCAGCCGGATACCATTTCGGCAAGACAAGGCGGGGTTTTGATGAAAAATAAATGGCAACTATAGAATGGTTCCAGGTGGAATGAAGGTGAAGCCTGGGATTTTAATGTGTTTCCGAGCATAATGCAGGCTAGGAAATATTTCCTTCAAGAACTAACTCAACAGATTGAATGCCAAAAAATAATTACAATTGCAACAACAAATGATGCACGATCGGCAATTTTATAAATTGAACCAATCCATGGGATCAACAAATTAACATCCTGTGCTCTCAATGTCTATGCAAGCCACCAAACATTTGCAATGGGAAACATTGTAATTGACCATGAGGTCCGCAACAGTCAACAAAAGGTTGATGACACACTGTGTTCTCTATTAGGATAAATTCAAACCTGAAAGTATGAACATGTACAATGGATACAGATAATGCTGTAGTGTAGCACGGGGAACTGCTAGTCTTTTTTAAAGAGAGGAAATATTGCAAGCATTGATTCCAATTTTATACCACCCATTCTTCAAGAACGAGGACCAAAAAAGTGCTGAAAAACTTGTTCTTGAGTCTCCAACTCCTTACCTTCACAACCTCAAACTTTCTCAGTAGTATGTTACAAGGATTTCAAGTTTTTCAGTGAAAATATTGGTGAAAAATGTTTTGCATTTTGCAATAATTTTTCACCACAAAAGTATCTGAAAAATTTAAAACTTTTTCAGCACTTTTAATAATATTTCAGTACTGAAAAAGTTTTAAATTTTTCACATACTTTTTCAGTGAAAACTTATTGCAAAATGCAAAACATTTTTCGCCAATATTTTCACTGAAAAACTTGAAATTTTCAACCAGTGATTATTTCCAATTTTTCACTTCGATTTTCAGTGGAAAATGTTAGGAAACTATTTTGATGTTTTCACCTGCATTTACACTGAAAATTGGGGTAATAAGTAACATATCTTTTTCACTCTGTTTTTCGGTGAAAAACCCTGAATGAAAGATTGTGAAGAATGTGTGAAAACATTGATTATCCATTTCAAATTATTCACTGTTTTTTACTCAAGATTTTTCAGGCTTTTTCCTTGTCTTTTACAGTTGAGAATTGTGGTGAAAAAAGTTTTAAATTTTTCACTATCATTTTCGCCTGTAAATATGCCTGAATTACTGGTGTCAGCCTTGCAAGAAAAGACATGAATTTTATTTCAAATTTTTCATCTTGATTCTCACTCATAAAAGTAGTGAAAAGAAGTTTAAATTTTTCAGTTGGATTTTCAGTGAAAAAAAATGTGAAAAAATACTGCAGAAACTGGTAGTACTCTTGGAGGAAAAGTTATAAATTTTGTTTCCAATTTTTCACCTTGATTCTCAGTGAAAAAAGTGGTGAAAAAAATTTAAATTTTTCCGATGCTTTCTCAGTGAAAAATGTGTGAAAAATAAAGGAAGTTTTTCACTGATAATTGAGCTGAAAAACTTGAAATGCTCAACCAGTGTGTCCAGAAGTCACCAACTCTGAAAATGTTGTGAATCGACTTCCAAAATAATTCACGGTGAAGTCGTCTCAGATTTGTGGAACGTATAGATTTCCAAATCATTTCGTTGGTAGGAGTGTAATCAGAGACTTCATGCACGGAGCACCGGATACGATCTAAGTTGATAAATGTTGCCTTCCTGAACGGCTCTGAGTGTCTGCCCTTAATGACTTTTGTAAAGATTCGCTGTGAGCCTTGTGAGATTAGAATACCCAGGCAGCTGAACATCAAATCGATTTGGGTATCAACCTCCAGTGGAGGGTATGAATGAATGCCTGTGGTTACAGGGAAAGTAATCATTGTCTGCTTGAACTGTGTCCGTGCAACACGCTCATTCAGCGCTGCAAATACTGCTTTGAAGAGCAGGAAACTTGGGTCTAACATGTCATTTTCAGATTTTGTTCTCTCTTTAATCAAAGTTTTGAGCAGAAAGTCGGATGAAGAGCATAGTAGTAAGGGGGCATTGCATGGGATTTTCTGCAGCACTGTGAGGGTAGCCCCCAATATCCCTGATCTGAAGTTGATTTTTATGGTTGGATCGTCAAATGTGAGGTTCACAGTTGCATCCTCATTGAGCTCATCAGAAACAATTTTGAATCTTGCCATAATTTGAGGATCATACTGACCAGCACGCAGGACCTTGATATGTATAAAGGCTGTTATTTGATCAGGGACTGGCTCCAATCGGAGTTGTCGTCGTGCCGGAATCTCCTTCATTGAATCATCCCCAGCGAAGATCCGCCAGCCCTTCTTGGTGCTGGCTAATCTGAAGTTTGGATCATAGGTCATTGGTTTATCAATTTCTATCTCTCCTTGGTTAGCTTCCAATTCGTCTGCTGTCAGTTTAAGCTCGTCGCAAAGGTCAGCCGTTGGAGCTAGCGGATTCCACTTTGGCATTATACAGTCTATCAATGTCTGGGCGGTCTCAATGCATTTGCCAGGGTGTACACAATCAAGTTCATTTCAATCTCTGTTGCAAGACGGGCATCCACAGTTTTTACGGGCAATGCCACTACTAGGGTTGATTGTGTGTGGCCGTCTTGCCACCGTAGTTTTCCTCGTAGCTATTATGAGGGCGTCTTTGACCGTCCGAACCTCATGTTGGTTTCTGAGGCAAATTGCTGCATCTCGAAGGCAGGTATTTTTATAAGCTGGTTGGCAGATAGCAGGGTGCTTCCATATCGGCATCTCCAGTTGGACATCACGGTCAATTGAGAGTGCTGTAAATTTGAGGTTGAACTCCTGGGCTACAGATATCATACCCTTCAGGTCGTCAGGTATCCTGTCTGATCTGGGGATGGGGAAATGAATGTCATTTAAGAAGATATTGAGGATTTGACCTGGCCTGATATTTAGGTAGCTAGTCTCCAGGTATTTTCTGAGAATGAAGTCGACAAAATAGCACCACAATGGTCGGTCGTCTCGTTGGATGAGATAGCATTGAAGATTCCAAAGATGAATCACTTTGTTCCGAGAGGAGATATCCAGAATTCCTTTCCCTCCTTGATCAACTGGGAGGATCATTGTCTCCAGTGATACTCTCGGCAAGGCATCAAAGCCGAAGATGATTGACCGTTGAAGTAATGAAGTTCAACATTGGTATTCACTCCCTGTTGTGCACCCAAATTGTCCACTTGGACGACCATTTTCTGGCGGGCCGACGCCAAGGCCTAAGCCCTTGGCTTTGGCTTCAGACATCCCAAGCCAAAGCCAAAGCCCCCGCGAAGCCAACGGTTTGGCTTGGCTTGGCTTGTGAAGCCAAGGGCTTGGCTTCGTGGCTTGTTGGCTTGAAGCCAAGCCAAGCACATCACTACCCAGAGGACGGGGTGATGGAGCCGGCGTTCGGAAGACGTCATGTCACACTGTCACGGTATGACACATCATGTCCTTCCTCCATCGATGAACCCCCTACCCGGATTTCAGTTTCTGGCCGAAAACACCGATTATGCACAGCTTCACCGGCTCCTCTGGCGGACGCCAACCTCAAGCCCGCCGGCAGCCTCGGCGGCTCGCGAGCCCCCAACGTTGGCAGAGTACATCGATGTCTGGACTGGCGGGGAGGGCAACGCCGAGGGTGGCGTGGATGTCATGGACGTGGACGAGAACGACTCTGAGCCGACTCCGCGTCCGGGCCCCCCACAGCTACGCTTCATCGACCTCAACAAACATCCCAAGTTGCGTGTCCACAGACTCCTCGAGCCCCACCCACCAACAGTCGTTGTCTGGGGGGAATACGTTGAGTTTATGACCCACGCCCTTCAAGCCGAGAAAGACGATGAGCGGTGTTTCTTCCTCACGGGCCAACCCGGGATCGGCAAGCAGTCGTCTTTCTCTGCTTTTGTGGTTGGCGCTGATTCATCTCGGACAGGCAAGAGCGTGGGGGCATGCTACTTCCTGTTTTGGCTGCTTGCATCTGGCCAGTCCGTATTTCTCATCCCAGAAACAGACGTGGTTTACTACTTCTCTGAGGCCGGCGTCCAGCAAGCCTCAGACGGACATACCCAGAGAAACGATCTAGCCGTCCGAGCCGCTATCAAATCCAGTTGGGTCCTCATCGACGTCGACATTGGCGGTAGTCTGTCGGCCGCCGATTGGTACCCTCGAGAATGGATCAAGCCGTGCACCACTCTGGTCTGGACGTCGTCGCCGCGGCAGGAGCGCCTACGCCGGTTCAGGACCCGTTTCCTCACCCGCGTCTGGTACATGAGCCCATGGTCGTTGGAGGAGATCGCGGTCGTAACGTGCGTCTTGTCTTTGACACCGCTCTTCGGAAACTCATCCGTATTGACCTTGCCAAACAAAGCAAACTCGAGAAGAAGGACCCCGCGGAGATTCAGGCCAGGTTCGACCTGAGCGGACCCGTTGCGCGGAGCCTGTTCTTCGACTCAAGCAGAGCCAGTACCGCCGAAATGGATAGCGTCATCCGCAGGTCTTTCACCAGGGGCTTGTTCGAGTTTGCGACCTCGCAGGAAGGCACTGATGAAGAAGCCAGCCACCGGATGTACCTAGTTCGGCCCCAGGAAAGCTGGGACGAGGATGGAGTGCCTCGCCTCGTCCGACTGGAGCCCACTTATATCTTTCTCTCCAGCCACGTCGCCGCCCGCACTGTGGAGCTGATGGCCGAATCCGCCGACACTTTCCGGGAACGGCTGGCCTCCGCGTTCGACCACCCTCCCACACGCGGAGCTGCCGGCAAGCTCGTGGAGAGCATTCTTCATCGGGTGCTCCTTCGCGGGTCGGTCGACCCTTTCGGGGTTGGTGGCCACGGCTTATCCGAACTCGTGCTCATCGGTGAAGCTCCCAACTTCATCCTCGAAGCACACCTGACGCTCCCTCCACCTCCGCTTTACCTCCGCCCACAATCCCAGACCTTTGCCGCCGTCGACGCCATCGTCGTCACGGATACCGTGCTCTGGCTCGTCCAATCCTCCGTGTCCGATCGGCATAGCCTCGTATTCAAAGCCCTGCTCGCAATCCTCCTCTGGCTCGAGAAACAGGGGATTAAGGTGTACGGGGTCCGACTGGTCTATTGCCTGATCGGCACCGACGACCAGCGTGTCGGAAGCGTCGCGCGCTCAGCGGCCCGGAAGCTGACAGCGCTAAAGGCGGCCGACTCGGCAGACCGAATGCGAGAGCTGGGACAGAGTGAAACAGTCGTGGCTCATGAAATTGGACGTCGAGGGCTATTCGTTTGTCACCCTAAACAAGCTCACGCGCGTGTGGCCGGCACCGGAGGAGGATACAGCTGTAGCATAGCTCGGTTGTACACGTGTGTATGCACATCCCATGTTCCGTTTGAGAAATGCTCGATCTGAGTTCGACATACTCACCGCAGCGGGTCGAAGAGCGGGCATGAGCGACATCCACAGAAAATGTCTTGAAAATGGTGCTACAAACCTAGTTCATTGATTCCCCCATCTTGGGGCATGGTGAGAAGGCCGAAAAAGATACAGATCTGTATTTCTTTCCGAAACAGAGACTAATAGCAGATAATACATTTTTACCAATGCGGGTTGTGCCGTAGTGCCGCAAGTACTGTATACTCGCAAAATTCCCAGTCAGTCTGTCGCGGTAAACGAGTGTGCAAACTTCCCCCTGTAGGACAACCTACCGATTTAAGCCCATATCCCTGCTCCTCCCCCTATGTTGGGCAAGATATATTTTTGGTTCTACGCTAGGCTACGTACAATGGGGACAAGGACTTACCAGTGCGGGGAGGCTTGATGATGGGTGGAAGCAAGAGGGAAAGAAGCGTCTGAGATCTGAAGCAGATGTGCACGTTTCTATGCCGGCGGGGAGATACCCGTATTGAACCAGAACAATGGACGGCGGCGACGCGGTCCCTAGACATCGGAGATCCAGGGAAGGCATCCAAGGGAATAGGACTGAAAGAATTAGACAAACGAAGAAGAATTGAACGAACAGGGCACCTTTTTTGCGAGGGCGGGGAGATGCCCATATTGCAGTGGAAAAATCGACGGCGGCGACGAAACCGGCAGATCGGCCATCCCGAGAGGTAGGGTTCGGACCCAAGTAAAGAGGTCTGTGAAGTAATTACTATCAATACCCCTCCTTTGCAAAAGTTTTTCAATCGGACTGCTATTCAAGCTTTTGGGCTTGGATTGCGCTGAAATTTGGGCTGTATCAAGCCATAGGTATGATCTCACCCTCTGAATATTTTCAGATTTTTTTTGTGTCTGACGAGGGAGCCTTGAAGATGCCGAGGCGGTACCTCAAAATCGGCCAAATCACCTACCTTTGTCAAAGAATTTGGCGGGCAATCACTCCAAATCCCTTCCATCAAAATCCAGCGAAATCCGACTTTTGAATTTCTGCTGGCCTCAAATGTGGTCCGAACACACAATAAACTTCATGGTGCATTTTAGGATACTGCACATATAACCTGCCTTTTTCTCGAGGTATTGTCGGGGACTGGGTAGTTGACCACCCGGGGTAGTTGACCACTTCCAAAATATAAGACCATGGGTAACAGATTAGATAAAGCCGTGCTTGGGGGAGGGAATGGGATGTTTGACGATGGTCCATGCTGAATTTAGACGCAAAGTGATGGCCGGATCAAAAGTTGTGGCCCATTTACCTGTCGGCCGAAGCCCGAAAACACCAATTCTTTTTTTTTTTTCTCCAGAAGCATTCAAAAAGTCATCCGCTGGGTCTACTAGAAAGTTCTAGTTAATGCCGGGAAAGTTGTCCAGGGAGGAAATGCCATTACGCACAATTACCAGAGTGTGGGACTCCAGCCTAGTAAATTTATCCTATCCCATTTCTTGAGTCATTCAATTTCAATGGCTGTATACCCACTAAAACCCCCACTGTGTAAGTCCAATCGTCCGGCAGAGCGGCTTCATTCATTAGTAGACCACTCCATGTTCTTAGGACAAGATCTTTTTTCAGCGCAAGATTACCAAATTTCATTTTATTGGTGAGGATTCGATCTCGTCCCAGTGCTGAATTCACGGATTTCAGCCATCTGTTGTGAATCTCAATGTCTGTAATGCTACGGTGTGGGTTCTTCAGAACCTTATCGTTCCGGTGTGGCAGAATAAATGTGCCGGGGCGAGGTTTGTGGAATGGGTCGGTGATCCGGTATGGCTAGAGTGGTTTTTGGATAGAAAAATGGGAAAAAGGCTTGGAAGCCTTGAGTATGAAAGACGGTCAAAAGGAGAGTGTCGGCAGGACAGTTTATCGTGCAGAAAAGAGTGCAGGATTGTGGCGTGTGATTCTGGGGTTTATAGCTCAAGGGAGCACACTGGTGACGATTTAGACACTAGGGGGTGAGGTCTCTGTTGATTCCTCTGGGCACTTGCCCTACACTGGTCACAAACGAGGTGGTACGTAGCTGAGAGATGGTACGTGGCCTGGTGGGTCCGTATTTACTGACTAAACAAATGATGTAATGTAAAATAACGGTCACATAACAGTACAGCCAAATGGAGGACGTGGAAGCATTTCCACATCCCGGCCATCCAGCTCTACCACACCGGATGTTCCAGATCGTGTGCCAGGCCGTAGATACCAGAATGGCAAATAATCGTCCCATAGCAGGGATAATTTTCCCATTTGAGTGTTTGAATTTAACAAGGTTACAACCGAGGACAAGGCCCCAGCTGAGGGAGGGCCACATGGGGTATTTCGTGGCCCGGAGTTTCTTGGTCAGTCCCCAAATTAATTTTGCGCCCGATGCATCACACTCCATTGCTATGTGCTCAAGGTTTTCGGGGATGCCACATGTGTGACAAACAGAAAATTCTTCAAGATTATTCATGTGTGTCCAAAAGTCACCGACTCTGAAAATGTTGTGAATCGACTTCCAGAATAATTCACGGTGGGTTCGTCTCAAATTTGTGGAACGTATAGAGTTCCAATTCCTTAACTCCGAATGTCAATCAATTGTTGACCACACTTGTTTCTCGACCAACTCTGGGTCAATCCACGACTTTGGGGGCTCATTTTGAAGTTATAATTCTTGGTGTTAAATCAGGCTATCCAAGTTAAGCTATAACTTTCATTTCTTCCTGCAAGAGCCTCATGAATGTTTACAATCTGACATCAGGCGGCACAAGATGACCACCGGTACCACAAGTGCACCGTTGGCGCTGCAGGCCTGAGACCTGGCATAGACCATCTGTGCAGTCACCCCTAACCTTGACATATTTTTTGGCACCATATATGATTTATTCCTTTCCTCCCAGCTCTGCACAACATCAAATCACCCAAATTTTGTGGTCGTGAGGTCTGGATTTCTTTCAGAGGTTGTGGGCATTGAGAGGTGAATGTATGTGCTCTACGACATCTATAAGCTTC
This sequence comes from Mycena sp. CBHHK59/15, assembly GCA_029204085.1. Taxonomy (NCBI): domain Eukaryota; kingdom Fungi; phylum Basidiomycota; class Agaricomycetes; order Agaricales; family Mycenaceae; genus Mycena; species Mycena sp. CBHHK59/15. The sequence continues at coordinate 56,399 of JARGXW010000107.1, read as the reverse complement.
GTATGAAGGCATATGTAACATACCTTGGCCCACCAAGCCCGCTGTGCTTCGCACGCGAGTCAGTTTGTCGGACACCCCAATTTTACCAAATATCCACCGATGTACAATTAAATACATGTAGCAATCCAAGGGCCCAGGGGCCTCTCAGCAACTTTTAATGTGGATATGGAACCCACAATAAAATTCCAGATGCTAAGGTGCCACATTTCCGTGCTCAGAAGTGTCTTTGGCAGGTAGTCAACTACCCTGTTTTGTGCTGTTTTGGGAAAGTCGCCAGAGGAAAATTCATTCAAGCTTCAAAACCACATATGACATGGGATTGGGCCTCTACGAGGCAGGAGCTGAACCTTTCAGTAGAATGATAATTATACACGACATAATAAGTTTGCAAAAAAAATGTGGCTGACTTTGCAGCATTTCCCCCAGGCAGCTTGGACTTGGTCAGGAAATATCTGACATGTCATTTCCTGTAACGGTTCATTGAGAAGACTTTTATTCTACCACAGATGCATCAGAGAATCTTGGGCCGGCAAGAATGAAACCTAGGCCCAAATTTCATCATATCCCACTCAATCTAGAGACAATGTATGCCGTGTAACTAGCACTGGTTGAACATTTCAAGTTTTTTGGTGAAAAAACTAGTGAAAAATGTTTTGAATTTTACAGCAATTTTTCAGTGAAAAACCAAGTGAAAAACTTGTAACTTCTTCATGAATTTTTTGAACTTCAAAACTTTTTCAACACTTTTTCAGAAATTTTTCACAAGGTTCAAAAAGGTCACCAAAATGTTTCAAGTTTTTCACCTACTTTTTTGGCGAAAAATTACTGTAAAATTCAAAACATTTTTCACCAAAATTTTCAGTGCAAAACTTGAAATGTTCAACCAGTGTAGTAGAATAAATTGACTTGTCAATAATATTTCTCAGACACCTTGGTGTATCTCTTTGAATCATCTTCTTTTCATTAATGGTGCCAGCTGCCTATTAATATTGCTGAAGGTTATGTTTTGCATCTGTGCCCAATTTCCTTGCTGAATTGAACAGAAACGAATGTCTTGAGACTGGACCTTTCTTGAGTTGAAATTTATGCAGACATCAATCAGGGACAATACCAGTCTAGCCATGTCTTCTAGCAGCGGCAACTCAAAGATGAGTTTTCATTCTCTGCAATCATTTATCTTCTCATTCTTTCTGATCTTCTGACCCAAGTAGTATAAGTATAGATCTAAAACTGGAAAAGGAAATCACAACAGGGCCTACGGTATCAAGGCCAACAAGAGGGTTTTGGCTGACAGGAATACAGGCAGTTTTTTAAAATCAAGAACAAATACGACACTGAGATTCTCCATTGGCTCAAACCTGGCATTGTTCGCGAGGTGGAATGCTTCAAGTTGAACGAGAATAACCAAGATGCCCGAGCAATATTATTATTGATCTTCTGCAATATTCTACTGGATAAATAACAGTTTTGCCAAGCTTTCTGGCTCTGAAACTTGTCTTTCAACAAAAATTGTTCCCGAGATGCCTCAGACAGTATTGCTCGCTCACACAAAATCAAACCGCAACCATTTCGGGCTAATACATAAAGCAGAAATGACGAATCGGGCCATTTGGCAGCAGAAATGACTAATCACAAAAATTGTAACTTGCTCCAGAAATATTTGCATTTGCCATATTACACCGATTAATGGGACGGTAATGCACATTTGAATATGGTAAAAAGATCTGAGAGCTGGAGATTTGAATATTCCTAACAGAATAACTTTTGCTCAATTTTCTTTTCATTTTCATGATGACCAATTTTGCATGAGTAATGCTTGTTTGTACATGTAGCAAAATTGGCCGAAATTCAAGTTCCCCAGGGTAGCCAAACCTAAAGGTTCAGCAATAAATTCACCAAATTATTTGAGACCATTCCCAGGATATCACTGGTTGAACATTTCAAAATTTTCACCTTCTTTTTCAGTGAAAAATGTCGTTTATTTTTCACACATTTTTCACTGAAAAAGCAGGTGAAAATTTCAAAACATTTTCATCACTTTCTTATTTTATTTCGAATTTTTCACCTTGAATTGAGAAAGTGTTGAAAAAGTTTTAAAATTTTCACCTGCTTTTTCAGTGAAAAATGTGTGAAAAATAAACGACATTTTTCACTGAAAAAGAAGGTGAAAAAATTGAAATGCTCAACCAGTGTATAGGCCTTCATTAGGAAGGCCCATGAACCCCGCCCGGCCACAGATAGCTATAGTGTTACACCCAAAACTCTTTGGTGGTCAACTACCCAGTCTCTAACAGTAGTTGGATTTGAATTGAGCCCGCTGGATCAACTTTTTGCAAAGGTAGGGACTTTTGCAAAGAGGGGGTAATGATAGTAGACCAAACAATGAAGAAGTGAACGAACAGTGCACCTTTTTGCGAGGGTGGAGAAATACCCATATTGGGTCGAAATAAGGAGATGGGGCGACAGCGGAGAAATCACGAGACATTGTAACCCTCAGGAGGAGATCAAAGGGAAGAGATGTGTGCAGGAATTAGATAAAATGACCAAGACTTCAAGGAGGCATGCACCTTTTGAGCAAAAAGCATATTGGGCCCACAACAGTTCACGCCGTGGGGGTGGGTGGGATGGGGTGGGATGGAAAGGGTAGAGAGGGGGGGGCATCAGGACAAAGTTTTTCTCCTGGTGGCATCTGGCAGGAGCTGGCACCGCCATATTGCCAGAACTGCCAGTTTTGTGTCGGTTGCCAGAATGTCACGTATTGAAGTTGCGAAGATTTTCAAGTGTTCAGCTTACTTCCTGGTGTTTCAACTGGCACGGAAAGTTAGAGACCAGCTCAAAAAGCAATTTCATTAGCATGATGATCAATATATTTATTTACATGGAAAGATTTGAAAGCGTCCAGAGAATAAGTATAAAGAAAGCTTTCCATTCAGTGTAAAGTGGAGATCTCCTTTCGGGCGAACCCCTGCGACCGCAAATTCACATTTCAGCTCCTGGATCTCGCAGCCCATGTCACCCGTCTGCCTGCCTGTGTCATTCAGCTTGTCCTGAAAGCTGGCTGCTGAGCATGCAATGACCAACAAATCATCAGCCTGCTCTAGTTTCGGGACTGCCTTTCCGTTCAGTGTAATATCTCCTGGGAACACGCTCAGTTTGAGCATTCTCAAGAAAACATTCCAATGGTAAGGTGAAGTTGGGTCTCCCGTAAGCACACCAAGTAGGGATTTGAAGATGTCCGAGAGCTGACCATTCAAACGAACCATGTGGACCATCCGGTCATACAGCATCATGATCCAGTCGATATATGGGCCCCAGATACTGTCACTGTGGAGCCTATTCCTTAGGACAGCTCTGTTCATCGCCGGAAATGCGTTTTTCAGGTCTATGTATCCGAGGATCAGCGGCCGACCCTCTGCCAATGCACGGTCTGCCATCACATGTAACAAGAAGGAGTTGTTGTTCGTGCGATAACCAGGTCTGAAAGCATTCTGTGACCTTGGTAAGAGTCCTGCATCCTCGCAGTACTCCCGAATGTGCCAGTCCAGTATTAACATTAGGCATTTCGGCAGGGCACATTTGAGCACAAGAAGACGGTGGCTTTCGGGGTCTGTTGGGTCTCTACTGCGTTTCAAGAGACCAATTACCAATGCTGCAAGCCATAATGACGGTGCAGACCTTCTGTCTAGGCATGCTTGGAGGAGTTCCTTCAACCCTGTGTTGTCCATGGCCAGAATATCACGGTATTAGAAGTCATCTATCCCCTGAACACTGTCGATGGTATGGTCACTTATATGGTCTTTTAGTCGCTCTATCTCCTGAGGGCTGATTTTCCTAGAGAAGCTAAGCTTTGGTGACATGTCCTTGTTTGCTTTTGGCAGCGTGTCGGCCAATTCCTGCTGAAGCTCGAGCTGCTCAACATTGAAGGACGCCGGAACTTCCTTTGGTAAGTTCATTCTTGCCTTGAACGTTTCCGTGAGTTGCTCTATTGTTACTTCCAGTGGCCTTGGGCGAGAGTCAGTCCAGCTCCGAACCAGCTTCCAGAACGCGCCAGGATTACTCCCACACCCATGAGTTTGTCACGCTGTTCCATTTGGAGCCATCGGGTCCTGTCTCGTCCGCGATGCGAGTCAGTCTCAGGCTCGTCTTCTGGTACAGCCGTCTCTGCGGCCCGGGGTTTTGGAACAATTATTTCCAGGAGAGTGGTTGATACCTTGGGCATTTTTAGCAGCGGTGCACCCATATTAGACTGTAGCCATGGTGCACCTTCAAGAGGTGTGTAGTCAGCTTCTAATGCAAGCCGATTTGCTCCTGATTTTGCTGCCTGATCAGCGGTGTCGCCACGCGCATTGCCTGTATGTGCTGGAATCCATGTAAATTGCGTTGGTGCATCCCTTGCTGCCAACAGCATTGTTACATCTCAGAGCATGTCGCCATTCAGGCATGTCCAGCCAAGGTCAGCATTTGTTCCAGCCCAATAGCATATGTTTCTGACAACATACTCTGAATCTGTGTACATTCAGAGTTTGTCTTGGGTCAGCTTGCATCACTGCTTTTAGTACGGCATAGATTTCACCTCAATTTTTTGATTGGCCCTGGAACCCGTAGGGCTTGGTTTTTTGGTGAGTTATCCCCCCAGAAAACTCCTGCACCCACCCGTGCATTTCATCGTCCATTATTGAAGCAGGAGCTGTCCGTGTACACACTTATTGCAGGTGTGTCAATGTACACAGGCCCGTATAAAGCCTCACTTTTCTTGGCCAGAGTTTGCTTGCTTTCCATGGCCTCCTTGCACATTTTATCCAATACCGGGTCACCTCGAGGAAGTATCGGCTCTGGTCTGATTATGGGGGGGCATTGTGGATTTGTCTCTATCAGACTTCTGTCAAGCGTGAGGGTTATACGAACATGGTCCGACCAGTCCTCGGATTTCATTGGGTCCGCATTTGGGTCAGGTTCCACAATTTTGAGTGAGTGGACCTTTGTGGATATCGATCTCGAGACTACAGTATAATCCACAGTCGCCTTCCCTGGCTCCTGATCATTCCCCCTTGAATGAAATGATGTGAACCAGCCTAGACTCTTTTGGAGGGATCTGCTTTGATCCGGTTGAGTGTATTCCTCCCTTCATGACCTCCTCCCCCAAAAATATGATTTGGGTACCTACATGTAGGCATGGTCCCTGGTGGTTTTCTGAGGTACCCACATGCCTCACCTTTCCAATGGAATTTATTTGTTTAGCTTTCCACCTTCTGGAATATTTTTTTACAAGGTGTCATGTACAAGCTTTGCCAATTTCCCGCTTGTGATCCGAATTTCGATGTGTTCCCCTTGCCCCTACCGGGGCGCGTGGGGGTAAATGGTAGGTATACATCCCAACCTCACCCACCCGAATTTCTAAGTCCTTACCCCATTTATTCATCGAGATACAGTTCCCTCTTGACTGACAGGGTGAAAATCGTGTTTTTTGTCACCTTTGCCCATCCCGTGTGTTCCACACCTATTGCATCCATGCCGTTCTTGAGCAGCCCGGATCCTGCACCATTTACCTCCATGTGCATATTTTTTGGAGTTTTTTCTGTGCCCAACTGACCGAAATCGTGGGTAGAAAACCCGGGCCATCTCAGGATCAACTTGCGCCGACCCGACTTTCCCACGCTTCCCGCCGTTGTTGATGATGTCTGCGCCTTCCCACCTTTCCTGCCCTCGTCGGAGATTTCGGACCCACCTTTCAATTCACCTCCCTGCCTTCTCGGAGATCTCGGACTGACCTCCACTTCACCTCCCCCGGCCTGTCCCGGTGGACGGTGCCTGCCTCCACCTTTCCCCACAAAAGGTGTCTTCCCACATGCCTTCCCACTTGTCCGCCCTCCCTTTGCGCATTTTACCAAAAGGTCCAACTTGTCTGTGCCTTTTCCCACGAAAGGTCCAACTTGTCTGCACCTTCAACGTGTTCCAAGCCCCTGCCGTCAAGTCACCAATCCGCTCCCACCAGCGCCATGTATTTGCCGCTGCGTGGCACCATGTCGCTCTCTCGTCCCGCCATCTCCATACCATTTCCTGCACCCTCGACTACCTCCAAGCACTAGCTTCCACTCCAAATCATGCACAACACTCCTCCACTCAGCCCGCTGCCAATCAAGCTCGTCGCATTGTCCATCCCACACACCTCCCGCTCTGTATTTCTCCACGTCGACGCTCAGCACCCCCTGCAGCCTCCTCCACCTCCTAAACCTCTTCTGCCGAGCCTCAATCCTACATTCCTGTGCGCACTGCGGCCGCTTTCTGTCTACCTCTACCAAAATTCTTATATCTGCATGCGCACTCAACAACGTTCTTCCACACTTCAAGGTAGTGTTCAATTGAGATCAAGCTTCTCCAGGACCGGGCAAGCGTCGAAACCCACGCCTACGCTGGCTGAGTCAAAGTTACAGTAAATTGCACCCCTTGGCTGGCAGCAACAATTGTGCTCAAGGCTGAACTTCATATGCAGCAAGGTCCATATCAAACAAGATCTGAGCCCCCTCGCGACTATTCACCCTATTCAAGCCTGTCCGGCAAGTCACAATTTGTCCATTCTTCCAAGCCGCCAACCGATTGGAAGTCAAGATACAATACCACATTTCGAGTAAGTAAGTGTCCTGTCCAACACTATCGTGTATTGTTTCGATCTTCTCATTCTCGTATAGATGTTGTTGATGATTTTCGACGAGTTTGGTCTGGAATAGGAGCAGTGCATAGGCATAAAGTTCTTGAAGGGATGCTCAAATAACATATTTGCCTGGCAGACAGACTACGAATCAATTTGTTCAATGCCGGTCAGGGACTGGTAGTTTTACTCAGCAGTAGCATTGTTCATACGTGGATCCAGCTAACTGTTTGACTCGATTGGAATTCAGGGATTTCCAGATCTTTCTGTTACTCGTTACAGCTGCACAAGTTTTTTAAAGCTGCATCCACACACTCGGTAATCCTCCTCTGTTCCATCGCTGTTCATTACTTGGAGTGACCGCTCATTCAGCTTCCTCTGCATGAACAGTCCCTTGGAAGTCGTAGCAGTGGTTCTGGGGCACTCTTGCTCAGCCTTCCTTCCTTCCCCATTCACACTGAAATCTTTACCAGCCAAGTACCAACTATTATTAAAATTATTGACCCGATCAATTCAGGTTGCATTAGTTACAACGTCCTGAAATGCAATATTTGAGATGCTTGAACAATTGGCGAACAGTCTAAGTTCGAAGTACAAGCCAGAGCGGAGCAACGGCATGTCTTGTGTGTATCCTGTCGGCTTGCATTTTTCTCATCTTCAAAAGACATGCTAAGAAGAAAGATAATATGTCTTCGGACGAGAGACTTGGAGACCTGGATCATCTCAGACCTGCAAATTTAAATAAATCTGGAGAGCCTGCAAAGGGTTGTACTTTGTCTTTGGAAGTCGGCATCTCCAGACATTAATACTCTTCTTGGAGGCATCACAGGAGTTGATGTGCGAGTCTACACAGTAAAGGTGAGGTACCTAATAGCCCGTCGCCCAACATCGATTGTCTTGGAGGCTAATTGTTCCAGGGAATACAGGGCACTTGACCTGACCCAGGAAACTAGACTCGTTACCAGTCTGCCATGACGACAAATCTTAGTGCAAACACTATGCCACAGGCAGACTGGTACATCTCGGGCTGTGCAATTGGGCTGCATGTGGAGTTTGAAATTTTGGGTGGTGCCGATCAACGGCATACTGGTGGCTGCGCAATGCCATCAATTCCCATGTAAATTTGACCATTCAGAACTCACCTTCCAAGGACCTTTTTGTTGAACTCTGGTGTTTGGATTGGACAATCACATCACTACTTATTGTATTGATACAGATCTTATTGTGGTGATACTGATCTTCCTCTTATTGTTCTTATTGTTCTTATTGTCTCTGCCTCCTCTGTTGTTCTACTACCTATATATGTTGCTGGTGTACAATGGATCCTGGCTTTTTTGCCTCCCCATCTGCAACCCATCTGAGACCCCATCTGCCTTTTTGGCCCCCATCTGAGACCATCTGAGATTCTGCTTTCAAGAGGTTACGGGCCCACCTACCACTCTCTACTACCCTCTGCCTCTTGTCTCTTCTCTCTGCCCTCGTCGTCACACATCACACATCACACCAGTAACCATGGAGCCACCCACCATCACATCTGATCTGACTAATGTTCTGACCACCATTGCTCCTCTTGATGCAACCAACTGGTCCAAATTCAGGAAGGGATTCCGCATCTTCCTTCTTGGCCTTGATGCCCTCTGGGTTATCGATGGCAAGGGTCCAGCCACCGACAATGCCAATCAGGTCTCTCTTGATCGGATGCTCATGCCGTACCTTTACGCCAAGGTCACTGAGGACTACCAGTACTTGGTCGAGACTTGTCCTCCACTTTCTCTGCTTGGAAGGCACTCAAGGGTCACTTCGAGAAATCGAACATGACCAACTGCTTTGTTGCCTGTGGTGAGCTTCACACCATCACACACGACCCTTCGAAGGATGTTTCCATCTTCATCCGGGCCATGGCTGGTGCTGTCGCCAAACTCAAAGCCATGGGTGTTACCATTGAGGAAACCACCCACAAGGATCTTATCCTTCTCAACCTCCACCCATCCTTCCGCGCTGTCCACACCATCCTGCTTGCTCGAGCAACGGAGCCCTCGTTGGAAGACATTACAAATCTTCTCAATGCCTCCTCTGCTGGTCCTGGTATTAAGCAGGAGGAGGACGACAATAGTGGTCTCACTTGCTTGCCCGTGCTGATCCCCCTCGTTGTTCTGTGCCTGCAGCCACCACCTCCTCATCCACTTTGACTGGGAAAGTTGGAGCCAATGGTTTCCCAGTCGACTCCCAGGGCTCCTGCTGGTGTGATCCTACCAACGACAACTGTCATCGCTGTGGTCGCATCGGTCATATCGCCCACAAGTGCATGCATTCCATGCTGTCTTTTGTGAAGGATTGGATCTTATCCAATTCTCGCACCTCTCTTTCCCAGTCGGCTGCATTTGCTGCTGCTCTCGATGCTGGGCTCACTCCGGACAACTACATGGATCTTTGGGATAGGCACACGGGTGGCTCCCCCCAAGATTTGGAGCCCCTATTAATTTGCCGCTCCGTTCTGTGGTACAAAACGGGTGGCTATGCCCAACACACAGCCACAGGTTTCGTACCACAGAACGGAGCAGCAAATTAATAGGAGTTACTCAACTGAACCACAGCAAAAAAAAAAAAAAAAGAAGAACACTTGACCCCAATACATGGCCCGAGCCCGAGTCGAACTACGTTTAACCATCTTGTCCGCTATAACGTGCAGGCATGGACCGTCCACCACCACCACCGAGCCGATACCCCGCGCTTTGCGTTCTCGATCTACAGACTATCTGCTGAATTGAAAGCGAAAGTGATTTTCAGTCCAAGGAATACATCCCAATCTCCGATTCCCCACACTTCAGAAGTGATGCAAGCTCGAAGTTGACAAACGACGCGAGCAGGCAACAGAAGAAGACGAAAAGCCGAACGGATTTCATTACGGCTCGGGCCTCGAGTCGAACGGGGACTCCCGAGTTCTACATCACTTTACTCTCTCTATGCGCGCAGGCGTGGACCGTCCACCACCAGGCCGGTAGCTCTCATTTTTGGTCCTCCATCTCAGGTGAATCCAAGGATTGAGGCGAGTCCGGGTCTGTGCCCCCCTCCGAGTCTGAATTGTGCTACTCAAATTCGAACAGACCACTGCCCGAAAACCGGTAGAAAGAAAAAAAAGTAGTGAACTCTGCTAAATTTGAACCGCAACTCGAATAAAGACGAAATGGGGGCAGCAAAAAAAATATGTTCACCACACCTGGCATGGCTCGAGCCTGAGTCGAAAGGGGTGCCTGCGGGCATGTATATGCCTACGCTACTCCCAACCGATCGCAGGCGTGATCTCTGCACCACGGAGCCAATATCCCACTCTTTTTTCCACTGTTGAATTTTCAAACTTCGTGCAGATCCGATGCCCGTCGCGTCCTGGACAGAGATATGTTCCAAATTTTTGTTTCGTGTTTTATGTTGGCGGATATATTTCATACAACATCCCTGAGGGTTGAGAATTATTCCCACTAATAAGAAGAGTTCTCCGAGGCTGTCCAATCAGGACCCCTGACAATACCTTTGGACCCTAGGGCCCGCGCCGGACAAAAATTTGAGATTTGGCCCGGAAACCTGGGCCCCAGCCGGACAAAAATGAGGGGTTGGAGCTGGGGTACCTAGGCCCAGTGTCCGGACAAAAGCGTCGACTCAGGTCGGCCTGGCGGACAACATGTTGCTTCCGTGGTGCAGTTGGAATGTCTTCGACTTTGGCTTTTATTGTCCTGCTTTTTTGGCGTATGTTCGAGCCTGTTGGGTGTTATTTCTTTTAATTTTCACACCCCACACATTTGGATATTGTTTGGAGCGAGAAGGTTTTAGCGGGGATTCGGAGTAAATATATTTGAAACATTTCTAGAGGCTTCAAACAGCACGAAATGCGATTCATGACATGCTAAAGGCCCCTAGAAGCTATATCTACGTCCTAGAACAAAAAAAACGAATTTGGGTAGGATAAGTCCAGACTCTCGCTCGACTGAGTAATGACTCAGTCGACTAACGATCGAATGACTAACGACTAAAGCCAACTAAAGGGGGCCAGTTAGTGATCGCTAGCTGATTTTTTCTTTTTTCAACATCCGGCACCATTTGGGCCAGATTTTCTTTGCATACAAGGTGTGTAACACAGATGAACATAGTTCTACGCCAGATGCAATTTTAATGTCCCAACGGGGTCAACGAAGGAAAGTTTGAAAACTAGCGATCACTAAAACCAAGTGTGGGAACTTTAGTCGGCTAAGTCAAATGCCGGAATGACTAACTAGTAATCGATGACTAGCTAGCTAAGTGTTAGTCAAGCGAGAGTCTGGCTAAGTCCTGTCCGGACAAAAATCGGCCGATCGGGTCCGCCGGGCCTTAGCCTCCAAAGGGAATGTCAGGGGTCCTGTCCAATCCATGCAGACCACTGGCATTCCCAAAGAACATTATTTCACACCACGTTCCGTTCAAGTACACTTCTCTGTTTTGCGCTCTATTATCTCCTACTGAATGAGGTCCAGCGAATTATCATGATTTCAGCCCAAACACTGGCATCGCAGATATAAAAAGATCGGAAAATACCGTCGTTTTTGCACCCTTGGCTGTTTGCAAAAAATACACCTTGTGCCATGTCAGAATCACCTCGTTTCAGCTTTTTTGTGAATACAGTCCTAAACCGGGAAGCGCAACGATCAGACTGTTTCATGGATATTTGAACCAAATCTCACGCACATTACTCGGTCCAAATTGTATTCTGGATCGGATTGATATCTAGTCCATGGCACAATTTACCTTTGGGGGCAACATTGAGTAGCTCTCGAGAACGAGGCAAATCTTTCCGGCACCCCAAATATGCCCAAATAACGTAGAAGCGCAACACTTCGACATGATCGATTGTAGTTCTGGGGATATGCTTTTTGGTGGTTTAACCTACATATCTGTATCAGGGACGCTGAAAACCCCCAATGCAATAAAATTGTCATATGCCAGCACTGTGAACACAGAAAGAAGGAAAGGTCTGGTAGTCAGGATCAATGGCTGTGAAATGCGGCCACAAACATCGCAATTTTGAAGGCTTCACAGGAGCTTTTCGCACAAATCCTTTTGTGGACAGGATGACAAGATACCCTACTATACTAGTATAATTTTTGGACCTAGTCTCAAGCCTCAAAGGTATGTAATTCCTAGTGTTGCGCTTCCACGTGGCGTTGCGCTTCCCGGTTTAGGACTGTATAGAAACCGTATTTTTCGAGCAGCGAAAGTTCACGTGGATGCGAAAGTCGCACGGCGTGAAATTTCTACTGGGTGCGAATAGAATGTGATGAGTGATTTCGCCACATCCTGGACAATAGGGTGAGCCATCTCCTTCGCCTTTAACATGTGTGGATAGAATTCCGCGATTGCCAAGACATAGGCTATGTGCCCAAAAGGCGACTGAAATGGCTTCTGGAGTGACTCGAAGATGAGCTAGAGATAGGGACTGAATCCCGAGACGGCCTGCGGCTTGTTCTGCGTCTTTACGGTGATCTGAGGTGGTTTTTGAAACAGCATATTCCTGGAGCTTGGGAAGACAGGAGAAAATGTCGGGTGCCAGTGGAACAATGTGTCGAGCATCGCAGAGGCGTAAGTAGAGCGGAAACAGTGTGGGCAAAGGATCTGACACATGCCTGTACATATACCTCACTTTACGCAGCTGGGTCCAATCAGAAGGCGTCCAGTTTGAGTAATGTTGCTTTATGTCTAGTCATTTGGCCCTGCCGGACTTAAAACGTCCAGGTTTTGGTAAGGCAAGGGTGCTGAAGTTTGGACGACAAGGTGAAATTCGGATTTCTGAAGAACATCTGTCCGAAGGTCATTACGCCAGAAATGAGTGCTAGGAGAATAAGAGAAAACTGTTCCCATATTGAGAATGTACTCAGCGGAGCCCAAATCGATACACAGAATAAACAGGATCAGTGTGAAACAGAGAAGCCGAAGGGAAATTTGAAGGAACTGAATGAATTTAAATTGCGCTCGCAGATGGCCCTTGTGTTATAAGAACAAAAACACCGAGTGAAGAAATTCCCAAAAAGAAGTCTCGTTGCAACCCCACCTGCCTTGCCATTATTTTAATTTTTAATTGGAAACACATGTTTTGACGTATGTAGAGGAATCCCCTGTTGAAATCGAGTCTGCAGATTTTCCCTCTACTATCCTCATACACCTTCTTCTCCCCATTGAATTACAGACCCCTTGAAACGGGGCATTTTTGAATCTGCCTGAAAAGTTCACCCAGTCTGCCCGTCAAAAATCGACCTTGCTCCCGTCGGCTGGGGTCTGCGGCGGACTCGAATAATGGCTGATAGCGCGGCTCGTGCCCTGTTAGTGGACTGGGGAGATTTAAACCTCCGCTCACAGCTCAGAACAGGCTTTGAAAACAAAATACACCCGAAAAGTATATATTCCAGCTCCACGCAGTGACCCAGCGGCAGGCGTCAAAGGGGGTCCGTGGGATCTCCCCATGCTAGATTAATTGAAAACTGAGATTAAGCACCACTAGTGCACTTCAGGACCCACTACCTAAAGTTAGTGGCATAACATTTCCTCGATTTCGTGATTCTACTCTGTCGAACCTCACACACCTTTACTGATCCAAGTCCTTACACGACTGGTATTACTAGCCTTTTGATCCCCTCCTTGTGCCGTGTCTAGGTTGGTACATTTTCTCTATTCCTCCCATATCCATTGTGTACCACTTGAATTCTGTTGCCTGCGCAGCCGGAAATTTCTGAAATTCATCTCATCCTTACTCATTTCCACTATCCTCATATCGCCAGGTCTGATCATTCGTCTAGTCATTTGATCTCTAGAAAGCAAATGGTACGCACATCCCATGAGCCTAGTTTACAGCTGAAACCCCTTTGACTAAAGGTTGAGACACGAGCCATGCCCAGCAGGTGCTGCAATGCCGAACCTCTTATAACCCATGCTATCAATCCGAGATGCTTCGCTCATTGGTGGATCTTGAACATAGATGGCCAATCGATTACTTTGGATCTCCCTTAATGCCATCACCTATTCTTGCACCAAGCCGGCGACCAAGCTATGCCCACCATTCACCTCCCTGCCCCGGCGATCCAGCCCCCGACACCACGGCCAAGAAATTAACCGTAGCCACCGCCAGCGTGCAGCGAAGCGTGCTTGTGAAATCCTGAGTCACATGACCACTCGGCTGTCTGCTGCTGCGAATCATCTGGATGCGGCAAATCGAATTCCTCATGTAGTCCGTGTCGAAACAACGCTGTTAACCTCAACTATACCAAGCCGGGGTTTGTCGCAACTCCCAGGCCGGCAAGTAGTGGCCAAGTCGGTGAATTGAAGTACTGGATTGGTCAAGGATATGTTTTTTCTGAAATGGGACGGATTGTGAGTCCACCGTACCTTCGAATGGTGCTGCATCTAATCTTACTTCTCAGGGATTCAATCGTCATTGTGGATGAACAGGATTGCATTGTCGCTGCTCTCCCTGGACATCCCCCTGGCGCTGATTGGGACGAGTCCATCCGCCAAATGTGTGACTGTTTTCGGAAAGTTCGCGAAGAGACAGCCAACTGTTTCACGTATGAAGATCTTCACCATCGTCGTGGTAAGTTTGCGAGCATCAACTACGGTAACTCTTTCGGCGCTGGCCAGCGGGTATTTCGATCTATGCCTTCTGTATTGTCCCTGTACTTACATCTGGCTAGCGCCCGGTACGCTCAAACAGAGCCATAAAGCCAAGGAGGAGGCTGTCAAGATGTTGTCCTCTGAACCCTGGGCACTTCGTTTTTCTGCATTCCAGTCGCGTTAGTATTGCCCAATGCCCATCTGAATTTAGCTAGCAACCAAAACAGATGCATTCGGCCAGAACTTTCCCCAGGAGTTCGCACACTACAAAGTAATTCTTGGTGAGCTGTACAAGAAAAATCCTGGATGAAGCGGCCATTCCCGAAGAGCATATACCCATGCTGCACATTTAACCTTGGCCCTGGTACACACTGCGATGGCCACCTAGATTCTGGAAACATGGCGAGCGCCAGTGTGCTATCACTGTCGCTGGAAATTTTGACCACACTGAAGGCGGTCATCTTGTTCTGCACAAATTTAAGCTTGTGATCGAGTTTCCATCTGGTGCTACTGCACTCATCCCTTCAGCTACAGTCACTCATAGCAACACACCATTGCAGGAAGGGGAGGAACATTTTTCGTTCACTCAGTATGCCGCTGGTGGGCTTTTCCGTTGGGTGGAGTATGGCCACATGAAGGAGGGGGACTTTAAGTTGAGCGATAGGGAGGCTTGGCTCGCTGCAACCAGCCCTGCAGCCTGCAAGGCTCGGGTTTCGGCTGGGCTCGCTCGTTTCTCAAAGTACGATGAGCTCCCGGACAATTTGAAGACGGTCTTTCCTGTGAAGGACACCTCGTCGAAATCCTTGTAGAATCGAAATAATGGTCTCGGTCTTCCCTGTGAAGCACACCTTGTCGAATGATTGTAGAATCGAAATAATGGTCCCCGGTGATCCCTGTGAAGAACACCTTGTCGAAATCCTTGTAGAATAACTGAAGATTCGAAATGATTGTCCCTGATTGTGTTTGCTCATCTGTCAAATAATCCTCCCACACTTGGCGTCACAGTGTATTCACATCCTGCTTCTCCTACACTTCAAAGCTGCTTTCAGTATTTCAGGTTATCATCCACTGAGTTTATTCCTTCATCGATATCTCCGTGAACTGTGACATTACATCCTTAAACATTATCCTCCATCATTTTACGCAGAAACTGTGTATAGCAGTCAGAGCAGGCTGATGGACACCGTCCCAAGATCTCATTGAGCCATCCTTTCATTCCTTATATTTTTGCTGATCCTGCTACGTTAATTCTCAGATGTAATTATGGACATTATACGCACATACTACAAGTCCGACTGCGACATCCCAACCCCGAGGCTCACCATCTCGGTCAGCACCAGGACCGAGATGTGAGTGGACTGGCCAACCACTCGACAGCACTGAGATGGGCGGTGTCTCTCCTATACGTCTTTGCACTGCTCCCGGTTGGACTGATTGTCAGAGGCCAGCGATTTTATTTTATTTTCACGACTCTATACTTACATTTCATATCTCTACCTATCATGTGCTTGATTGCGCGGGCCTGGTGCTGCGAGAGTACGCATGCAGCCAACCCATTATGATCATGTTGACAAATGATTAAATGCCATAACAATGCAATATGCGAAATGAAGACGAACCGGGCGGGGACGAGAGGCGCATCGGCGCTCTAAAGCTAAAGTGCAGATCTGAACGCAGATGATAAGAAATGAGTGCTTGACTTCAAAATCAGGTTGGCGGTGAATAACGGAGGAACGTACCACATACCGATACCAGCTCGCCTAGCCATTCAAGCAAGCAACTCACTTATTGTAGGGAGCGCGCTTCACATCAGTAGCATCAGGCAGCCGGATAAAACCTGAGAAAGGATTAGTTTATAAGGGCAGTAAATTAATTGGACTTATAATGTTACTGGTGCGTTGTGCTAGAGGACCTCCGCATCGTGCCTGTGGATCGATGGCCTGGATACAAAAGTAAAGGTTAGTAAAGGCACAACGACAAAAAATCGACTCATCACAAATTGGATGCCGTGGCATTAGATCCACCGACTTTCTCCTGAATATCCAATGAAGCACAACAGTCCCAGGAAAATCGAAGGAATGGGACCTACGAGAGAGATAAAACAAAATCTCGGGAGCCAGCAGGCGATGCACAGCGAGTGGCTGCGGGGATGGTGGGGACATCCGAAATTCAAACTACAAAAATAAAATAAAATCTTTGGGGCTACGCCGCTGTCGACACGACATAAATCTGTCAGGATCGTTGATAGAAGGGAGAAACGATGAGACGGAATACCGAGGAGAAGCATGGCATACGTATGCCCACGGTCCCAGATGCCTGCACCTTCGGGGCGCTGCTGCTGAGCCGTCCACGGACCTGCAGCGTCAATGGAATACAGGTAAGGGAGGCCGAGCACATCATGCACAGTTTGTGATCGCCGTAATGAACGCGAGTGCAGCCACGGCCCGACGATGACCGCAGTGGCAAGGCACGCGAATGTGTGTTAGGCCTCAGCGCGACGCGGCGTGCACCTGCATTCGGGTCACAAGAGGTCGAAGATGATCAATGAACGGTACTCACCTTCAAACAGCTGACAATGCACAGCAGATGCGGGCTCTACTTCAATGCCGTTGTAACCACGCACGTGCGCAGATGTGCACTGAGACTCGAAGCTCGAAGTCTAGCTGATAGATCATGAGTTCATTAGGGTCGCCAGAAGCAGACTCAGACGCCAGAAATCCAGTGTGGGTCAACAGAGCTAAGGGATCCAGCGACGCCAACCAGTGGGAGTCAGAGAGGTGGAGAGAATGCGGATGGAACGGGAGGAAACGAAACCGGCCCATATCGACGAGGTGAGTGACAGTTATTGAAACTAATCTCGTCCTAATGCTAATGACAACATACCATTAACTTTGCCCTCGCTTGAGACGAACACAATATCCGGCGATAAGGCCCGAGACAGGATTCTCTCTGGGAGGTGCGTGCCAAAGTCACCATTGAGTACTGTACCATTTCGTTCAATTCTCATCGGCTGTGACCTGTGACAGCGGCATTCGAACTTGAGATTTCGTACATGGTCTGGGGTCGCCGTGACACTGATTTTTTTCCGTAAAGTCCCCCGAAACGAGTAGTAGATATGACTCACATTTGTATCGTTGCAGCCTAATACTCAGTTCACGAGCCATGCATGAGAGGAGGGGACTGGCAAAGCAAAGCAGTGAGCTGTCAATGCTGATTTACTTCCGCTCACGTCAAAAATGGCATTGTGTGTGAACGCCGCGGCGCTGATCACCACACGCGCCGCCTAGGCGGTAGGGTAGGTAGGTAGGTAGGTAGGATTAAAAATTGATTTTTTGGGGCCATTTTCCGCCAATTTTGTGACATGTTTTGAAGATTCGAACCTCCTCGAAATGCCTGTGACACCCCAAAAATTTTCGTATAAAAGGGCCCTGTGACCTGTGACATATGAATTGAATAAAATGGTACAGTATCACGCAATCACGCATGTCACATACTAGATCATCGGGGAAACCCGAAGGAACCAAGTCTGCCCAAAGGGGCGATAATATTAGTCAGCGTGTGCAAATTGCGCAAATTGCGCAGATTGCGCAAATTGCATTTGGCCATGTTTGTCCTTGTGTGACACATCCTGCCTTGCAACCATCATCATTCCAACTCACAATAATGCCGCACTTTCGATACCCAGTTCAAGCATCAATGGTATAAATTTGCATTCAGCATAATTAGTCCCTCAACACACTTGCAGCCCCATTGATCCGCCCACCATTCAGAACAGTCTTCAGTGCATGGAATAGTAAGAGTAGAAGGTGAGTACATTTGCAGTTCCGCTGGCCCAGGAGTAACTGGTCAATAAATATTACAGAAAGGAAATTTAGCCGTAAGAAGATCCCTTTTCAAATTCTGGTATAGCGGCGTTCCTGCCATGGAGATTCCCCCGAAACAGGTGATCTTGCTCAAGTAGCAGAGGGCCGGTTTCGAGTATTTGATCAAACCGGGGAGTGGGTTTCCTGTTGTAGCGGGGGCCATGCACCCTTACCCTCCGTTGAGAAAATACAAATTTGGGGGAGATGACAGTGGGTGGATTTCGCCAAGGACGTATCAAATAGATCAGAAAATGTGGCGAGAAAATTGTAAGACAGTTTTAGTTTTTCGCTGCTCCTTCCTGACCTACTGACATATTTAGCAGCGAAAACTCCGTCCCGACCTAATAAAAAACTCAAGACGAAGATCCCGGAAATAGGTGCGTTCTGCATTATCTGTGTGTCTTGTTGCTGATGCTCGACGCCGGAAGTGATGCTTCGGAAAGAATGAATGGCTCGATGACCTGACGGAAACCTGGGGAGGTTCGCCTTTCATTTACATTATATAGTGAATATGCGAGCCATCAAAAGAAAAGTATTCAGTGAATAACAAGGGGAAGATATTCATACGTCCCAGACAGCGCGTGCGTGATGGCGTGACGTCGGTACCGAGGACGGACGTCGGCCGACATTCAAACAGAGACGAGGCATGCAGTGATCTAAGGAATAGATGAAACAGTCGGCACGTTGCGCACAATTATAAATTTATGGGAAACAGCGCCAGCTTAGAATTGAGAGATACAAGCAAAGTACTTTCTATATTCAAATATGCTCTGCCCGCTGAAAGACTCGGTCAAATCTCCTCCTGCCCTGCATCCACCACTTTGGCACTGCTCCAAATGAGACTGCTCGCGTCGACAGAGCGCACAGCGGCAACCGCCTGTTCCACGAGACCCTGGAGTGACAAGAGGATGGCGTCATAGTCGGAGCTGTCGATTAAATCACGCTGATCAGGAAGAGGGAGGGAGAGGAGTGAAAGGACGAGCTGGGCACGAGTCACATGTCCAGCCGAGCGGAAAATCTGCACGGTAGTATCGACCGTCGAGTCCTTACGGTTACGACCGATCCACATGAACGACCGAAGATCCGAGAGTATCAACGGCTTCACGTCAGGGTCATCCCAGCAGTATCTGTCGAGGGTCGCCACCCATTTGTGCTGCTGGTTCACAGGGGGCACGAACGTCTGGGTGAGCACCTTGAGGAGTACGTAGACAGCGGACTCGATGTTGTCGTGCAGGAGCAGATCCTATACATCTTCCACTGGATTCAGAGCTCTGAATCCGATGTGGCAGTGCATTCCGACCTTCTGAGTTAGTGACTGTGCATTTTCGACTTCTGAAATGTACAGGGCTAACCATATAGATCTTCCACTGGATTCAGAGCTCTGAATCCAATGTGGCAGTGCATTCCGACCTATCTATCTGATCCTGGAATGTGGCCCCACATTCTGTTTTCCCTAAGTAGGGAATCGCACCGTACGTATTTGTGACATACGGCGTGACATACGGCTAGCTTACAGTCGACTTTTTTCGGCGCCCAGCCGGCCCTGCGGCCAAAAGCCGAATGGCAGCATCAATGATTAACCCGGCCCAACAAAGGACCACATGAGTCCAGGCGCTGCGGGCCGATGGCCGGCTTGGGGCCATTCATCCGTATACGGACAAGCTGTGACCGTATGTGACAAATATGTACGGTGCAATTCCCTATGGACCCTAAGCCCCAGCACCAGAATCTGGCTGCTTGCACCCACATCCGTTTTCCCTAAGCCCTTGCAACCGGAATCTGGCTGCTTCCCCTTTCCTCCTTTCCTCGCTGAACCCTGTTTTCGGTGTTGCACTAGTGCATCCTGGCCTGGGCTCCAGTTGCACTGTTGGTTACGAGTACTTATGTTTACATAATACTCATTCCTTTCATTCCTCCGAGGGGCTAAAAGTCTCCCTATTTTCCTTGTCTCCGATTTTTTAAGATAGTCTCCTTAGTGGCTGTGTCTGACTTCTTTAGTGGCTGTCCCTATACTTCATTCACTTTTTCCTTACCCCTTTAGTGGCTGTGTGGCCTAGGGCTGTGCTGTTTTTATTTACTTCTGTCTCTTTTCCCTGGTGTAACCGTCCCATGCTGCTCATTCAGATGGTACAAACATTAATAAGTCTAGTATATACCTCCTTCCAAGTCCCCCAGCAAATTTTCAATATTGCCCTGGACCTGCCGAAGTAAATACACGGCCTGGTCTGCCTGGGCCTCATCGAAATCACATCAATCATTTGGGTCTTCCAGGTTTGTCGTGTATCACTGTATGTCCGGGTGGATTTGGGATGACCAGCTTACTAAGCGGTGTAATCGGCATGATGGGAAAAAAGATAAGTACGAGATCCTGCCGGGCGCAGCCACGGCCCTCTACCCCCAAGTGGCTGTGTAGTAGACACTTGTTTGGGCCAGAGGCCGTAGGTAGATACAACACAGCTTGCTCTTGACCACACCGCACCGTTCTTAGTGCATCTGTCTGGACGACGGTCTGGCTAGTCCTGCCGGATAGCTGTCTCCAGTGTCTTTTACCATCTTCACCCTCTCCTTTCCCCGATCTGGCTGCTTTTTAACGACAATGTGACTGCTTTAACAAGAATGTGGCTGCTTTAACAAGAATTTGGCTGCTTTTAACAACATAAGTGGCTGCTCGCTTGGGAATGTGGCTGTTTTCAATCTTCTTCACCACAATCTGGTTGCTCTTTTCCTTAAGGACTGCACGTCCTAAAGGAAAATCATTCAAATCGACCATCATGCATCACACACACTCCCTGGTCGATGTCGAATTTTGGTTCAATGTCACGCATCATGTCCTTGCCGGTCAGATGCAATTTCGGTCACACACCCTTGAGCAGAGTGAGGGGCGACGCAACTGTTTCTCGCAGCGACCACATGGGGAAAGGACACAAAAGAATCACAATACTCAATCCTGTTACAGTGGGAAAAGAAAGGCTGGCTGCAGGAATTGAACCTGCGACCTTCTGATGACACTTGAAAATCTGTGAACATGAAGGTAACCACTGAGCTAATCAACCATCCTCACTTATGGGAAGTGACCATTCAACATGGCTTCACTTTTCACAACGCAAGAGACATTATTTTGATGTACACTGCTCAATAAGATTCCGCGTTCAATGCACTATTTATCTTGGCCGACCTTTAGCCTAATAGTTTTTTTCGGGAAGGGTACCAAATTGTAGCCCTTGAAGAGCTCTACAACATTCCTTAAATGACCTTAATGATCTGATCACTGGTTGGACCAGAAACGGCAAAGAACTCGCTGAGACGCAGTGGTTTTGGGGATTTTGAAAATTTCAAACCACATCTTGTGGGGTATGAAATTGAAGCCCTTGAAGAGCTCTACCCTTGTGGGGTATCAAATTGTAGCCCTTGAGGAACTCTACAAGGATCACCTGACTGATCACATCAACTCCCAAGCTAAAAATGGTAATACTCAACTGCTCCTGTAAAGTGTGGATATCTCCCCCAATTCTTATCTGTTTTGCTTGTTTGAAAGCGAAATTCTGGGTGCACAAAGCAATGGAAGCGAGTTTTGCTGTTGTTCAATGTGGATATTGTTATCCCATGCAAAAAAGGGGTGGAAATTAGTGCAGACAGTATGCTACGTGCCTGTGTTCCTTACCAGGGCTGTTGCCACTGTTGCGACCCAAAGCCGAGGGCTGGCTGGGGGTGCTGGTGCTGGGGCTGGGGCTGGGTCTGGGGCTGGGGCTGGCTGGGGTCCCAGTGACTGGTTGAGTGGTTAATGCTACATCCAACAAAATACCAACCCTGGGTGACCATGTTTGTGATTTCAATGGGCCCTACCATCTCTCGTAGCGAGAAAACGGTCATTCCGAGGGCGGTAACCCGGCTCATAGATTATGTCAGGGGAGAAACCGAGGGATTCAAGTTTTTTCAAGTTGGAAAAAGAGAGAAAAAAAGGGAAAAGAGGGGAGAGTATCTAAGACATTCATAAATTCTCTGCATAATATTTCTAAATTCAAATTAGCTGCAGTGCTCTCAACAGCATTTGCCATCTTGATTGGCTCATCCCGGTGCCGAGAGATCCGGTTTTTCAATGCTTATGGTGTCGGCCGATTTATCGGCTGAATTCACATAAGCCCCAGTGAATCATATTCAAGATTCCGAAAGGTATTGGGCCCCGGAAACAACCTTGTTTTCGATGGGGATCTGTTGAATTGCATCTGAAAACCCGCATCACAAAGTTACAGCCAATTCTGGAGGGCCCAGACCACCTCTCGCACTGGCTCTTCCACATGAGACCGAATTCAACATGTATTCAATCTTTTTCGATTATGAAAGATATCGGGCCACGGAAACAACCTCGTTTTCGACGGGGATCTGTTGAATTGCATCTGAAAATCCACCTCACACAGGTACAGCCAATTCTGGAGGGCCCAGATCACCTGTCGAACTGGCTCTTTCACATGAGTCCGAATTTAGCGTGTTTAATCTTTTTCAATTCCGAAAGGAATCGGGCCCAGACACAACCTCCTTTTCAGGAAGATACTTTGCATTGCAACTGGAAACTTGCCACATGGGCTCTTTCACATGAGTCCGAATTTAGCGAATCCAACAAGCATATTTGGAATTTAGTTTAGCTAATGCACTCCTATCATTCAGGAATCGCAGCACTGCCCGTGCCACATGCGTTCTTCAGGCCACAGATCCGAGTCTTGCAGAACACATGTTGCTGAGTGTGTATTCTGTGCTGCAGTGTGGTAAAAATTCTGTGCAGCACTCAAGGATCGAGAAATTATTCCTCTGCACTCTCCCAATATGTCCAGCGTTCTACTTTCTCGATTCACACCATGCCGCCACGTAATTTTCGCATCATCAACTTCTCAATTGGGAAAATACGTGTTCCAACTTGCAGATGTGCTGCAAGCCGAGAATAGCCGGCGAGCTCTAGATAAACACGGTGGATACCCTTTATATGGTGAGAATACGGTATCCATCCACCCATCCAACCCAAACACGGTTTTGTATCTCTGGCTGAAATCAGTGGGCTCATCGAGACCTCACCAGGGCCAGTAACGAGACAAAATGATGCTCCTACACAGCGCACACATCTATAACCACCGATGAAGGGCAGGAATGAAGGGGACATGCTGTCACGGACAAAGAAGGGTGGCTCCTGCCTCCGCTCCAATGGCGTCGTCACGCGCCGCTCCTTGCGTGCACTGCCCTAAGATGCAGGAGCACATCACCCACTGCTTCCTGCTTTGGCCATCGCTGCCTCACGCGCGCCACTCGAGCGTGTCTCTGCCTCGACGCCAGCGAGGAGAAGCTCATCGAAGAAGACACAGCCCTGCCTGGCATCGAACACGCTGCAGGCGTCGATGGCAGTGACTTGCCACATGTGAGGAAAGACTCGCAAGGGTGAAAAACCCCCACAGCCAAAAGTGGGCCACGAAAGGACGACATGGATGGGATGGCCCCCCCCATCCTGGGTGTAATAGAGATAGGGCTACTGTGCGCGCTGAAACGAGTTGCCATGGTAGTACCACCATACGAGGAAACCTCTTTTTCTCCCTCCTTTTTTTTCTTATTTTAGTTTATTTTCATTTTTCATCTCCCTGCAGGAAAAACTCGGGACTCAAAAGGGTACAGCCACCCGAGTTTCTCAGGGGGTACAGCCACCCTTTAGCAGGCTAAAGGCCGCCCAGGATACATATGTGATGTATACTGTGTCTAGTATGCTGGACTGACACCACTAGACACAGTCTGTGTACTGTGTGCCTGCTGATTAATTGATTTGGCCTGAAGAGTGTTTTCCTCCCTCAAGGCTTGGAATTGATATAGCAATCGAAGCACTTGGCATTGAGTGAAGCTGTATATATCAGCAAGGATTTAAAATCAAGGCAAAACTTTCTGCCTCTACAGATCTTGGCTATATCTTGTTTTTAAGCGTGGCGAAATTCACAGTGTCATTTGATTTAACATGCTGAAAGCTTTTACAGTGTTACTTGCACTTGCTGGTCTGTTTACAATCCTCGAATAAGCATCTGACACTACGAGGACAAGATTCTCTAGTCTATGAAGGGTGATAGTCTCTGCTGCCCTCTCTTTGGAGTGCCATAACAGATCTAAGCCTCGCAGGCATTGCTTTGACTGCAAGTCACACAGCATACCAACTGACACTTCCCAGTTCCAGCCACATGCCAAACTAAGATCACCCATTTTTTCCGTCTAGGAAACACCCTACAGCTGAGTGTATTGGTCAGGACTCCCCTCAGTATGGTCAAGGCAATTTTTCAGAATATTCTCCAGATATTTCAAGGACACTGTGGTGGGCCACGCACTCCCCTCACATTGGCCCAAATCATGCCACCCGATTGCCAAACATGTTGGGTGGCAACTACCACCACCATTCACACAAAGATGATTCACTGCTGGCTGTTACAGCATTCCTGAAGCCAGGGGCAGACACACACATTGCTGTCTTCACTCGATCGTGGGCAAAGCAGCTCAAGACACATTCACAAGATACAAGCATTGGAAGCATTTCAAATTACTTTCAAGTACCCGAAATAAAAGATCCAGGTCCAGCGACCTGATTTGAATGTTTGACTGTCTGTGCTCAAAATGAAGGTTACTTCATTTCTCTGTGAAGGTAAACTGACCAGCAAGGTCGCACAATGCTGTGGAAGCTTTCAGCGCATTAGATTGAATAAAAGCACAAGTTTTTCCAAAATGTCAAGCAGGATCCTTGCTGATAGGCACAGCAGTGCATCTTTCTTCCACCCTTCCACATATTCCTTGCTCACAATTTATTTAGGCTGCGCTGTACATTCCTGTGCCTTGCCATGTTGCCCCTGTCCTGCTTCACCTTTATAAATGAGCACCTGTGAGGAGTCCACTGTCTGCCAATGTGCAGATATACACCAGTATTTCAATTCCAAGTGTTGATTAAAAAGAACAATTGTACGGCCAAATAGACACCGTATACAGAGAGTGCATAAAATCACATCAGAATGTCGCATAGGACACATAACACACCCCTTCTGATGGGTAGCAGATGATCCAGCCAGGTAGATCCGTCATCACAGCCCTAGGTACCACTCATGTGACTTTTCTCAGAATATGCTCCAGAACATTTCAGGACACCCAACACATTCCATGAGTACATCACCATGTGCAGAGGCAAACACATATCTGATTCCCTGCTGACCGCAACAGCAGTCCCGATGGGTGGGCAAGCGACATGCATTGACCTGTACAATCTCCACCCCATGAACATAGCCCCTCCCTTCACGTTTTAAGCGGGTCATGCCTCCTTTATGCACAGAGTCCTCCTCCACTCGAGCACCTACTGTGAATGCCTGGCTTATTCTGCACTGACTGTTACGGTATTCCAGAAGCTGGGTGGCACACATCACGCAATAACCTGCAAAACCTCGAATGGCTGCCTAAGCCCTTCATTGGGTGTTATTGAGCGGACCATGCCTCTTCACTTGCAAAAAACAAGTTCCACCCTAATCACTGATACCTGACTCTGCTACATAACGAAGCAGGCAGTCAGTATATTTTCCTGTATGGCCCATCAGTCGACATCCGAGTCAATAGACAGTTTTTGCCTTGTCTGTAGACCTTGTATTGCCAGGGACAATCACCAAATTCCGGTGCAATTCCAATTCTAAGCCTCGAAGTCATCACTTTCACTGCAAGTCACAGCAAGCACGAATCAAGCCATTTCAGTTCCCCCCACCCACAGAACCAAGATCTACTTTTTTTTCTGACCCAGAAACACCATCAAGCTGAGTCTATCACTCTGAAATCCCCTTGCTACGAGCCATCTTAATTTTCAGGATATTCTCTGCAAATTCCCAACACACCAATTGAAGCCCTTGTGGGCCAGTGACTAAGCTTAAAATAAATCACAAATCAAGTACTCACATTTCTGACATGGCCAATTCCCATCGCCATCACCATGGCTCACCAACGGCCAAACCGGTGTGGTAGAATAAAAGTGCCGGGGGTGAGGTTTGTGGAATGGGTTGGTGATCTGGTATGGCTAGAGTGGTTTTGGATATAAAAATGGGAACAAGGCTTGGAAGCCTTGAGTACGAAAGACGGTTGAAAGGAGTGTTGGCAGGACAGTTTATCGTGCAGAAAAGAGTGCGTGGTTGTGGCGTGTGATTCTGGGGGTTATAGCTCAAGGGAGCACACCGGTGATGATTTAGAAACTAGGGGGCAAGGTCTCTGTTGATTCCTCTGGGCACTTGCCCTACACTGGTCACAAACGAGCTGGTACGAAGCAGAGAGGTGATACGTGGCATGGTGGGTCCGTATTTACGAGGTAAACAAATGATGTAAGCTAAAAGGTGGGTGACACAACAGTAAAACCAAATGGAGGATGTGGAAGCATTTCCACATCCCGGCCATCCAGCTCTACCACACTGGAACCAACCCAAACCTGAACCAAAGACACCAAGACACCAAGGCAGATGATGTCCCTTGCCAAGACACTGAGAAGCCCGAGCCACTAACCCGGATCTTAACCGGTGTAGCAGTTACTCATGGTGGATTCAGTGTCCTGGGATGGCAAGGGCAAACTGCGCAAGAAGGCATAGTCTCCTAATAATATCAGCCCGAAGATGCGACAAGGAATGATCCGGAAGAACTCAAATCGATGGAAAGCAAAAGGCAATGATCTAAACTATCAAATTGCATCTCTGCAATGCAAGCCCTAGAGACTTTTCCGATTATTTACGACAGCCTGAAGTTAAAAGGCAAACAGGCCAGCATGCACAGGTAACCCTGTAGAAGCTTTCACCATGTTAAATCAAATGAAACCATGAATTTTGCCACACTTAAAAACAAGATATAGCCAAGATATGAAGAGGCAGAAAGTTTTGCCTTGATTTTAAATCCTTGCTGATACATACAGCTCCACTCAATGGGCAGCAGCCCATAAGTTGAGTGAGAGTGCACCAAAAAAAGGGTGTTTACAAAATAATAACACGCAACTCGGGAATGAGTCGACGGATTGTCAGGCGCAGTGGCTCTATATCATGGACATATGTGTCCCTCGTTGGGAAAAATAGTCTAGGCATGTCGCAAAATTAACGAGTCAGGGGGGCTGGCCCACAACTTGCAAAGCAGATGAATTGGAGAAAGGTGGTAAATTACTACATAAATGATAACTCAGAAAATACCCTGCACACCGTCGTAACGTAGTGCTTTCCCCACTGTCCAAATGCACCCCTTGTCGTCGAAAAAGAATGATGCAAGCCAAAAAAAAAACCCCCGAAATTTGCATCATTTTGGAACTCCATGCTCGCACAGGTTGATTTTAGCCATGATGTACTATTGGAATCAATAAACTCATTGATATGGATCGCTCACACATGACAAATGACTGAACGAGGGTTGATTACCAAACTGGGAACTCACCACCAATGTCAACACCTCGATTGTAAGGAGTACATTATATTATTATATAACAACAAGTTGCGGTGGTGGCAGCCAAATTGGGGCACAATGAACTGTGATGCGGATAAGGATTATATGATCGTTGTCCATGGTCCTCATGCACATACATTGTTGGCAATGTTAGATGCTCTCATTGTAGACCAGATGTATAAGTGTACATCGCCTGGAGGAATAAGGCTTCTAACAAGAACTTGTAGTGCGAGATGTGAATGATGGGGAAACACCCCAAAAATATAAATTCGTCGTTAGGGCTGAAGATCGTGGGCGATGGCGGAATTTGATAGCTCGTATTGTGGGCTGCATGTATAAATATGTATTGTGCGGAGCAATATGGCAACCAACAACAACTCATGGTGCAAGATGTGAATGAAGGGGGAAAGTCCCCAAAAATGGACATGCATCGTTTGGGATAACGATCTGGTATTATGGCAGAGCTTGATAGCTCGCATTGTGGGCCACATGTATAAATGTATATTCCCAGGAGGAATAAGGCTGCCGAGAAGAACTGATGGTGCGAGATGCGAATGATGGGAGAAAGTCTCCAAAAATGGAAATGCATTGTTTGGGATGCAGATCTTGTATACTGTACCATTTCAATCGTAAGTTTAGTCACAGGACACACCAGATTCTTTTGATGTGTGCAAAAATCACCTTGAATCGAAACAAAATTTCCCGGGCATCTCGGATAAAAATTGATGAACTTACAGTCAAAATGGTACAGTAGTAGAGCATATGTATAAATGTACATTAGGGGCAGTCAGAGTAGGCGTTTCGAGGCGTTTCTCGAGGCGTTTCTCGAGGCGTTTCTGTGATTTGTTTTTAAATAGAATCGTGAGAGAAACGACCAGAAACGCCTTCTAACTTTGACCGACCCGTTTCTGAAGTCGTTTCTCTCGGCGTTTCTGGCTGCTATATCTTCTTATGTCTTGTACGATAAGTAACCACTTTAATTCAATATTTTTACAGCTGGTTTACCAAGGCTGTGCAGCAAACTCATGCCCGCCGCCAACCGAAGCGGTGAGCGCGCCAACAAACTCCTGAAAGCCTACATACGGAACCACAAAGGCCGTCAGCGACGTGCGCTATTGCGCCGGCGTGCTGCAGCCCATGCCCGCCGTACGGAGCCACAGCCACGGCATTTTGACGTGGACTTCGATTTGAATCTGTCCTCCGACTCGGACACTTCGAGTGACTCCTCTTCCTCGAGCAGCACTACTTCGAGCCAGGAATCGGAATGGAGTGATATCCTGGGCCCAAACTGGCGCTTCACCTCCATGGACGTCGGCCAATTCTCGGTCACTGGACTCTCTACATCGGACACATCGCGGAGTGAGGACATGCCGGATCTCCTCTCCCTCGGTTCGGATTTCTCGGACTCGGACTCAGAGTCTGACTGGGATTGGTCCTCTGGGGATGAAGGAGACGACGAGGGCTCAGAGGATTCGGAGGACTTGGAGGCTCGGCCGCCGCTCCTTCGTCGGTGGATTCGGGATGAGATAGACGGCATGTACGAGCACCGCTATCAACAGGCTCGAGATACACTCCCCCGCGGACCCTCCTTCCTCCACCACATCCTGATGGCACTCAAAACTGGGCGCGCAGATCATTTTCGTCAAAGTCTGCGAGTCAGCCCTTTGACTTTTGACAAGCTCGTCACTGCGTTGGAAGATGACCCCATTTTCTCCAACAACTCCAACAATGCTCAGCTCCCCGTTGAACAGCAGGTCGCGGTAGCTCTCTATCGATTCGGACACGATGGAAATGCTACGAGTGTCCAGTCAGTGGCTAACTGGGCAGGACTCGGGAAGGGCACAATTCATCTCATCACACGGCGAGTGATGACCGCGGTACTTCGACCTGGATTCATGCAGAAGGCTGTTCACATGCCGACCAACGCGGAGAAGGATCGGGCGAAGCGCTGGGTGCAAAATCATTCGTGTAAAGCTTGGAGGGGCGGATGGTGCTTTGTCGATGGTACCTTGGTGCCTCTAGACCAACGTCCGACATGGTACGGGGAGAGCTATTTCGACAGGAAGTGTAACTATTCCCTCAATATTCAGGTACGTGTGCAATCTGTCATGTACAAACTTGACTAACGTCGTTAACAGGTTGTCAATCTTCCAAATCTTAGAATAGTTGATTTCAGCTATGGCCGCACTGGAAGTACGCACGACTCATTGGCTTTCAAGGACACCAGAACGTTTCGAGAACACACTCAGCTGTTCCCCGCGGGCGAATGGATCTGGGCTGACTCTGCGTACACGGTCAGGTCGTCCATCTAATCGGCCTAAGCTCGCTTGCTTACCATGTTATGACGTTACAGCTTGATGGCTGGGTAACAGCACCATATAAGAAACCCGCAAGCCTCGAGGACGACAACGAGACCTTCAATAATCATGTCTCGATGCTGCGCATTCGGTCCGAGCACGCAATCGGCTTTTTGAAGGGGCGTTTTCACTTGCTGAAGCATCTCCGTGTCAATATTGCAGATGAGTCAAGCCATAAGCTCGCGACTTATTGGGTTTCCGCATGTGTGGGGATCCATGCATTTGCAATGGAGTGTGAGGAAGCAGAGCGCGGCGGAGAGGATCCTGACTCTGATGACCCCGATCCGTTTATTGTGGAAGGCCTTTCAGAGTCGGACAGCGACATCGACATGCCAGGCGGCCCCGCACGCGGCCGTGACAGCAGAGGGAAGCAGTTCAGAGAAGCCTTGAAGGCTAAGCTATTTCGGGCGAAGGAGAAGAGGCGCCAGCAGCGCGCTACAATGCGTGCAGCTGAATTAGATCTCACATAACTAGACTATGTAGCCTTTGAATGCAGGCGGGTAACAAATGTCATTGATCAAAGCATTCAAATACGGTGAATACGGTAGAGTTTATTGAAAGTCGTATGATGAATCAGAGTTAAAAGGCGGGAGACGCGGCATCATGTCCGACTCGTCCGAGAACGAAAAGGAGCTGCTGTGGCGGGAGGAGCTGGCGCCCGAGAAGGACATGGAGCTCGGCCCCGCCTGGGCCTGGGCCATCTTGAGCTGATGATCTTGCCCCATTCTCAGCCGTATCAATTCCATCTTCCCCGCCTTCTCCGCCGTCCGTGCCGCTTCTTTGGCCAACCTCACTTCTCCCTGCATCCGGATCTTCGCCAGCATAACCTCCTTCTTTGCGTCGTTCTTCTCTGTCTTCATCGCCACCATCCGTTGATGGGTCTCCTCCTCGGCCTGGATGGTCGCAGCGAACCGATCTTTCGCATTCACCGCCTTCTTGACAGGTGCTGGCGCGGCGGGTGCAGCAGGGGTGGAGGTAGCGGGCTGGGGCTTTGTTTTCTTGGCAGCGGGAACACTTTTAGATGCGGGCGTGGGATCGTCCTCACGCTGTCGTTTGCCGGTTTTCGGGTGGGAGAGGGTGGAGGCGTCGGGCATATCGTCATCGCTATCCGAGTCGAGCTCCGGCAGGCCCGGCTCGGAGAGTTGGTCGGGTAGATCAGCTGTGTCACCAAATGCGCTGGAGTTCTCGTCGTCGCGGGTGGGGAAAAGGAGCGTAAGGTCGAAGGCGGTATCGCTGCTGCCGAGGCCAACGGGCTGGAGGTTGGGGCGTTCCGCAATCAGTGAACGGACGTTGAAGAACCACGGCGACTCGAGTTTGATTACATCTGCCAGATGTCAGTATGTATGCCGACATGCAGACTCTTCCACGCACCCCACTTGGTTGTCAGATTAGTCCCAGGCAGGATCTCGTCTGCACCCCCAATGCCAGCTCCAGTCTGGCCCATCTCGGTGATTTGCCCGCGGGTTTTCTTCACCAGTCTACGGCGGCAGCTGTTAGTCGGTGACACGACGACAAGCGGTCTCGACACGCACTTGACAACTTTATTCTTGCATTTGTTGGTCCAGAGCTTTCGCCTGTCGCTCTGCTGAGTGTGGTTGAGCTTGGGGTTGACCGCGAAGATGGTTTTGTAGTCGGTGTGCTCCCCGAAGATTTTAATGGCCAGATTGTAGTAGTGGTGAGTCTTGGGCTTCCCTCCGCTCAACTTGATGGCTCCAACCCCCGGGAAAAGACCGTCCTTGATTTCCTCGTCGTCCTCGATGGCAGTAATCAATGCCCAAGTGAGGTCAAGAGTCCATCTGGATGCGCGCGCAGTCAGTACTAGAGTTGCTAGCTTCGAGTCTCCCTGGAGGTAAACAGTGCGCACTCAATGCTTTCAATAATACTGGTAGCGTCAGGGTCTCCGGGCGTCGCTGAATCCAAGAGCTCATCGACATCCGAATCGTCGTCGACAGCTTCGATGATGGGCGCAGGTTTTTTGGGCGGGCGCCCACGTTTCTTGGGCTTGGGAGGGTCTTCAGCTGCTTCCTGAGACGCGATCTTAGCCGCCTTCTTGGCCCTTGCCGTCTGAGTAGCGGCCCGCTTGGGCTTTTTCTCTGGCATGACCAGACGTAGAGCGAGAGGAAAAGTCGGGATTTGTCAGCACGCGGTTATGGTAGTCAGAAAATAATTTGTAGTGTATATAACACATGTGAAGGATGGAGAGAAACGAGAAACCGTTTCTCGGTAGAAACGCCTCCAGAGGCGTTTCTACAAAAGAAACGGTTTCCCGTTTCTCCCACGCTTTTTTAATTCAAGAAACGCCTTGAGAAACGACCTCGAGAAACGCCTCGAAACGCCTACTCTGACTGCCCCTATTCCCTGCAGGAATAAGGCTGTGCACAAGCGACCGGGACTTGGGTGAATTGTCAAAGGAGGGGCAATGGATGACCTGGTAGCACTCAGGAAATTCGTAATCTGGTGTGGCAAAGGAGAGAGACTGTGATGTGGCAAAAAGTCGTTGATTCACCTCTGTTACAGGTTGTTTGCCCATCCATACTTTGGAAACGACAAGAGTTTATGTAAGCACTAGACAGTGGGGGGGTGATTATATAAGCCAGCCTAGATTCAAGTGTTCGGAAACAGGAAATCAGTTAGCAAGCAATTAGAGTGTTGGCATATTAACTCTTCTGAGTTTTTAAACATACAAAAATAAATCAGAGGCCATCAACAAGAACTGCGTGTGTGAAATGGGAATCAAGTCCCGAAATGAGCAAAAAAATATGAGTGTTGTAGATCGCAAAAATGTAGTAGAAGATGACCAATAGTTGTAGTATAAACACAACTTGCTTTGGTTTCCATTGCTTTGCATTTGTTGTAACCTGGCACACAGGCGCAAGGGTTTGTGTTGATGCTGTGCTTTGATGCCAGTTGAACCAAACATGTGCAAGTGCAAAAAACGCAAAAAAAAATGCAATTTGTGCAATTTACGCAATTTGCACTTGACCATCGTCCAGAAGTGGTATTTTCGACAAATATTGCCTTTTTAGGAAATTTTCGTCTCTTCATATCTCCATAACCGCTCAATGGACAGCCATGCAAGTCAGGTCAATCAATAGGGATTTCTTACAATATTCCATCGCAATACACAGATAGCTTGTGCATCGTCCAGAAGTGGTATTTTCGACAAATTGCCTTTTTAGTGCCACCATTGTTGGATGATTGGTGGAACCCTTGTACATCATTGGTAGCATCAGCAACTTGACAAGTTCTTTTCCCCCGAATTTTGAGATCTTTTTATTCTTTTCTCTTTTTCCATGTCTTTTTCTAAGTCTTTTTGAGTTACACAAATCCTTTTTCACCTTTTTGCACTTTTCGACTTTTCCACTGTCCGACTGCACGAGGTATAAAATTGTCGTGGATTCTAATATCCATCGCCCCGCAACTCCACCTGCAGGAAGAAATAGAACAGCAAAGCGGCTGGCAAGCAATGGTCAAATAGTACGGAGGCTCTTTGAAGAGGCTCCTCCACCGCTTACGCCAGAGCTGAGGGATTCCCGAGGCATGTGAGTTGAGAATTGAGAAAATTGAGCTTGGGCTAGGGCCGCAAATCGACGCGTTCCAGAGTCGTGACTTGGTCTCAAGTCGCGAAAAAAGTCAAGTCCAGCCATCAGCACGTGCATGGTCCGTGCATGCACCGCCATCCTGTTGATCATTTGATGGAAGTCAACCATCTCTTGCTCTTGACCACACCGCTCCCCGAGTTCCCGCCTCCCCCGTTCGACTCTCTCCCGGTCCCAGACTACCTCAAGCCCTCAAATCCGAGGCTCCACATCTTTGCCCCTCAAGCCAGCTGCAAACCACAGGACACCTCAAGGTCCTACGCACTCCGCCGCCTTGTGTCAAGCCCTTTCCAATCCCTACTATCAAGACACATCTCTTACTCCCTCAAGCTCCTCAAGTGAATAAATCTCTTGCTTCTCTTCAAGCTCCCTCGATTGTATTCAAAACCTGGCCGCACCTTTGGCGCTATGCGAGATCTTCCATCAATGGCGTGGAGAGCCACGTCTGTCGCGTTCGTCTCCCTTCGCTCTGGCTCCACAACCGCGCCTCGTTGTGCGTGCCCCAACCCTGGCTTTTCATGCTGTAGTATGCGTACTAACGGAAGTTTGGTGTGTCCATTGTAACGTCCATTTTGCTTCGCTGCTGATCATTAGATATCATTCCATTTGATGAGGCCGGTCGCCCCACCTATCAACGTGTTGCCCAACACCCGCCCCGTCGATGCTTCCACAATAGTGGAGGCAAAACATCTCCCGATTCCCGCCTTCTCTCGGGTTCGCCTCCCTTGCGCTCCCTCTTGACCAACCACGCCCGTTTGCGCGCGCGCTGGGTCCAAATCCCATCTTCACGTTGTGGAGGATTGCCTACAGACTAGCTCGATGGTTCGCAACCAAGGTGTGTTCCTCGAGCTCGCACCTTGCCCTGACTGACCCGCCCACAACAGGTAATATGCATGAGCCGCAACCAAACGCAGCCGAAGTTGTGCGTGACCGCACGCTGCTGATCTACTTGCGCCTCCCTACCATGCTGGGCATACGGGTTGCGGATGGTCAGCATATGGTCAGCATATTCTCCTTTGTTCTCTTCGCTTTTTTACGCTTATTTATGTTCATCCGATGTATATTGTATGTTTGATGTATGCTGTATGTTGTAGGCCGTGAATATATGCTTTTTTGGCCTGAGATTTATGCCTGCAGTGTTCTTTTATCTGAGCTTATGTGCGTTCTTTTCATGTCCTTTTTTGTCTCTTTAGCCCTTTTTCAAGAAAGTGGACATAGCGTAGAAATGAAGAAAGTTCTTTTTGGTCTTTTGGCGCTTTTTTCACTTTTGGTTCTTTAAAAAGACGAAAAAGACACGAAAAGGAAACATGTCAAGTTGCTGATGAGACATATCATGTATATATGGAAAGGTATGCTTTTTTAGACACAGAGCACCTCTCCTGCACAGGTCAGCCCATACCGGTCGAGGTGGCAATGGGTGCTCTAACTCGAGCCTCTGGTTTTCGGCTTGCCAATGAGTCTCCTTGCACAGTCGCTAGCCACATCGTTGATCAGATCAACCGTAACAACAAACTAGGTACTCAACTGTACTTTGATCTTCAGTAGGCGGCCTCTAGTACCTGTGGGTTGCACCTCACCAGCCAGTTCAACCATTGTAAGAAAGCCAGGTTGATTGGTAAGAAATGTGGCAACCAAATTCGGTAACTACAACAGAACCATTTGCCCTCCTCCATACGAAACACCTCCTGCCAGAGTCATATATTTTCTACAGCAGTGATGGGTGTCGCTGCCAGCACACACCTCTGTGCACAAACCCTCCTGATGTGCGTTCTCTATCGCCTCTACCTAAGGCTCGTCACAAGTTAACTCGCGGGTGACCTGGATCCGTGGCCGCGGTACCTGCATCATCCAGAGCCCTACTCGGATCCGTGGCCAACCCGCGTTCACGAGTACTTGACTCGCAGGTCGCGGGTTTCCCACGGATCATCTCACGGGTATTTTTCATCTTTTGCTATTTTTCAGCTGAAAGTACAAGTTTTAAAGCACTTTTAAAACTTGTGAGTATAACCTTTTTTCAAAAATCACTACCCAGATTTGTGACTGACCCGTGGCCGTGGGTACCCGAACCTGCGAGTCGGGTTTCCCACGAGTATTTCCATGGGTCAACCCGCGGTGACTCGCGGGTGACCCGCACTCGTGACGAGCCTTACCTCTACCAATCTATCGCCTCTACCACTCGGGCCACCTTGTGGCCACTTGGCGTCTTCAGGCATGCCGATTAAGACTGTAATGATGCGCCCGTCGTGGTTGTGGATGAGCAGAGGATGTCTCAGACACAAGTGGATGAGATGGGGAAACAGATAGAGAAAACAAAAGAGACTTACTTCCCTTCCCATTCAATATATTTGTAACCCAATCCAGCTCGAGAAACCGCTTGGCTATATTGTCTCGTGCAGACTTGCTTTGGGATTTGTTGCCTTTCATTTTCGTGGTTGGGATAGGGTGTTTCCCCAGCCAATGACCCCTGTCAGCACTTTTGAAAGAGGCAGCATTGAAAGTGGATGCCTCAGGCTCCGGCATATAATGGGTAGGGAGGTGCTTGGGATGCATGTGGCATGTAAACAGGGAAGCTGCTTGTAGTTGCTGCTTGCACTGATACTTCTCACGTTGATAGAGGCACTCACATTCCACTCGACATTCGCTTGTGGAAGGTAAGAGAGCAGGCATATCGTCGCCTGTGTCTTGCTTGCACTGGTGCCACTCGTGCTCATACTGTTGCAATCGGGTATTAAATGTGTACTCGGGCCAGTGAGAACTTTGACCCCCAATAATAGCACCCAATTCTTGCTTTGTCAAGAGAGAAATCAGCACGGCAGCATGCGAGTAGGAATAAGATGTGTACAGATCCTCCTAGAGTAAGGGGAGAGGAAGAAGAGACACTTGAAGCCTCCTATATGTTCGATCATAATTCGAGCGATGACCGATGAGGGTGCTGCGATGTTCGATTTGGGGCTGTTGAACATGTTCAATCAATTTCTATCATGGTGTTCGATTGTGAGGGACCTATGTGCAATTAATAATGTTTGACCAGGTTCAGTTCAGACGACCAATCGAGCATCCTTGAGTGTTCAATCAACGGGCATATAGTGTTCAATGAATGCATGTTGAATGAACATGTTCAATCATCATCGATTGAACATGTTTGGGTGGGAACACCCATAGAACATGTGGAACCTTGCGTCTTTGGATGCCAGGTCCAGGTCCGGCGCAAACGGGGGTGCAGAATATGTTTCCTGGCTTCAATGAAAAAGCTCCCTTGGCAAACAAAATTTGCCGAGCGCCTGCGGCATGTGGAATTTTGCCCGCAAGTTACGGGGAGCGTCCTTTGGGTCTGGAGGGTATGACAACATGCAAAACAGGTCCAGGTCCGCGACAAACAGGGGTGCAGAATATTTTTCTTGGTTCAATGAAAAAGCTCCCTTGGCAAATAAAATTTGCCGATGGCATTCAGCAGGTGGAATTGGGCCCGCAAGTTACGGGAGCGTTCTTTGGGCCCAGAGGGCATGACAACATGCAAACCAGGTCCAGTTCCGGGACAAACAGGGGTGCAGAATATCTTTCCTGGCTTCGATCAAAAAGCTCCCATGGCAAACAAAAATTTGCCTTGCAACAGCAAAACAAGCTGAAAGGAGACAGCAAGTCAACCAGAAAACATCCCGAGAACATCAGTACGCAGGCAACAAGCATTTGTTCAGTGGGGTAGTCGTTTGGGAGATACTATTATTTTGTCAGCACAGCAGCTAAGTGGGTTCTGGATAATGTGACAAAGACGATGGATTCACCATATTTATGGCTGCAACCCACAAGTAGGCCGAGTAAATCCCCTCAATTCGTTCGGATGCACGAAATTTCAATGCAAATGTGGTATGGGAGGGGTGGTTTGAGGTTTCCTTGTGGTGATCAATATCGTCCCAAAAGGGAATATAGTGGTTCAACCTTGGAGTGTTGCCTACAAGCCTGCCCATGGTTCCGTTGCCGTATTGGTTTCCTTTTAGTACTAAAGGAGTCACATTGTGCCACTCCCGAGCCACGGGTCAAGCTGTGCACACCTCAACACAGTTGTCAAACTGCTGGTGACAGCTTTGATCTACAGATGATCAGCGGTAAGTGAAACACACTTCACCGCTACTGTGACATGGGGTGTGGGCCGACGGAGTTGTCTGGAGGCGGAGTCAAAGGTGGTGGGGAGAAAGAAGAGGTGGTGGCTTTGTGCCGATCAACTTGAAAGCAAGTTGTGTAGCAATACCAGCATTCCTCAAGACTCATCCGGCTTACACTCCTTCACCACTTCAAGCAGGCATGGCAGCTCTCCACAAATCTCTCCATGCCAGTGATGCCACCATCATGAGTGGCACATTCTCGGTGTGTATCAGTACCCATTGTGACGAGTCCTGTAATACTTAACCGAACTTCCCAGAGGATGGCCGGCAGCAACCCACTGGTGGCCTGCATTTACGGTAGGTTGTCAATTAATCTTGATTGATCAATGGCAAAACAACCAACTGTGCCTCCACTGGTCTGAGCAGCGCAGGCACAGGGATGCATCAGTTCTAGTAGCCGTAATTAGATCTCATGTAGATACCCATCATGCTGTAACCACCATGCTGAACGGATTACACCGAATTAATCTGGATTAATTTTCTGGCAGAAAAAACACATTTAGATTTAGCAAAGTAGAGCAGGTGACAGCAGCTTGGAAAATGTTGATCAGGAGGCTCCCGTATTTGTAGAGGTCATTAATCTCCCTATGTTGACATCACTTGATGATATAGGGACTAACAACCAGATACTCTCACAGCTACACAATGCTCTACTCAAGGGATTTAAAACCATCAACAAGAGTAATCTCCTGCATGGGAAAATCGCTTCCAGAAGATTGTTTACGAGAGTTTTCCCCAATTAATTGAGACTTCTAGATCAGCTGCTCATGAAGGCTCAAACGTGAGCACAGATTGGCTACCGGACTACTGGCTATCCTATTGAGACTGAGGAATACCAGCTACTCCTACGAGTCTTATTTTACTTGAGACAATGGGCAGAGGACTCTTTCCGATTGGCAGGTAAACATCTGCCTACCATCCCATCATGGGGAGACGATGATGATTTGGAAGAGTACTAGCCGTTCAATGACTTCGAGATCCTGGCTGTGTGCTTCAGAGTTGAAGTGGAACACTTCCTGTACCTTTTGGACAAATATCACGACTGCATTGAGAAGAAATCTCATGATTTCAATCGTGATGTGTCTGAAGCTGCAGAGTTCTCGTGTGCGCGATCTCAGAGTGTTGCACCACCTGTGCCACCTACATTCAGAGCTTCCCATTCTGCCACACCAGCTCACTGTACTTCTGGCTTTGAGACATCCGATGAATCACCAAGGCACCCTTTCACTCGTGATTCATCAGTTCGATTTGGTCTCTTTGCGAAAAACAACAGACTCCCAAAGAACAACCGTAGAATGTCAGAAATTCTAAATCCTATGGCCAACGTCTTTGAGGCTCCAGTTCATGAGACCAAATTCGCTGGAGATCCACAAGAGGCAGATCAGATGAGGAGAATGGGTTCTCAGGCACCGCAAGGGGCTTGGGACTGACCTCCCCATATGGATTCTGGATATTCTCCAATCCTCCACGTGGACCACCATCTCCAGCTGGTTTTTGTGAAAGCCACCATTGCCATGGTGCACTGAATCCACCTGATGGTGATCCCAGTGGAAGCAGCGATGATGATGATGATTGTGATAGCCATTGCCGGCGCCATTGGTATCAGCCTTGCAGACGATCTGGAAATGACGGACCTCCTCCTGGGGATCCTGGTGGCCCTGGCCCCGGTCGCAGATCATACGATAATGACAAAGACAAATCTGGCTCTATTAAGGAGCCTCATTTTGACTTGAAACTGAAGTATGAAAATGTACCGAAGTGAGATGGAAACACAGACAACATTCTTCGCTGGCTCCTGAAAATTAATGACATTGCCAGAAAGTCTGCAACTGTGTTTCGTCAAGCCTGAGGCCATGTAGTGGTATACAGCTATCACGTGACTTTGCTCCGTCGAATGAAACTGGCATTCGACACACCAAAATCATGTGACCACATCACAACACCGTTTCAACTTTTTCGCTTAACACTGTGTAGCACTACAGGATTACCAGAGCATTATATAGCTCTACATAGGTTTGATGGAATACTATGTAGTACTACAAGTTGACCCAATTACTATGTAGTACTACAGGTCCACCCAATTACTATGTAGTGCTATAGAATACAACAGGCCACTACAGAAACAAGTGTGCTACTACAAACTACTACAAACACTACCGGCAAAATCAGGGTTTGCTGATGTGGAGAAAGAAGGTAAAATACTAAATAAATGCTAACTCAGAAAATACTCCACATATCGTCATAAAGTGGTGCTTTTCCGAATGTTCCCCCACACCCCTCAATTGTCGAAAAAAAATCATGGACCTCGCCAAAGGAGCAAGTCCATAATGGGCAGAGCAATATCACAAAAGGTGTATTGGTTGGAACAGAACAAAGCTCATAACTCTGGAACCAGGAATCGGATTGACACAAGAGTCAGACCGTTCGAAAGCTATAACATGCTCCAAACTGTCGCCAATTCGCAACCAAATGTCGCCTGAACCCAACCCAAAGTTCGAACAAAAATTTCCTTTTTAGGGAAAAAACACCCATAACTCTTGATCGGGTCGGTCAATCATCGACTTTTTTATATGTCGCAAACGGCTTAGCCCAGGGCTACCTCTCGTCCGAAAATCAGATTTTTTGAAGCGGTCACCCCTTAGGCCCCCCAGGGGGAGGAGGCAAATGGGTAGGAGGATCCAGAATTCTTTCGCTTCTAGCGTCATCGCCAGCTGCGTGGCTGCATGGATAGATAATCAGTGTGGTAGCTACGACTTTGGCACTCTGAGGCGCACCTTACCTGGTCCAGTCTTGACCGAATTTCGTCGAGTTGCGCCTGTGTCTGGATTCCATGCATAAGACCACGAACATCTGCCTGCAGTCCAGTGTAGACTGCATGTTGTGGGATCGTCCGAGTAGGTGGCGGGGGAGTTGTATTGATATTCGAGGTCCTAGTGAGCACGGAAACCGGGTTTGCGATAGGTGGACTGGGCAGAGACATGGCGGAAAACCGAATTGTGTGGCTGGATTGAGCTTTCAAGGAAACTGTTGCCGTTTGGCAAACATCAAGGGCAGGATCTTGATACCATCTGAATAATATAAATGAGCAAAGGAATGAGATAATAGAGGTACAAAGCGTGCACCTAGCCCTTATTAACGAGATATGGAAAGGGAGTCCGGGTATTTTAGACCATCCCACCAGGTAGTGGCGGCATACAATTCCCAAATTCGTCCCATGCAACAATCACACATGTAGTGACCGTCGGAGAAGAGGGCAATGATGTGAGTTGTGCCACTTACTTTGTGGGTGACTTTGATGATGTGCGAAG
Source organism: Mycena sp. CBHHK59/15 (assembly GCA_029204085.1). Taxonomy (NCBI): domain Eukaryota; kingdom Fungi; phylum Basidiomycota; class Agaricomycetes; order Agaricales; family Mycenaceae; genus Mycena; species Mycena sp. CBHHK59/15. Next base: position 15,393 of record JARGXW010000107.1, on the reverse strand, counting down.
GGACAAGGCCCTGCTCTCATAAAATGCAGAGCAGGAATCGGGTTCCAATATAAGCATTATCGTTGGAAAAATCATTCCTGAACCACTGAAATATTGTGTAAGAAAATTGGCACCACCACAGGTCCTCAACTTACTGATTCTTCGTCGTCTTGCCAGGTATAGCCAGGCTCGTTGTGGCTGAAATTGTAGTATCTAATGTGTTGGCGGATATGCGTGACGAAAGCTTGAGATCTAGTCGCAGTGTAAGTAATACAAGGGCGTCTCTGACTGACAATCTTTTTTTGATCGTATCCCAGCGTAATATTTATTGTGGGGTGTGCGTTAGTATTAGTGGTACATTCATTGTCGAGTACTAGGTCGAGTACTAAGTAATTGTATAGTGTGACAGCGTATAAATTTTATACTTTGTGTATCGATCAGAGATGTATTGTTTATCACAATACACGAATGAGTGAGGGTTTCAATCAACTCTTGCAAAGCGGGTGAGCATTGACCAACTTCCATACAAAGGAAGAAACCAAATGTCTTTTGGGAGTGGCATAGGATTCGGCAGGATATCAAGACGGAGGAGGAGTTTCATGGGAAACGAGTTGTACATGACTGGATCTGTAAAAGCGATAAAAGGTCAGTAAGTTTGGCGGGTTTGAGGCGATGTCGGCGGAAGGTCTATGGTGACCAGAGGATGAGGTTACAGCAAAGAGGCTCTGCTAGGAGAGGATTTCGAGAGTCGATACGGGTTGACGGAAGGGCAGAAAATGTGGGAACATTTGAGTATATTTCCTAGGGCAAAATATGGGGACAAAAGTGCAACCCTTATCTCGAAGAACTACCAAGTCTTTTAAATAAAATAGAATGATGGAAATGATAGGTAGCCATAGCAAAATCAGGGAATTGGTCGTGAAACCGATCACGATGGTTACGGGTCATATGCAGACAATGTGATCAGAAGCATAGAACAACGGCTCTGGTGTCATGTGTGGAACAACTTCAGGCCCGATTAGGCCTGGAGCTGTCAAGCCAGGCCCAATTGGGCCTGAGGCTGTCAAAGGCACATGCCGCTGTCAAGCCAGGCCCAATTGGGCCTGGGGCTGTCAGAGGCGCGTGCCGCAGGCTCATTCCCAGGCCCCTATTCCACCTTGTTTCTCAAGTTTTGCACTAGTCTGCCACGCTGGGGGACGTTGTATGGTCCAACTTGAGATTATAGATGAACCATTGCGCCGCAGGCCGAAAAAAAAGTGGCCCAAATAGCCCCCGGAACCACAGGAAATTCAATAAAAATAAAAGAGTGTTTTGCACTGAATCTGGTTCGCAAGGGCATGGGTAAAATTAATTGGGCCTCGAACGAGTCGGGGAGTGCCACAGGCCGGTAAAATGAGCCAAATTTAGTGAAAAAGAAGCTAAATTCGTGGGAGGACTTGCAGAACACTGTGAGCACAATATAATCTGATCCACATCTTGCATTGAGTTGGGAATTTGTGAGGAATGAATTTGAATACTTTGCCTAGGTTCAGATTCAGCATGGGAAGGGGTGTCTGCAGAAATACCAGTCTAAGGATCTAAGGAATGCCCACTAACTTTAGGTAGTGGGTCCTGAGATGCGATCGCTTAATTTTTTGGCTGTAAATGCAGAATTTGGTCTTGTTTGGGCATATGCAGAGGTCATAGGTTCGATCCTCGCATGTCGCCCATTTCAAAAATCTTTTTCAAAAGGTCAGGTGTGATTGGTGGTTATTTCTTTGCTCGGCCTGCCAACCTGGGGAGGTATCTCAATTTGTGTTCTCATCTGCAATTGGGCAATATCCTCTCCACATTTTTTATTACAATTCAGATCCAATGTACAGTATTGGCACCAGCAACTCACAGCGGTCTATCTCCTCTGTTATGACGTGAAAAGAAGTCCTTCCCTGTGGAGAAGTCTGCTCCATGTGCAATTTCAACCCTTACCATTATGATCCTGTCTCATACCTGTTCCAATTTTCAACAGTTGTAACATACAATTTCAACATGAGTCAAATAAACTGTGGCAACATCTGGGGTCAGAGTCCTGAGATGACCAGGTCTCTGATTTGCATCTCTGGCCAATTTCTTGATTCTCTGAGTCTATTATATTTCTCTGCTGCGTGTAATGAACCCCGACTGCGTTGGGGTTCCCAAGCCCAATGCGAGCTGGTCGACATGTCGACCGAGCGAGAATTGGGCGCAATTTTTGTCTTTTCTTGCAAGTCAGAAAGTAACTTGAATCTGCAGTCTCAACATGAGCCCCTGACTCCCACCTAAGAATTGGCGAGGAATTACTGATCATTCAGTGCGGTTTGGCAAGTTTCAAAGTAGGTTTCAAAGTAATTACTGAACGTTGTTGGCACCATTTGAGCGACAGCTGACCTTCTCAAAATATCAGCAACTTTATAGCTTGCAACGATGTTCGGCAGGGGCATACTGTTTATTTCTTCAGCCTCATTTCCAGTGCTGAATGAAACAAGTATCCTCGCAGAATTAAACAACCAAAATTGCAGTAGTGGATGTGCCCTGAGGCAGTTAGTGGGCTCTGCCGCAAAGCGCGCTACAAATGTTATTGTGCAAGAGAAATTTTACATGTTTGGGTACTGTGGGTGGAAGTGTTAAATCCGGGAAGAAAAATGTATACACATGGCAAAACAAAAATGAAGGAAAAATGCGGGATGCGTCGGAGGTCTATTGAGACGTGAGAGAGGGAGAAACAAAATTGCAAAATGAAAAAGCATATAGCGTCGCTCGGCAAAACTAAACCTGAGCACTTTCCAAGTAGACTACACAAACTTGCAAGATTTCTCTCTGCTGAACACCCCAAGCGGCCTAAGGACTTTTTGAATAATTTTTGAATAATTTTTTTTTGTTCCACATATGACACCAGAGCCAGAACAACTAGAGCATGAAATTGAAATTGACGAAACCACATGGTTCTCACACTGATCTGGTTACGCCAAGGGTTTTATCGAAATTCCCTATTGTCCAGATTTGATGTCCCTGGCTGGTTGTCCAGGCTAACTCGATTCGGCGAAAAGGTCCATGCAGCTGAGTCCATCTGCGAGCGGGAAGGTGTGAGACTTCTAGTCCCCTCGATAAATCCTCGATGGATGTGGCTCTAACCAGGGAAACCCGCCGCCGTCGCTGCGCCCACAGATCTCGTCAGAGGGAGGGATGCGCTGGTCCGGCTTGGAATCGTCATGGGACAGGGATATGTGCTGCCCGCTGCCCTCCTGCGTGCGCTATCGGCGCCAGACTAATCGCGCATCCTCTACGCGACCGGGCGTGCGTTAGGGTGTCCTCGTGATACACCCGAGGACACCCAGCGACGCCTGGCGTTGGGCTCCGCCCCGCTTCATTTCCACGCCGCCTGCGCGCCATCCACGCGCGGACATGGGACCCTCATGTTCCTGTCGCGGCGTCGCACATTCACTTCTCGATCTCAAGTCTTCGAGTCCCGTATGCGGACGGCCGGCTTTCCAGCCCTCCGTGTTGGGCTCGAATCAGCATCGCATACTTACGCTGCCGTCAATCCCGTTGCGCTTGCTCGACTGGATAACCGGCGCGCGTCCGAACTCTGACCGGGGCGCTGGTATTTCTGTCGCCCGAGTGGGGGTTCGGTCGTACGCTCCCGTCGATCCGTCGCGCTTGCTCGACGGATCTTCCGGACTGTATGTTGTGGGCCGCATTGTGTGTGGCGCGGCGCTCGAGGCTCGCGCTGGACTCCGGACGACGAAGCACGCACATTTTCCTTCAGTTCTCTTCGCGGTGCACGGCGGCCCCCGAGGCGTGCCGTGGAACTCGACTCAGACTATTCTGCAGCCGTGGTGGCTGTTTTTGGTTACAAATTTTTCCTCCCTGATCTCTTCCCGAGATATTGCCTTCCTCTGGTACGCTTCGGCGTCATGACTTCGGCCTCCAGTTTGTTCACTCTTCGGAGAAACCGACCCTCTCCTCAGTAAACGACTTTTGCCGGTGCGTCGCTTTCTATCCAATTCGCCTCAACGCTTCTGATCCATATTCTCTGTTGCCCCTTTGGATCATTGTTGTTGGTGAGTATAATCATCCATATTAATTTTGCCTTCTTGGTGCGGTATTTCTACATCAACTCAATGCCATATCTGTATACTCCTGTCCTTATTCCACTATTTTAAGCATCTGGGTTAGCCACCGAACATTATTTCCCCAAGGATCGTTGCAAAATTTGGGAACACAATGAAGGTTGAATTTAATCATGTAACTGAACGCTGTCTACGCAAATCGCAATACTTCGACATTCTTCTGTTGCCAAACATTGTTCTACGCAAACTGCAAATGAGGGTCCTTTAAAGCCCTAGTGTTACGAGAATCCACGGGCACAATCGGTCCGACGCGCAGATCCTTCAAGAGAGCATCGAGCTTAAGGTGCTGATCAGTCTCGTGTATACTCAATAGCGCGATACAGCACTTACACCACCAGGATAATGCGACAGCAAGCAATTTGGCTTCTGAACGAACTCCCTGTCAAACTCGGCGAGACCTTCGCCGTAGAAGTCACCGCGAGGGTAGGCCTTCTCGATCTCAGCGACAGTCCTCGGATGCCAAAGGCGATTGAAATCCAGCCCCACGAGTCCGGTGCCGTTGAATCCCCCGACGTCGAAGAGCGCGCTGAGTGACATCAGGATCTGATTCGCGGAGGAGTTCCCGGATGGCCACTGCGACGTGTGGAGCACGATGCTCTCCACAATGTCGCCAACCTGGAACGCATCGAGCGTCGGCGCCGCGGCGTGCAGGTGCTCGTACGCCATGACCGCGCCGTGGAGCTCGAAGGTCATTGCGTGCGCGGGGTGGGCGGTGACCTCCGTCAGGTTCGACCAGGCGATGTCGTGCAGAAGGGTGGTGTGGTAGAGCCGCAGGGAAAGCTCCTCGAACCCGATCTGCATCACACCCGGCGTGCCGGAGGGGAAACCGGTGTAGAGCAGCGCAAGCGCGAAGTAGAAGCATCGGATGACGTGCGCGAACACGGCAGGAGGGGTGAGCCTTTTAGAGTATGCGAAGGACGCCGCCTGTGCGGCGGCGTCGATTGGGACGGCCTGGAGAGTCTTGAAGGGCACGTAGTCCGCGGTAATGTTGGACAGAGCAAAGAAATCCGGGCCGTTGCTCGGAACGTAGGCGTCGAATGTCTTGGGGAAAGTCATTTTGTCTGCCTGTTGAATTTCTTGCCATCAGCATATATATTTCCGCCGTGAGAGGTAAGAAACTCCATCTGTTTTGCACCGCTGATTCATCACTACTCAGGTCCCCGAGCTGCTTGGTAACACCTTGAGGTCTTGCTAAGGTGAGGCCGCAGTTCGCGGAATGGTTGCGCAAGCAGTGCGGCGGTACTAGCGTAAGACTCGTCCGAAAGACACGGAGCCCGTACTTCGCCAGGTGCTTGCGCAAGTGGTTGAGCAGCGCGGCACGTCAGAGCTAGTCAGGGACAAGGATCTTGGATTAACGGAAGTTTGCGCAGTCAAAAAACACCGTTGCCGCCCGAGCATCCTAAGCGATACTGTGGACTTGGGGTGATTTTAGAGGGCAATTCAGTCCGCGGTAAGAAGATAATGCTTGAAGAATGCTCACCCGAAGCTCGCCGACTGCTATTTATCCGATCGTGCGCCGTTTATTATATCTGCTGTCCCGTGGATGCGGCTTGGCATTTGGTGTCAGTTCTTGATTTCAATGGGCGAATCTTCCGCAGCCCGAGGTTCCACCCGCATTGGGGACGAACATATAAGCAAAAACAAATTCTGGGGGGGGTTCACGGGGATATTGGGCCACGGACTTCCAGACTCCCAAGTACAGAGCCTCGTGGAACTTGAGCCCAAAGTACACGATTCATCGTTGAACTTGAATCAAAGTGCAAGTTCTTCAGAGTGAATCTTGAATGTGGAGAAATCGCTTCCTTCCGATGGCCTCAAAAGTTTCATGAAAAGCCCCGGGGTCTGGGGGGTCTGGGATATCTACCCTGGCCCAAGACGAATACAAGTGGTCACTGCTTTGGCCGAGGAAAAAAAGGCGGTAAGACGTAGACGTTTGATGTCTCGAGCATCGGGGCTAGGGCTTCCACCCATTGCCGTGACAGCAACGGCCGTCGAATCGACGGGTGGCCGTCTGGACACAGCCCGTCGACGGGTTGAAAAATCCTTGACGGGATGGCACGGCCGTGATGGATGGACGGGTACAGAATAAATTCAAAAATGTATTGAGAGTCGAGAATTTGGAGGTCGTGTTTGTCGTGTTGACTCTCTGCAAGCTCGCAGCATAAGTCTGGAGGCGGTGGAGGGGAAAATAAAATTCCAGAATCGGAGGGTTGCCAAATGAAAGCAAAATGAAAGACTCGAGTAGCTTGTGAATACGCTGCCGTTCGTAAAATGCCAAATTTGGCCGTTGTGCGAATGAGAAACTTGAGGAAGAGGCAAATTTCGGATGAGTTCCGAAAGGAGAAAGGGCTCCCCGATTCGTTCGGAGTTGGAAATCCTCCGATTTCAGTCCAGACGGTCGCCGACAAGGCTGAAGGGGGTGAATAATAACAGTGGGGAGTGGTTGATATCCTTGTCTTGATCATTATGGATGCAGAAAGAAGTGCAATCCGCGAGCTCTGGGAGTACCCGTCGAACAGCCGTGACGGCCGTTTTTCGATGGCAAAAAAACGGCTCGCAGCCGTGCCGTGACCGTGCCGTTGAGGGAGTTTGAAAATGGTCGACGGAACGGGCACGGCACCCGTTCGACGCGTGCCGTTGAACCGTGTCGACGGTCACGGGCGCAAGCCCTAATCGGGGCCGGGAAGTCAGGGAAAGAGCCCAAACTAAGTTGCAATTCAACCCGTCAAGGGAATTCAAGATATCCTCCAGCATAATGACAGGGGGGAAAAATAGTGCTTTGAATTCACCGTTCGCCACTGGTCAATAGCATCGGCTCCTGGAGGTTGCGGAAGAGGATCCAAGGATCGGCGGCAAAGAGTCGATGGCAGCTGGGACGGCTGAATTCGAGTTGATCTCGGAGATGTCGTGCGCTGTGCCCAGGCCGTCATCCCGGTCATCACCGATTGTGAAGGCTGTGCTTTCTTCCTTCCTTAAGAGGTGGGCGGTAGCCGAATCCCGGACACAGACCTCCGTTTGGCCATTTTGACTCACTTTGCCGGCCCCATATCTCCCTCATTTCCTCACCAATCTCATTTCTGATGTAGACAAGATATGCCGCCATCAGCAAATTGACAAGTTGTCTTTTCGCATCTTTTTCCTCTTTTGTAAGAGGAAAAAGTGACCAAAAGACGAAAAAGACGTAAAGTGATTTAGTCTTTTTTACACTAGGTCCCTTAGCTTGAGAAAGTGCGAAAGTGCGCAAAAGATATGTAAAAAGTGCCATAAAAGATAAGAAAGAAGAGCAGAAAAGAGCCTTTTCAAGCACGTATCCTGGGGGAAATCACAATATATTGACAGCATACGGCATAAATTGGGACACATATGTATTATCACGGGCATCGGCGCAGTAGGCAACAGAATGAGCATAGCTATCCGATAACTTCCGAATGGATCTGTGAATGCAACGTGGGGCTCTCGTCAAGAAAGGGGATCGTGTTGCAGTTGAAAACATACCAATCGGAGTCGTTGTCGGGGAGCTCGAAGTCGTCGTCAGCGCGCTCAGCATCGACATCGATAGCCATCTCCGCAGGCACGTCATCCCGAATTGCGACAGCTTCTCTGGCAGCGGCAATGATCTTGTTCCACTTGCGGACATCGAGCTTGGCAACAACGACGGCGAGGCTGGACGTACTTGGGACAGTTTTCTTGACACCCTCGCTGAATTCTACATGGTCTCCCCAGTTGCTCTTGGAGAAATTGCCGAGTGGGGCAGGGGGAGTGACTATCTTCCAGTAGTTGAGCGCCGGCTTGATCTGACGGGCCAGTGGTCAATCGTACTCCTGGAGAAAACGAATCTGGCATACCACTTGAATTGAAAGGACAAGGGCGCCGGTGGGACAAGTGGAACTAATGCAGGCATCAAAGCCTGTAGGACCGAGCGAGTTCTTCAACGTGGTTGCGTTGCAGTGGACTGCGAGGACCCGTGAGATGACGAAACTTTGGAAGATGCCCTGGGACAGATAGGTTACCGTGGAAAGAACATCAGCGGCGAGAGACGCACCTTGGGGTTGACCTCCCCTGTTTCCGGGTCCTCTGCATATTCACGGTAGTAAAAAACCCGGTTCCTATCATCGCCCTTCAGATAGAACGCGACGATGTCTGCAATGTCCTCGTGACTCGTGATGTTGTCAGCTAGGAAAGCCATCTTGAGGGCCATAATGGCAGCGGCTGCCAATTTGTGACACCAGCTATCGAGCTTCGATTCAGACTAATAATAGCGAAGTCAGAAAAGGTGTCGAACGGATGTTGTGACGTACCAGCTTCGCGATGACGAGGACATTGATATGATCAGTAGCGACATCCACTTTGTATTCTAGAAAGACGCTGTTCCAGTGCTCGATGATGTCCACGGTGGAGGGATTCTCCCATGCATTGAGGGTTCCGGCGTGTTCGATGAGCACTGGCGTGAATTCGGCTTTGAATCGGCGACGGAGGGGCTCAGGTAGGTCGGACAGGGTGATATTGGCCTAGGCTCCGTGCGCCTGCGTGAGGACAGCTGGACTAGACCGGGAGCATCGGTGTCGATGATGCCAGCAAAGGAAGTAGCCTGCGAGAGAAACGAGACCAAATAAGATCGAACACACTTGCTTCCAAAAGCGCACCAATTTAACCATGAATGAGACACATGTATCTGGTTCACGTCTTGACCGGATCTATGTACCAGTAGACCGTTTTAAACGATATCGAAATTGGTCAATTGAACCTAGTTGAATCGCCAGTGACCACCATTTGATTTCTGTCCAATTGACATGCTGGCCAGACGAGGAGTATGGGCCAGGAATTTGGAACTTACCTATTTATCTCCTTAAAACTCCAAGATTCATGAACTACATTTCTATCCGTTCAAAGAAGCTCGCAGAGGAGCTGGAAGAGTTGAACCGCACTGAGCGGCAAACCCAGCAGAACATCCAAAGCCTTTGGCACAAATTCAAGATTGACCTTAATGCTCCCGCTTGGTCAAAGGAAGAACCCGCCAGCTCCGCACCTGGACGGCACAGAAACACCTTGTTATCAATGATGCAGATATGCCTACTGAGGACAAACATCTCGCAATTCTGCACCTAGAGGGAAAGATTGAAACCTATCTTAGGGAAGAAGCTGACTGTCAGAAGGCCCAGTCAGAGGCTCGGTACGACATTGAAGGTGAAAGCCTGAAGACTGACTATTGGACTCGTTCCACCAAGGAGTATCACCTGAGGAACACTATAAATGAATTTAAGACAACAGATAATGATTCAACTGTGCCCTGCTTCGAAACTCGCCCAAAGCGAATGGCTAAGATGGCCCGGGATTACCATGAGGCAACACAATATGTTGATGTTCCCAACGATGACTATGGTCGAATGATGTGCACTGAGGAAGTGCTTGAAAAGTGTGATGCTGTCACGTACCGTGACATCGGACTCCCTCGGCCTCCGAGAATCACCGAATCGTAACGTCCCCATTCTTAATGGCTACTTCATTCGCCATATGCTCAAGACTCCCTATGATTCACTATGACTTTCTTCGTCGGCGTCCTCGGCCTTCCGACGTCCGCCGACACAGCATTGACTTACATTGACTCCTACATACTCATTCCCATCGCGGAGCCTATCGGCCTCCGATGATTAATTACACTACGATATCATTTAAATAGCTCGATGTACTCTCGCTTCTAGTTAGTTTGAATATCGACTAAGTTTCCCTCTTCTCGATCACATCCTTTCGGTCTTCCGTTCTCCTCCGAAATTCGACACTGGGTGTAGAGAAGGGCGCAGCGCACGAGCTGAAGCCAAGTCCACTCCCTCCGTCGGTCCCCGAGTCAGACCTCCATCCGGCATCCGATAAGACTTCACACTTATCTACAAAGTCCCCCTTTGTGATGTTCCTCCCTTATCGTTCACATAAGCTATTGTCTTGACAGGACCCTTTGGACCCCGACGGGACCCGACGGAATCTGGTACTTGACAGTATATTCAAACTCACTCTTCTTACGCCCACCCGTTTATGGCTTTGGACTTCAACACACAAATCCAACGAAGAAACGAACGTGCCTTTCAGCGACTTGCACGACTCTCGGTTACTCCTCCAGAAATCGCCGAGCAACGCCGACAACAGGATCAGGCTATTCGGGACTCCCGCATCAACTACAGCGCGGGCCTCCGAAACATAGCCAGCCAAAATATTCAATCATCTTTTGTTACTCGGCAAAGCGCTCACATTGCTGGCAGTATGACTTCCACACAAACACTTCCTTCCCAAACCCGCATTCCCACTTCACCTAATCCCTTCGATTCAATCTCGCAAACCGGTGGACCCTGATCAGGCAGAAATAGCCTGGTACAGATAGATGAAGAATCGAACGAGGAAGACCACCCTCGGACCCCGATCTCCTCTGGGGAGAACCGTCGGCCTCCGACTCCCCCTCGGGAGCCGGAAGAACGCGAACGTCCTTGAAGATCGTCAACCAACCCTTTCCATGATATTGTTGGTGGAGTTAGTGGAGGTGGCGGTGGAGATGACGGTCCGGGGGGCAACGGGGGCCGACGCAGTCGATCCTCAACCCCCGACCGGAACCCGTTCAACAACCCCACCTTGTTTTTTACGTCCCTCACCCAAGCCATGTCTCAGGGTATTGGCAACACGCTTAATCAACGCGATACTTCCAATGACAAGACTCGGTCCCGAGTTCGGGATCCCGAGACCTTCGATGGGAAGGACCCCGAGAAACTCCGAACCTTTCTTTTCCAGGGCATTCTGAACTTCCACGATCGCCCGTTGGCATTCGTCCGCGATCAGCAGAAGGTCAACTACATGATCTCCTGAGGATCCCCTTGGCGCTCGACCACGTGGCACCCCGACTAGGACCCCGAAATTTTTACCACGCCGGACGACCAAACGCGTCGCCCGACGCGCGTAATACTTGCTCTACAGTGCTGTAACTTCGCAGAACGACAGTAATACATTGAATCTACGATAACTTGAAAGAGCGATGTCCGTGAACTCCCGGGGAACACCCCCACCGCCGACGCCACTTGGCGCCGCTGCCGTAAAAGATGTACAGTCGCGTTTCGGAGCCGTCAAGACTAGGCCCCAGCTCATGGAAGCACTGGGGAAGGTACGCACCAATTCGATCGTGGACGTAGCGACAGCGCGGAGCTATTTGGAGGGGAGTCAGTGGATCCCGAAAGGGGCCGCTTTCACGTGCGGGCACCTTTTTGAGATCCTCTTGAAGGTGTCCTTGCTGCCACAGGTGTCCCAGAAGGCGATGCCGGATACGATACGGGCCATCGCGTTCATGGGGGAGGTGATTGACGAGGAAGTGGCCGACGGAGTGGCACAACTCGTAGTAGAGGCTATCTCCCCATTGATGGAGGAGTTGGCCCTCAGCCATAACAAGTTGGTAGTGGAGATGGAGGAGGTCTGCGGAGCGTCGAAGACGGCCGCGGCGGCGGTACAGGAGTCACGAGGAGAGGTGCGCGCTCTGGAGGCGCAAGTGAAGGCGTTGAAGGAGGCGGCGGACGCAGCAGGCATCGCAGCGGGTGCGGCCGCAGCGGAGGCGAGGGCAGCGCCGGTGGGGCCGCGCTCCTATGCGGCGGCGGCGACGGCGGCGCCGTCGATGACAGCGGCCCAGGCGGGCAAATCCTGATCGATAAGGCGGTCGACGCAACCACCGACAGCTTGAGCGCGCTCAGCGAGCTTGAGCTGAAGGAGAAGGCGAACCTTGCGCTCACCATCATGGAGGTGAAGAAGGAGGGAGCGGCCTTTGTAGGGGCGCGGAAGCTACCGAACGGGGGAGTCGTGCTGGACTGCAAAGATGAGAAGATAGCGGAGTGGGTCAAGACACCAGTGGTCATGGCGCAGTTCATCTCCGCGCTTGGCGGTACCTGCGTGTACAAGCCACGGCGATTGGAGATGATTGCGGAAATGGTACCTGTCGCCACGAGAATTGAGGACGAGGGCACCTGGAAGCTGGTCGAGAAGGACAGCGGTTTCAAGGACGGGGATGTGGTCTCGACGCGGTGGCTGAAGGCGCCAGAGCGGCGCTCACCGACCCAACGCGTAGCGCACTTGAAGATCGTGTTCGCGTCCGAAGAAGTTGCAAATCATGTCATTGATAATGGCATATACCTGCAGGGACAGCACGTACGAGTGAGAAAGCCAGAGGAGGAGGCGAAGCGCTGCGCAAAGTGCCAGAAATACGATGGGCACCTCGCGCACGCGTGCAGGTCAGAGGTGGACGTCTGCGGGCGCTGCGCGGAGAACCACCGCACAGGGGATTGCTCCGTGACGGACTCGGGCACATTCAAGTGCTCAAACTGCAGAGTCGACGGGCACGGGGCAGTAGATCGCGCGTGCCCCGTCTTTCTGAGGGAGCAGCAGCGGCGGAGAGATAGAGATCCGACCGCGGGCTACCGTTACTTCCCGACAGAGAACCCACGAACGTGGGCCGCAGCGGCGGCTCCGCAGCCAACGGGCGGCGGGGTAGACACAAGTCTATGGGCACAGGGAGGAGGCCTCGGACGCGGACACCTGGCGGGCGGCTTCGCCGGCCAGGGAGGTGGAGCTCCGGTTGATGACGGCTGGGAAGGGCGACGAGCCAGGGAGACGGCAGCGCACGCGGGTGCACCGGGCGCCCCTGGCTATCACAATATGTGGGCCCAGGACGGGCGCTCCCAGATGTCGATAGCAGACTCTTTCATCAGACAGAGAGACACTGCGTCGCAGAGGCAACGCACGGGAATTCTGGGCCGCACAGGCACAGGAGGAGCGGCGGCGCCGGCGGGGGCAGCGGTGATAGCAGGAGCGATGGCGCCGGCGGGGGCGGCAGCGACGGAGGAAGGGGAGATTCCGAGCCAGATACAGGAGCACCCGGTCCCAGGCTGGGGGACCGTGACCCGCACGCGGATGACGAGCTATTCATGCCGGCACCCGTGCCCCAGACAGTGATCCAGGACCCGGCCGTACCCGTGGACGGTGCACAATGAGTGCACCGCAAAGGGGGGATCCGCCGCCACGCACACTGAAGGTGTGGCAGCAAAACCTGGATCGTGGATTGGACAATCAGCACGAGTTACTGCAGACGATGGGGAGGGATACGTACCACTTTGCGGCTCTACAGGAGCCGTACATTGGGCCGGGGAATCAGACGAGGGCGAACTCGCACTGGAGGGTGGTGTACCCGACAGAGCATGGGATGGAGGGGAGGAGAACCAGGGCGGTGACGCTGGTTAGTGCTTTGCTGCCGACGGACTCGTGGTCGCAGATGAGCGTGCCGTCGGCGGACGTGGTGGTGGTGGAGTTCCGGGGTGGGTTCGGGACGCTGCGGATCGTCAACGTGTATAACGATGGCGACCATGACGACACGCTAAAGGTCCTCAGGGACTTCATGCGGGCGCAGACGATGCCCAGGGGCCGTGTGAGCTACGTCTGGCTAGGTGACTTCAATCGCCACAGCCCTCTCTGGGACGAAGACCGCAATGCGCACCTCTTCACGGCGGCGGCTGAGGTCGCAGTGCACCCGCTACTGCAGCTGCTGGGGAGATACCGCATGAAGATGCCTCTCCCCAAGGACGTCCCGACACTACGCGCCAAAGGGACAGGCAACCTCACGCGCCCGGACAATGTTTTCTGCAGCGAAGACTTCCTGGACTTTTTCGTCTCGTGCGACACTTACCCCACTCGAGTACCAGGTACCACCGACCACTTCCCCGTGATCAGCGAGATCGACCTCGTACCGCCAACCAAGATTACGGAAGAGAGACGCAATTGGAGGGCCGGGGATTGGGAGGAGGTGCGAAAGATGCTCGCGGAGGAGCTGGAGTTGCTGGGGGTTGTGGAGGGATACGCAAGCGCGGAAGAGGTGGAGGAGGCGCTGGAGAAGATGGACGGAGTGATATGGCGGTGCTTGGAGAAGCACATCCCACTCAGCCGGGTGGGCCCGCACTCCAAGCGATGGTGGACACCACAGCTCTCCAAGTTCCGCAAGGAGAAGGAGAAGCTGGCTCGTCGGTCCCATCGTCAGCGCGATGTGCCCGAGAGCCCAGCTCACGAGGAGTATCGCGCCGCCCGCAACACTTTCTCCTCGAGGATGCGGGTCGCACGCGACCGATGCTGGCTCGAGTATCTTGAAGACATCGATGACAGCAGTGTGTGGACGGCGGGGCAGATGATGAAGCGCGGGGCGACAGACGGGGGTCGTACCCGTGTGCCCGATTTGCGGAGGAAGAGAGCGGGGGGGGAGGAGGTGGCTGCGACGAATGGCCGCAAGAGCGAGTGGTTGGTGGAGGAGTTCTACCCGCCGCGGGGGGCAGGCGCCACGGATCCGCCGCCGGACACGGTGTACCCAGAGCCAATGTGGAAGTATCAACCGTTGTCGGAACAGCAGCTCCACCAGGTCATCGGCAAGATGAAGCCCTGGAAAGCCACCCGGTCGAAGACTTTCCCCAACTGCGTCTACAAGTTCTGCGCCGCGCTGCTGGTCCCACGACTGTGCAAGATCTATCGGGCGTTAGATGTCTACCAACACGAGCCGGAGGATTGGAAACGTACCGAGACAATCGTCGGCCGCAAGCCAGGCAAACCGGACTACTCCCTCGCAGGGGCTCATCGGCCACTGATCCTCTCGCACGGCCACGCGCGGCTGCGGAACGCGGGGAAGAATCTGCAGGCGACGACCAATGCAGAGTACTACGGAATGCTGCCAGAGAACCATTATGGGGGGAGGCCGGGGAGGACGGGGGTCGACATGGTGCAGGGGTTGGTGAAGAAGATAAAGGACGCGTGGAGGAGGAAGAAAGTGGCGACGCTGTTGCTCCGGGATGTGAAGGGCGCGTTCCCAAGCGCGATGCTTTCGCGCGTGGTGCACAACATGAGGATGGCAGGTGTCCCGCGCGAACACACCGACTGGATGCTGCGCAGATTCACCAGGAGGACCACGCGCCTCCTCTTCAACGACTACGTCTCCGACCTGTTTGACATTGACGACGGGCTGGACCAGGGGGACCCGCATTCGGTACTGTGTTACCAGTTCTACAACTCCCCCCTTGCGCGCCTCGACAATGACTCCGGCATCTACATTGACGACTACCACGCGCTGGCGATAGGCGATAGCCTGAGGGCGACGAACCGAGCTATCGCGAATTTGGTGACGAAGGAGGGGGGGGTGAACGATTGGGGAGTGACGCACAACAGCGAATTTGGCGCGGCAAAAGATCAGGTGTGCCATTTCTCACAGCGCAAGTTGCCA